>CM042142.1:67810184-67812684 GCA_023376005.1 Doryteuthis pealeii
TATTAAACACAGTTTTATTAAAACCGGTGTGCAAATTATTCCCACCATGTATTATGCAGATATTTATTTGTTAATGATATATAACCCAAATCGCAGGATTTTAAACATTTTAATAATATGGACGGTTTTGAGACAAATCTATATCAGCTTGAGCATAATAAAGACTTTGTTAATAAATAAGATGCCATTTAAGATTGAATAATGAGTATTTAATGACCATTGAGAATATAACGTAAATAACTAAGCGAATTGTGACGTTGGTGGTGACGTAGTTCCGGTTAAAGTAAGACACACAATCTCCATTATAGTAAGATTTCGTTTGAATTGAACTTATTTTATGCAGTACAGAGGATTAAGTTCTTGATAAAAAAAGAGAAAGGGAAACAACTCTTGTGTGTATTGATCAAGACAACGACATGCAGAAGATGAAAGGAAAAAAGAAAGAAAGAAAGAAACATTGGATGGATAACTGGTGGTCAAAAAGTCAGCTGACTGTTGCAACGGCAATAATGAACAATAGGTGGCAGCACTTCTTTCCTTTCACAATGCAGCTGTAGAGTTGCCTGCCGAACGATGACCTGATCAAGTCAGAATTTGATGGAAATCCGGCACTTTTTCCATAATTCGACGGCTAGCGGCTAGACTTCTTCAATCTCATACGCCTGCTGCTTTTGACATCATGAAAGACGTAGAAAAAAAAGAAAGACTGAGATATTCTTGCTAGTCCGAGCAGCTGTGTCGTGACTGAACTTGACGGAGTTATCTCCCTTCCTTCTCACATTCTTATTCACCTAAGATGGTTTCCAGACACGGTATTGTAAAGGTGAATCTGGTTATCTGTCCCTAAAATGGTAAGTTTTTATGAGGAGGCGATGACATTCGGAAAAGATCCAGTAAATAGTATCGCCTTTAGAAAAATGAAAAGGAAAAGAAATCAACCGTTGTATTTATTTGCATAGGAATCAGTCTGTCATTTGTACTACGCCGATTCGGCTATTTTAAAGCGCTAACAAGTCTATATTTAATGTTGCTCATACACACACTTACACACATACACTTATATGAACACGCACACATGCACACACAAGTATAGGTACACAATTGCATGTACACGTATACACACATTTACAGAGATATGTGGTCAAATGTAAACCCATACAGAAACAGATTTGATTTCGCACGTTCATACAAGAAGACACACACACACACACACACTCACACACGCGCGCACCCCTCCCCCCATATATATATATATATATAAGTAAAGTAGGTGGAGTGGCCTATTGTTGGTACCGGTCGGACAGTGAGGGAGTCTATCCCCTTTTCTCTATCTATATATATATATTCGTGTCCGCGCATTGGCGGAGCAAGCTGTTTTAAGACAATCAGTCATTTGCATACGTAAACAAGTAGTCCAATAAAAAAAAGCCTCTTCAACGGAAGGCAGTGCATTTTTAAGGGAGACAACTTGGATGGCGGATTTGTAAGCGAGTCAACCTGGATGCCGGATTTGTTCGTGATATTAGCTGCTACCAGAATCATTAAGACTTTTGGTAGAATCACGTATTACATTGTAAGTGAGGGCGCCAAAATCTAATTTCTTGGTGCACGCCTCCACTCTAACCATTGGCCAGTTTTAAAGCCTACTTCTCTTAAATCATTGGCTATCAATTATGTACGATAATTGTAGCTTAAATTCAAACTAATAGTCGTGGACAAAACACAGGAAAAATTATGAACAGGTTTTTACCTGCGTTTGACCTCTCTTCCGTTTCACCAGCGCTAATGTGAGAAAGCGTTTAAGAAAGTTAGATTTTGGTTGGACGTTGAAGAGGACGGACGTCAATGGTGATCTGTCCGTTAAAATTAAATTCTCACACGCGTGATTGTTGATCTGGATCTTATAGAATAATAAAGAGCTAAAAAAAGTCTTGTGTTCGTTTACTAAGAAAAAGGTAAACGGCCAAGACACAACAAACTTTCCAGAATAACATCCACCACGTTAAACTGCATCTAATGGTGAAGTTCCACTCCTGAAACTCTGGTGAGTATGGAGTGCCACTTTATTGCCATTAATCCCAGGTCCAATCTGATCCGGAGTGGTAGTACTTATTAGGGTCCTATCTATGGGTTAAAACAGATAAGAAATGAGTATTAAAATGTGATAAAAATTGAGTTTTAAAAAACTGAATATCTATCAAGAATGAATAGAACAAAATGTCTTCGGCATAAAATAACCCAACGGGGTTGACACGCCGTAAAATTTCTAACCGACCATTCAACCAAAATTCTGACGATGTTCAGAATCTCATTGATCATTCTTGAGATGATCAATCATCATCATCATCATCATGTCACGCCAGCAGTACCGATATCAATGACAAACTCCCGCCAACCCTCTCTATCATTCATTACTCCCAGGAGATCCTATGCACGGTATCCAGTATCCACGCAGAGCCGGTCAATGTATGTCTTTGCTAGACGGCTCACTCTGGCGTGC
>CM042142.1:67817684-67880184 GCA_023376005.1 Doryteuthis pealeii
GTGTAAATGATATTGATTAAATTCATCTTTTATTATCTATTCTGTACTCTCTTTTCTTTATTCATTCTTCCTCATATTGTCGGATTCAATTCCAATTCCATTTTTACACAACACACACACACACACACCACACACACACACACCAATATATATATATATATATATATATATATATATATATATACGCAATGCTACGAACACTATCGAAGAATTTCAAAACCTACACGGGAACGAAATATTGAATGGAATTTCCCTGCGCTCCTTTCTGGGCAGTGATCTTTATGTTATCCTTGTAAATATATTATAAGGGTATGAAACAAACTACTCTCTACCCAGCTACGGGTAAATAGTAGGACAGACTGGGCTTTTTAACCTTGGTATGGCAACTGATTCAGCAGAAGAATAACTGAATTCAAACTTGTTAAATTCCGCTTAAAAATGACCTTGTGTCACATCCTACCCGTGTGAAGGGATTAGTAAATATGTATATGTATGTTTACATCACTTAACGAATGTTGGATTATTTTATGGTATAAAGTGTATTAATGTCCACGTGTTATATTTATAGACAGGTTGAATATTTCTGAGTAAGTTTCTGAAAAAAAGATTTGTTATAGTCACATTGTTTGAACGTTTGAGAGATACATTTTGCATATACCTGTGTAAATGCACTAAATATCTCTCTCTCTGTTTAGATCTATCTATCTATCTATCTATCTATTTTAGCCTGTTTATGCCCATCTATTCATATCCATCAGTAAAGTCGTCGGAGTAGCTAGACAGCGAGGGAGTCTATCCCCCTTTCACCAGCACTAGACCAAGGATTATTTTGGCGTCTGAGGTGGAGCGCCACAACTACTATCAGCTCATCAATTTACCGCACATACCCCTATGATAATCATACACTGCATTAGCAGGGACCGATATCGAACCAGGAACCTTGTGATTCCTAGTCGGACTCTCTACCGACTGAGCTAATCTGGCCCTCTATCTTAGTCTTATCTCTCTCTCTTTTTCTCTCTCTCTCAGTGTTCCTATTTCTATCTATCTATCTATCTATCTATCTATCTATGTCTGTTCAGATTTATATATATATATATATATATATATATATATATATATATATATATATATATATATATATATATATATATATATATATATATATATATCTTAGTGAGGCGAATGTATTTGCAGAGAGAGAAAATAGTTATTGCTAGGTGAACGTTTTCCCTCCGTGGTTAAATATAGGCAAGTTTACTGAAACTAAATATAAGAAATAATGCCAGGATTAGATTTACGTTATGTGATATTCTCATGTCAACCTCTACTAGAATTCTGATAACGGATCCTCGCTGATTTTCGAAGTTGTCTCTTCAATTTCCATTGGAAAATGTCACGTCTTTTGCATTTAGAATAAAGAGAGTGAGCACAACTGGTAAGACTGGCCAACAATGTCTACTCTTCATATTCTAGATTGTTGGTATGTAGAGGCAAAAAAAAGACACTGATATATAAATATATAAGGTGTGTCAAAAAAGTATCGATATTTCGTGTACTTTTTGACACACTTTGTATTCGGAAAAAAATAATGTTCCATTCATTATTTTTTTTCAGAATACAAGATGTGCCAAAAAGTACCATTATTAAAGGTGTATTTACCAAGATAGAAATGAAAAATGAATGGAGCGTTATTTTTTTTCAGAATACAAGATGTGCCAAAAAGTACATAAAATCTTGATACTTTTTGACACACCTTGTACACACACACACACACACACACACACACACACACACATATATATATATATATATATATATATTATATACAAGTCGTATACTACTACTCGTTCTCGTTAAACACGAGACACGAAACCATACCATCGTTTCCTGCCTGATGATGGCAAACTGTATTGCCGAAAGCGATCGTTTTGAAACATTTGGTGGACTGTTATACCAGTTACACCCTGACACCAAAAAGATGGCCCGAAAATTAGAAAGGATCAACCAAAATTTGTCCGACAAGAATTGTCTGTACAGTTCACCAAAAAATGTGTAAAAGAAAAAATGCTGCCAAAATACACTTATTTAATATATATATATATATATATATATATATATAATATATAAACATATATATATATACATACACACACACACACATACACACACACACACACACATATATATATATATATATATATATATATATATATATTGTGTACAGCTTGATTCTTTCTTACTCAACTTTTATAGACACTAATTATGTTCCCCTCTCTGTTTGACAATAATCTACTGGTTCGGTTATATTTGCATGCGTAATTACAAAACAACGTATCTCTATACAGGATCTATTTACGTGGCCATAATCTATATTATATGTCTATAAGCATGCATTAGTCTGTGCATATATACAAGTGTGAATCATCTGTCTGTCTGTTAATTTGCATATAATTAGGCATGAAACCTCCATGAATAAACCATAAAGTTTCAACAATCCTTGCAGGTGTATCATCATGAATATTAATAGGAGAGAAAATGTCACAAAGGTTTGATTAAAATACGGCATAATAACGATAGGCTGATCTTATTAAACCGGCATTTTGTATATGTTCTGGAGTAGATGGAACCCACCCTCTAACAAGATAGAGTAGTCTAAAGAATATTCAAGCAGCGCTCTCTCTATACTGGGAGATTAACTTACGATTAACGAAAGCCAGCTGGCTTCGGCTTCTGGAAAAAAATGAATCGCGTGATCCCTGGGAGGAATGACCCTAGGCAGCGCCTGTGCACTCATCTAAAAGGGGTAGGGCTGGATTTATTGTCCGGTGCCCGAGGCGACCCAAAAGGCTCGACCCATTTTTTAACAAGGCATGGCATCAGTTTTAGTTGGTGCGTAGTTTCCAACGTTAAAAAAAGACCTTGTGTCGCATCCTGACCTGTTGTGTGTGTGTGTGTGTGTGTGTGGGAGGTTAAGGTAAATACTGCAACTTTACGACTCTGGACAAATTAATTGTATGATACCATGGAGCCGTCCACAAGGCAGCATCTGCTACCTTGTCTAAATGGGTCAGTGCTGGTTTTATTGCCCAGTGCCTGAGGCGCCTCAGAAGGGGAATGTCAAAGGCACCCACGCAGCTGGTGGAAGATTAAGGTTTGTTTTGTTTTGTTTGTTTTATGGGATATCAACCTTTTCGGGTAATTTAATGCCGAAACAAATCATTTTCCTAAACGTTTCTATGTTTCAAATTATTAATATCTTCAAATTAGTATAAATAATTTTCATTAACTTCATTTGGTTTGGACTGGTTCGGATTGGTTTGTTTAATGGTATAACAACCCTGTGGGTTATTCAATGCTAAAAACTTCGAGTGTGAGATAAAAGTTGGTACTCAAGTTTCCTTTACAGGTGTATTGTTGTAGATATATTTAGTGGATGTATTTTATGTCTGATTCATTCTGATTATTTCAGGTTAAGAAATATCTCTATGATAATTTATAATATTTGTTAAAATGTATCATTTTACCACAATAACATTTCAAAATCTGCTAATACATTTTTGTCTTTCCCCACCGGCATCATTTCATCTTTTAAGGGAAGAAGGCACAATTCACCGACAACTTCACCCAGAAGAATCGTTTCCCTGGCAGCGTTGATTTATTGCGCTAAATATATAGGGTCACTGGAGTTGGGGGTGGGGGTGGTGAGACCTGCGCCTAAATACGAACGGAACTGGGTAATTTTTTTTGTTGGACAAAACCCATATTAAACTATGTCAGGATTCTTACGTTTCAAGTACTGGTCACGTGTTTGTGTGAACGGACAAATAAATAGCCACCAAAGTGGCATTTGTTCTTAGATTTGATGTCTGGCAATCGAGCTGAGAGCTAGAATAGCGTTCAGAGACGCCGGCAAATAACTGTTCGGCGTAAACATGGCGCATATAAACAAGAGGAGGAGGAGGAGGAGAAGAAGGAGAGCGTCGGTTATTATGGAAGTGCGTTGCAAAGGAATTGGCGCTGATTTACTTGTTGTATAACATCAAGGTGTTTATTTATTGTGCTGGGAAGTTGATGGTCGGTCATCTCCACTGGGAACGGTAAATTGGAAATATAGTTTGGAGGGAGGGAGGGAAGGAATATATATATATATATATATATATATATATATAATATATTTATGGGAGAGAGAGAGAGAGAGAGAGAAGAGAGAGAGAGAGAGAGAGAGAGAGAGAGAGAGAGAGATTGGAAATATATAATGGAGGAAGAGGGAAATTGGAAAATATATATTAGAGAGAGAGAGAGAGAGAGAGAGAGAGAGAGAGGGGTTCCGATGGAAGGGAATGAAATGGGCAGTGACTAGTATGGGTTGAAATAAAGAGGGAAGGAATGTCAATTGGGAAGACTGGGGTAGGGTGAGAGTCTTAAATTGGCATTTGCTTGGCCATAATAGTGAAGCAAGGATATTATAAATTGAAAATAAACCAGGGAAGCCATGATGGTTGGCCAGTTGTAATAGAATAGGTAAATAGAATCAGATTGGGGGAAAAAAGATGTGCAAATTGGTGGATAGGACCGACGTTTATATTGAGAAAGAGCAAGGTAAATATATATCTATCTATGCTACGTCACACACACACACACACACACACACACACGCACGCACGCACAAACATATATATGTGTGTGTGTGTGTGTGTGTGTGCGTATGTGTATATGTGTAAATATGTCTGTGTTTGTTTGCGTGTGAATGTGTGTGTGTGCGTATGTATATGTATATATATATATATATATATATATATATATATATATATATATATTATTTTGTTTCTATAATTTAGAAGTTGTCTAAGTTGTTTAGAGTTGCCTAAGTTATATAAGTAGAACATGCTCAATACACTAAGTAGAGAAAAATTATAAGGACGTAACAGAGTTAGAGACTACCCACCTAGTTTTCTCCTAAACGGCTCATCAGGATTATCCTGATACGCCCATAGGTGAAACCTAGGTCGGTAGTTTCTGAATCCTTATATATATATATATATATATATATATATATATATATACTAGCAGATATATGTAGGGAAGAAATGGAAATGAATTATGCAGCATTAGTAAAAGTAATTAATAAAAGTGAAAATATGAAAATGTGATTATGATATTGTTGTACCGGCCGTTCCTACAGTGGAGAACATGCACCGGTTCTCACTATAAATAGTGAGACACCGAGTGGAAAGGTAGCACTGTTCCCGTTAACGACAAGCTAGTCGTACATGTACCATTGATTGTAAATACACTTGTCTTATTTTACCCTATCTTGACTTGACTTCTTTTTACTGTTGGGACTAACATCACAACAGATATCATGATATTTCGAAAATACTATGTCGACGTTAAACGTTTCGATTTTTATATACCTATAAAATATTTATGTAAAATTGAATTTATATCAAATATTTATCTATAATCTTTTTCAGGACAATACCAATATCGACTGTTGATGTTGGTTTTAGCTTATCAAGTGATACGACAAAACATTCATACATTTGAATTTTGCCACAGCAGCATTTTCGTTAAGAAATGTATATATATATATATATATATATATATATATATATATATATATATATATATTTGAAGGAAATAGACAATGCAATATGTGTTGAAAATTATATTTATTTAACTTTTTTAAAAATTCTAGTTAAATAAATATAATTTTCAACACATATTGCATTGTCTATTGCGTTCAAAAATCTTTATATTACACACACGCACAATGCTTCAAACATACTATTAAAAAAATCCTTTATATATATATATATATATATATATATATATATATATATATATATATATATATATATATATATATATATATATAGTTTATACTAGGTGACGGAAAGTCACTATTCGAAAAAACAACAACAACTTATGATTATGAATAAAAAAGAATTAACATTTTTTCTTTTAATTTTACTTATTGGAAATTACTTCAGTCTAATTGTGTCAGCTGATATCTAATATTTAAACAGATTATGAATGAAAAAAGTTATTTAATTCATATAATTCGTGAGTGACTTTTGTGCCACCCTATATATAAAAATGTATATAATCTTCAGCAATAAGATTAAATGCTATAATGAAGTTTCTAAGAAAGTTATTAGATGTTCATGCTTGAATATTTTAAGTGTTTAGAATATCTAGAAATAAGGCTTCAAAATTTATAATCTGATTAATTTCATGTGCATTTTTTCTCGATATAATCAACCGAGATTTGTTTCAAAATCGTACAATATATTTTAGCTTATGTGTAAGAGGATATTTAATCTGCATTATTAAATATTCTAATGAACTTTCTTATAATAACAATAGATGAAAATAAATCAAATGTCTGTATATTTTAAAGTCATTCTGTATTAAGGTTTATAAAATTATTCCCTAAGTCATTAAATATTCTAATGTATTCAGTAGATCGATTAAACGCATGGAAATGGCCTACAATAGGAACCAATTGGATGTGAACGCAATACTAACAGGAACACACATTCGTATATATATATATATATATTATATATATATATATATATATATATATATATTGAAGGCCAATACAATGCATATGAAAAGTAAAAACAAAAAGATGTTATTTTTGTTATTTAGACAAAAATAACATCTTTTTGTTTTTGTTTTTATTTTTCATACGCATTGTATTGGCCTTCAAAATATTAATATATTATAACATACTTAACAATGCTTCAAGCAAATTACCAATTGCTATATAAAAGCAATATATGATTATAAAATATATGATTATATCGAGAAAAAATGCGCATGAAATTAATCAGATTATAATTTTTGAAGCCTTATTTCTAGATATTCTAGACACTTAAAACATTCAAGCATGAATATCTAATAACTTTCTTAGAAACTTCATTATAGCATTTAATATATATATATATATATATATATATATATTATATATATATACATATCAGGGAAATATTTTGTTGTTTCTTATGAAGAAAATGAAGATCAAAAACAAAATGATATATATTGTGGTCTTAATTTTATTTACTCACCACGAAATATTGATAAATGAACAAGATTAAGTATAAAATATTTATCATTTTGTTTCTGATCTTCATTTCTCATCCTTCTAAGACAACCAATAGTGTTTCCATTATAATATATATATATATATATATATATATATATATATTATATATATATATATATATAATAAACATATGTAAATATATATATATATGATATAGATAAATATATGTACTCATCAGATATCTTTCTCACCCGCTCTCCCTCTCTCTTTCTTTCTCTCTCTCACTCTCTCTCTACAGATTTATATAAATATATACATACATACATATATATATAGGGTTTATATATATATAATATATATATATATATGTATATATACATATATATATATAAATATAATATAATATAATAAATATATAAAGGTTTTACATATCTATTTATTAGGTGACAAAGGAACATTCACGAGCATATTGGTTTCATGCGAGGCAATGATCAGGTGAAGATGTTTCAAATGCCAAGATGTTTCAAATGCCAATATCTTCTGAGTTCGTGATGAGTGCCTCGCATGACACCACCTAACAAATAGATATAAAATAAATAAATATAAAAAAGATATGAAAACACCTTTATATATTTATTTTATTATATTATATAACAGCTCTATTTTATATTGAGCACTCTACCAATAATACTGCCTTTGGTACGCCATTCCAGCAAAAGCTTAAACAGTGACCATCCAACACTATATATATATAATATATATATATATATATATATATATATATATATATATATACAAACCCTCCGCAGGAGTAGGATGTGAGACAAGGCCAATTTCTTTAGCGAAGTTTAACAAGTTTGATTTCAGATTTTTTTCTTCTCCTAGACTGGTTTAACAGCGTTTAAAAGCCCAGCGTGACCTACTATTCTTCCATAAATGGACGGGGAAGATTTGGATGCATACCTTTCCCAAAGGTATTAGCGCTATGTGAAATGAACACAGCCTCGTCTCGGATTTAAACTCGGGTTGTCCAGACCGTTTCCCATGACTGGAACAGGTGCCTCTTATTACGTGCCTGAAATTACCAATATGACTCGCTCAATGAATAATCAATCTTTTTACAACAGATCTTTATAGAGAGCCACAATGTAGCAAGATGGGGTATTTTCGTGAGCGAGAACTACTATATTAGAAAAGTAGGAAGAAGAAATAAGAACAGGTGGAGGCTTTGAAAAAGCGTGGAGTGATGAGCAATGATTTGACCGGGGCGTGACCCCCGAATGGAGAATTGAATGTCAACCGGAAGTTTCGGGTGTTGACCGGAACCGGAAGACACGTGGTGACGTGGAACGACGAAGAAAAATACGAGCCTCTTTTTGCTTTCTGACGTCGTAGGGTACGGATCGGACCTCTGGGTCCCTTGTGTAGGATCACCGTAATTTAACAGTGTCCTTTCTCTCTGCCTTTTTTCCCTCTCCGACACAGCCCACGAGACTAGACCTGGAAATAAAAGCTATGCAGCTTGTGACGATATATTTCTCGCATTATACTTTTT
Organism: Doryteuthis pealeii; assembly: GCA_023376005.1. NCBI lineage: Eukaryota > Metazoa > Mollusca > Cephalopoda > Myopsida > Loliginidae > Doryteuthis > Doryteuthis pealeii. The sequence goes on from CM042142.1 coordinate 67,826,297, forward strand.
TTATCAACAAGATGACCGCCACGTGCGGAACGCCTTTTTAGTGCTGCGAATTTGGAGGCACGTAGACAAGACCTGCTATACAACGTATATCGCTTTGGGTACTGTGACCATATACCACAACGTTACAACAATAAGGAGGGCCCACAGAGAATCGAAATCACCACAATAATGATAATCTGCTAGACTAGATTAAAATCATTACTCAAAAGCAGGAAAAAATATCTGTTTCAGAGATACCGAAGGCTACCAGTGAGGATCGAACTCACGACACAATATTTCTATTATTTTTGATTTTTCGGACTGTTGTTCTCGTCCTTATTGTGGTATGTATAAACAAATCTTTCGGCCGGTATATCTTCCGACCTTCCTCGGGTGTTCCCCTTGTGTCCGAGCCTAGTAATGATATTAAATCATTTTAATAGTTTATCAGTTGACTAAACAGACGTCGAAGAACTTTGGAAGATCTCTGTATAAATAATGACGTCATTGTTTTTTGCATACCACAATAAAATGAGGACAACAGTGTGAAAAATTAAAATTATTCACATGAAGCCTCACCTAAAAATACAGAAAAATAACAAGAGTTCTAGTTAATAAGGTTTCATTAGAACTGAACCCCAAAACGTTTCATAGGAGACTCGTAAGCGTTTCGGTAGGCTTATAAAAAGGAGAGATGTTTAAGAGACATAGTATTGAAGAATGATGACAATAAAGCACAAGGCCAATTACATTAGAGTAGCCAAAATGGATCGAAGTACCTACACATTCTTATGAATTTTGTACATTCTTTCTCCCCCCCCCCTCTCTCTCTCTCTCTCTCTCTCTTTATATATATTTTCTTGATATATATAAATATATATTAATAAGATTACCGGGATTTTTCGAAGCATGGAGAAATAAACACGAAAAAAAATGACATTTGCAACTCTATCCTTACGGTAGAATGTGTACATCTAGTATGATTTAGAAGTCACTTAAAATATTTCGTATAGAATATATATATATATATATATATATATATATAATATATATATATATATATATATATATATTAGTCATTCACAGAGACCATATTTCGAAGTTTCACGTCTCTTCAATGTGACTAAACCCAGCATCTACTTTTAGCTGGGAGCGAAATATATATATATATATAATTACATATATGTGTGTGTGTATATATACCTTATATATATTCTGAAGTATATATATATATATATATATATATATATTATGTGTGTGTGTGTGTGTGTGTGTTTGTGTGTGTGTAGCTTATACAACGGGGCTGACAATCAGGACGATCATCTTAAGCTGGGATCTACGGCAGGCGCACTGTCTGCTTCTAAAAAACAAATTATCAATGTTTCAAATATTTGTTCTGACCTGAGTTTATTGCCATCGGGATACGTTTGATGTAATGCGCATGCGCGTGGAGGGATCGACTGGGCGTAAGGGTGGGGTGGGGGTCGAGTGGAAATGGCGCGAAAGGAATGGAATTGCTTTTTGTATTTGAGGTCGAGCACATTTTGCTAGACAGGCATCATCTACTCATAACTTTGAAAATGAACGAACTCAGAAGATATTGGTAATATTTGTCAGACTGTGGACAATAATCGGAAAATACGCGCCAGACATTTTGACCAGCCCCAAACTTGGTCGGCCATATTTGACCCGGCGGGGTTAAACGGCACACCTCGTTAAAAAATCTGGCCACTGCGCAGGCGCCAATCATAAATATTTGAGTGGGACAATCGGCAAGTTTTTGGTATTGGCGGATGTTGCGATGCTTTTGGGGTGGGTTCCCTTTTGTCTAATGCTGAAGTCAATGAGATGATGATGCCAAGGAAAGACAGAGCAAGAGAAAGGGCTTTGAGTGATTGTAAGGTTCACGTTGTTTTGGTGTGTGTGTGTGTGTGTGTGTGTGTGTGAGCTGTAGGATTCTTTAAACAGGGCAAAACACAATCTCTGACATCAATTATGGAAATAAAAATAAATAATATCATATTCAGTAACTTAGTTATGTGTTAACACACACACATATACACACTCACACACACACACACACATACACACACATATACACACACAAACAATCGCGCACATGCACACGCACATGCACGCGCACGCATATATATAATCAAAGAAATGAAATAAAAACTTTATGTGTTCATAAAATGATAAATTTATTTCGGCTCTTTGGTATCGTCAGATTTTGCTGCGATAGGAATAAATGAATAAACGAATAAAATAACGAACTGATATGGCCAAACTATTTGATGATTCTGTAAGAATTCAAGTTGTAATGTGAAACAAGGCCTTCAAACGTTCATCACGTCGGGTTGGCACCACTTGTAAGATTCAAAGTGAATATTTGAAGAACATACAACTCCGACAAGGGTTGAGGGACAATACATTTAATATATAACAGCACATGCATACAAAGGATACATAATAGAAGAGTACATGGATACATAAGATACAAATACAAGAGTAGATAAACCTACATATATAAACGGACTGGAGCGTCCATAGATAGAAATGACTTACAAGGAGGGGGGCCGGAGCCCCACCGAGAAATGGGTAGACCGTGTCTAACCCATGTGGTCTCGTAGCGAGGAAAGAGGAAGAGAAATTCGAATCAGCCGCATAAATATCATACGTCCCCTGGTGGGAAAAAGCGACAACAAGCCGGGCAGATAACTCGTCCAGGCCAAGGAAAGATAATCCCCTACAATTCTAAAGAAAAACAAAGGAAAAGAAAGGGCTTTGGTAATTCCAAGGTCCAATTTGTTTTTGTTTTTTGTTTTGATGTGTGTGTGCGTGAGTGTTTGTGTGAGAGGAGTAGGTTTGTTTAAACGGGGTGACGTTAATTATGGAAATAAAGACCTGTAATTTCATATTTAGGAACTTATTTATGACTTAATGAAAGTGTGAAACCTGCACACACACACACACACACACACACGCTCACGCGCACACAAACACATACACACACACGTGCCGTGCACCCCCACACACCTCAGTCGACAGAACATCTGCCTAGGAATCGCAAAGTTCTTAGTTCGATACCGGTTCCCGCCAACCTAGCATATGAGTAGCACAGATATGTAATCTGATCTATGCAATAAAGTGGGGAGCTGAAGGTTACGTGGTGCCTCGTCTCAACATTAACAATCTCACTAGTCTAGAGCTAGGGACTAGTCTGACTGACACCGATATAGACCAATCCATCAGCTTTACTTACTATATTTGTATAATTTTTTTGTAGATGGTGTAGTCTACGTTAAAACGTTTCAGATTTTGTTTATAAAATCTTCATCAGGACAATTGGATGAGTATATATATATATATATATATATATATATATATATATATATATATATATAAAATAATAAAATTCGAAGGCAATACAATGCGTAAAAAATAAAGACAAAAAGATGTTTTATATGTCTAATCGATTTCAAAGCAAAGCTTTATCATCACAAAAGCTAAGTATGTAAAAAATGTTCTATTAACGGTTTTTATTAATTTGTTCATTTTTGTTTAAAAAAAAAAACTTTGACTATTAATGATTTTGACTATTGTTAATTAAATACTCATTGATGAAATTACGCAACATCTTACCAGATGTCAGCCTTGTTCTCAACAAACTTTTAAAAAAGAAAAAAAGGAAGAGAGAAATAAGAAATTACAGTTATTCGCCCATTCATAAAGGAGGAGAAGAAGAAAGAGAGGAAAAAAAAGGAGAGGAAAAGGAAATATGAAGAGAAATTATAACCACACAAATAAAAAAACATAAGCACGTCATTTCTGAAAAAAACTCTGATGCTAAAGCTTTGCTTTGAAATCGATTAGACATATAAAACATCTTTTTGTCTTTATTTTTTACGCATTGTATTGCCTTCGAATTTTATTATTTTATAAAATATATAACAATGCTTCAAGCAAATTACCAATTACTTATATATATATATATATATATATATATATATATATATATATATATATATACCATACTCATCCAATTGTCCTGATGAAGGTTTTTATAAAAAAAGACTGAAACATTTTAACGTTGAATTCACCATCTACAAATAAATTAATCTTTTGGAATACTTTGCTTTTTCTTATTTAGACACTTATACAGACAGACAGAAAGACAGACACCCCTTCCCACATATATATATATATACAAGGTGTGTCAAAAGTATCGAAATTTTTTGTATTTTTTGACACACCTGGTATTCTGAAAAAATTAATGTTCCATTCTGTTGTTCATTTCTATATTGGTAAATAGAGCTTCAAACTCAGCACTTTTAGGACACACCTATTTAATCAGAAAAAAAGTAACCTTTCATTCATTGTTCCTTTCTCTCTTGGTAAATCTCGATCAATCTCGATACTTTTATGACACACCCTATATATATATATATATATATATATATATATATATATATATATATATATATGCAACAGTATCAATCTTAATTACTTTCCGTTAAAAACCTCAGACATGTTCCTCTGTAACAATTTATTAATTTGAGTTTTTCTTGGCTTTTCAAGATTTAACTTTTATAGAAAAAATTGCCCGAAATTTTATTCTTTAACGCTTTTCAAAATTGAATTCGTGATTAATTAACCCAACAAGTTTTGGAATCTCTTAACACCAACAAAACACCCACTCAACCAACAACACAACCAACCAAATAACCAAAGCAAAAAAACAAACCCCCAACGATAAACAACAAAAAACAAAATGAAACAAACTTATTAACAACGTTCATAGTATACACAAGTAAAATGCAATTAGTGTTTTGAGAAGTGAGATTCAGTGAATGATTTTCAAGGAAATGGTATTGCATCGTCGGGATACATCGTTGAGGTTAACTCATGTGGGATAAAATACTTCAAAGCAGCTTTTGTGCCCAATGATCTGGTCGAATGAGTTTCGTTGAAACGTCTAGTTTTAAAGTCGAAATGCTTCAAATGATCTGTCTTTAACGACATGCTTGTGTCTCCACAAGGCTTTTCAGAAATATCTGATAGCTACAGAATTTGATTTTCTAAAATGCTGAATCCATGAAGGTGACGATCCCGTTATTGTTTGCTTTGCTTCTCCCGACCACTGGAAGGTCGTCCGCACGATAATCTATGATAATTTCTCCGGTAATCCTCACGATAATCAACTCTGTAATCGTATATCGATATTGTAACATTTACAACTATGCATTTAAATCAATTCAGGTACAAGATATTTGTAATATTTAGAAAGCTAAGAAGGTTATAATTACAAAAATATGCACACTTCACCGAGCATAAGCATTTAAGTTTTAATGTAAAGAAATATATTAAATTGTAACAACTAACGAAATTAAATAGGAACACATAAAAGATTACTCTTATTTGGATTATATTTTAATAGGTTTCTTTATAAAATCACATATAGGATAGATTTTAATACATTGGAGAATAAAACAATACTATTAGAAATAATATTAGCAACAATTAACTATTTATTAAACCCTGTTTTGTTAAAACCAGTATTCAAATTAATCACACCCTATAGAATGTAAACCTTTATTTCTTAGTGATATATAAGACACATTGCAAGATTGTAAAAGCACAAATTGTTTTGAGGCAATTTTCTGTCTGAGATTTTCTCAGACACATCGTTAATAGATAAGATTTGTTCTATGTATTAATGATTTTGACTATTGTTAATTAAATACTCATTGATGAAATTACGCAATTCCAGAGGGTATGTGACGTAAGCAGTGACGTAATTTCATGTTACATAATCTATGCGGTTGCATAAGATGATTGTCGGTCCCCTGTCATTCTGAGGGGATGACCCTTTTCATACCATGGCCGGGTCCTTCAATGGAAAATTACAGAAGCCCGCCAAAATACGTGAAGTCACGTGGGACCTGTTCGGTCCCCAGTTTGCAGTTGGACGTCAGGCAGTGAGGATGTACTGCCGAACTGTGACTCACTCTGCATACGCGCGCTATGTTAGTTAGCAGATGTCTGGTGGGGATTTAACAATAAAATAAGCTAAAAAGTAAATCGAAGTCTTGTGTTTATTACCTAAAAACTAACAATGACACAGGGCTTCTGATAAGGAGAAATCCCTAACAGAAAACCAGACCCGAAGTCCCCAAGAAAGTCCAGACCTTAGAAAATGCCAGACCAAGTCAAGATGATAGAAGAAATACCAAAGACGATCAGAATACTAAAGACGGCCAAGAAATAGAATTAAAGAAACAGGTATGCAACATTATAATTATTTAGTGCCAGTGAGGAGGGGTATGCAACATTCGCTTACAGACAGACATACACCAAATCCCCATTATAATAAGATTGTGTTTTAATTTTGATTCTCACTGAGTGTACTAGAATTCTAACTTTTATCAGACGGGAAGAACATTCATGAAAAAGATACATTTCTTGAGGAAAACTTAATATCAATCATAAAAAAAACGTTATATAAACATTAACAAGCGTTTTATAATATCAAAATATAGCAATTTCCTTCGCGAATTAATGCAGCTTATTCAAAATTGGGATTTAAAAAAATATTTTCCAATGCTGAATTGTATTTGTTCGTTTATTGCATCAATTCTTTGTATATTTCTTCTTTTTTGTTTATCTTTATATCTAAAATATTAAATTGTCCTTCTTTACTTCATACACTCCATGTTGAATCTTTCGATAATTTATTTTTTAGGCGTTTTGTTTATTTTTATTTTCCAGTTGGAAATATATACATTTTTCCTATTTATTGTATCCGTTCAATTTATTTTCTGTTAATCCATCCAAACTTTCATTACTTTCTGCTTCACCTGGTCGATAAAACCTTTTTTTTTCTCCTCCTCGCTCGTCCATTCTAAATTCTTCGTACCTTTGATAATTATTTCGCGCGTTTTTTAGCCATTTTCTATTTAACACTTCCGATTCGGCCATTATTCAAATTGTAAAAGAAGGAAATCCAAGTTATTTTCATTTGAAAAAAAAAAAACAACAAAATAAAAAAAAACATGAACAAAAAGAAAACAAATGAATTGAAAAGTAATGGAAGGAGAAATAAAATAAAATACTTTAAAAAAATAAATAAAAAGGTGTTTTGAAAATAAGAAAGACAAAAATTCGATAAACATAATAATAATGAAAAGTAATGGAACAGCAAAGATAGAAAAAAAAAAAAAAGGTAGAATATGTCAAATATTTTAAAATACGACAAAAATGGCAATTACGTACAACTGAGTAAATATAATTAAAAGTAAATAAAAAATATATAATAAAACATAACTCCATTAAAGGTCTTGGCAAAATGCATGAAATGTATATACAGTTATAATAAGTTTATTCTCTCAGTAAAAAAAAACATTTATTAATTTCTAGCCAATTCATTTCTTCTGGTTTTACAATATATTTCTATATTAGTATTATCTGCGTTATTCGGACTATTTACCTCATCTTCATTGTTATCTGTACAACGTTTCGGCCGATATGCCCCCCGGCCTTCTTCAGATATTTCTTGTCGGACTCGGGAACCTTCCCAGACTCGGGGGCCTTCTTTTCGGACTCGGGAACTTTCTTGTCGTAATCGGGAACCTTCTTGTCGTAATCGGGAGCCATCACGGAACTTTGAGCCCAAACCTTTATTCTGTCCACAGGGGTATCCTGTTCTCATTCCGCTAAACATAGCTGGGGTAGGGGCATTAAGTTGTGTTAATTATTATTCTACGTTACTGCTGCCCTTGATCAGGATTGAACCTGCAATCTAGAGATAACTGTCACTTAGAACTGTCTTAACCTAACTACCTTATCCACTAGGCCATATGTCCAATTTTTATACTAAAATCGTATACAATGTTCTTCTACAGTATAATTACTTTTAATGGATTTATATTATACACACAAAAGTCATGTTGTGTCATAAATAACTTGCTTCAACGTCTGACAATTGACAGTCTATTCTTTCTGATTTTCAATGAGGTCTTTCAATAAAATGTTTGTATGAAAAACTATAGGCAAACGCTCCTACCAAAAATGGTGCTTATAATAGCCCTATATTATCTATAATGCTTACCTTAATTGCTAGCCCATGTGATCTCTGGTCATTGTACCGGTAAGAATAATAGCGTGATCCCAGGGTGTCATCCCCTAGGCAACATCTGACCCCTCAATTTAAAGAGGCAGAGATGGGTTTATTGCCCAGTTCCCGGGGCGCCTCTAAAGAGTAATGACGAAGGGAAACACGTAATTTTTTAGCACTAGCCACGCATGAGTTTCGGTTCGTGCGTAGCTCTCCACGTTAATCGATCGTTGTGTTCAACTGTCGTGGTTGGATTTCAGTAAATAAACTTACCTTAATTCCTGGTTACTGACAATTTTGCTTCTTCCTGATCGTAAATACACAACGCGAGGATTAAAAGTTCAACATTGTTACAATAGACCCAAAATTTCAAGATCTGAAGTTTTGTCATAAATACTTTTTGTATATTGTCATAAATATTTAGTTTTGTTAGCACAGAAAACAACTAAATCTAAGTTTAAAAAAAAATAGTTAAGTAACAGTGAAATGTGCAAAGAGAAAAGTTGTAACTTTGCCTGATATGGGTTAAAAACAGTTGACGCTACAATAAAACCATTAACATTATTATACTAGCATGACCTGTGGATATACCACAGTATGATAATTTAATTATTACAACGTTTGATATTTTTACGTAAGAATTATTGAAAAATAATTCAATATGTAAAAAGAATAATTATCTTGATTTAATTCTCTTTTTTTCTTTCGTTTCTCCTGGAAATATTTTCATTATATTCGATTGAAACACATTAGCGTTATCGCTTCCACGCGCGCAACCATTCTCTATATCTTCCCCCTACTCTCTTTCTTTCTTTCTTATTATATGTTTCTATATAGCATGTCATTTTTCTTCCCCTTACTTCTTTATAATAAAAACGGAATAGTCCATTACTTAGCTGATGTGACGACACTCATTTGACGATCCTATTTTTAACCAGAGGATAAATATGAGGACTGTCGTACTTTTTAAGAACACGTGTATTAATATATAGATTATATTCGTTGTATTTGTGTCTATGCGATATATACTATTAGCTTAAAAGTACAGATAGTTAAGTCATGGACTGCTGAAAATTTTTGAATGGAAATAATTTTTAATATATTTGCTATTTTTTCTGATCTAGATTAATTTTACTCTGAAAGTTTTATTCATATAAGTATGATATAAAAGTAACATAAGTATGTTAAGATATTAGACTCAATATTTAAACGGGAACAATTCTATTTGTCTTTAAAATTCAAATGTATTCCTCAATCTAAATTTCGAGATGGTATCTATTCAAAGAAATATTTTGTCAGAGCATTGAAAAAATTTAGAGTGTACCCATCATTATTGGTGAGCTTGAACATTAGTGAAGAGCTTATAAAAAGTTCAGAAGATGTAGATAAAGAGGAAGAATGGAAATTATCAAGAGAATAACATTACTAAAAACAGTTAAAATAGTAAGACGATTTGTTGTCACTTGATCTCCATAAAGGTACTCTATATTACTAGTATAAAGTCGTTATACAAAAAAAAAAAGAATAAGATTGTCGGAGACATTTAGATGCACGCCAGTGTAACGGTTATCATAATAAAAAATGGAATCATCGACTCGAGTTCAAGTCCTGGACGAGACTTTTTGCGTTTCACTTCAGGCTATTGCAACTGAGAAAGACACTAATTCATTTGTTCTCTCCCCCAACTGATTTCTTTAGCATTGGTTAGGCAACCAGTCAAGGAGAAGGAAAATTACTAAGCCTAACCGACTTGAACTTGTGTCACATTCTGCCTGTGGCGGAGGGGTTGGGTAAATGATTACTCTAAGACATTGATATCCAAATTATCGCCCACATTTAAATTGGATCTGACGCTCATAAAAGAAAAAAAGTTGGTCGGTTGGTTGGATTTTACGGCATGTCAACACATGTTGGGTCATTTTATGTCGAAAATGTTTTGTTTTATTCATTCATGTTAGGCATTTATTTAAAAAAAAAATTTAAATACATTTTTTAAAACAACATTTTAAACATATTTTTTCTATTTAACCCATAGATGGTATCCTAATAGGTACTATCACTATGGATTAGAGTCCAGCTGTGAGTAAAGGCGATGAAGGGTTGCTCCAGGATTGGAACTTCACCATTAGATGCAGTTTAACATCATACCCAGGACACAAAAAAGGAGCTGCCACTGAAGATGTGGTTGAACTAAGAGTAAAATCAAAAGAACATTCACAATTTCAAGATCGTGCGTTTTATGCCTTAGAGAATTGGAATTTGCTTGGAAATTTTAGAAAGAATTAACAGCTGCAACGATACAGAGAATACCATTGCAGATCTTAGGAAGCTTGTTGCCACACAGTCTCTATTTTTAGACCAAAAGTATCCAGATCTAATTGCACAAACAAAGGAATACTTAATCATCATCATCACCAAAAACAACACCAAAAACACACACACAAAAAAACAAAAAAACAAGACGAAAATAAAAAAACAAAAAACATGACAAAATTGAAAAAAAACAAACAAAAACAGGACAAAATTTTGAAAAAAAAAAGCAAAAGTAGAGACAAAATAAAAAAATAAAAAAATAAATAAATAAAAAGCAAAAACGAAATTCTCGAAAATTCCAGACGAGAAAATAAAATAAATCAACACAATTGATAATAAAGATTTGTTTGTCAATTTCTATTGTTTCTGTTGTAATTTTCGTCATTTCGAATTCAAATTCGGCCGAACTGAACGGCTTCCTGCCAAAAAGAAAGACATTTAAAAGAAACACTTTACACTTACAATTCCATTTGTACAAACGCCTTTTTCAAACCTTTTATTCCGCAATTTTCACATTCGTGCAGATTCGAAAGCGATACTTGTTCGGATCATTAACCTCTCACTTCCGGTCGGTTCACTTCCGCTGATTGCCATCCTTCCACTAGAGTAACCAAAACTTGGGTTTCAGTCTGTAATTAAGTAAATGTCTCATCTCCCCATTGTTTATATTATATATATATATAATATATATATATATATATATATATAACCATTGTATATATATGCATATATATATATATATATATATATATATATATATATATGTGTGTCATTATTGTTACGCACACAGTTTGATATGTTTGTATATATAATATATAATATATATGTCCCCTTAACTTTTTACTCTACTAAAATTATATCTTAATATAATGGAGATTGTGTGTTTATCTATCTGTAACCGAAACTATATTACTACTCAAATCACAATTCCCTTAGTTCACCATGATTTTTTATTCAAACCTCAATTATTAATAAAATTGTTTTACATTATTAATACTATTGACCATATATACACACTAATAACATGCAATTGTATTTATATATACAACAAAATAGCGGATTACAGTGTGAATGGGAAGGCTAATTTGCATATTGATCTTCAAAATTTGATTTTAATAAATATATGCTTAGTATTATTGATTTCGAATCATTTGGTTTTATCTTAATGAATATGAGCAAAAATCTCGTGGATAAACATTAAAATAAATCCATTAACAAGAAGAAATAACTGTAATTTTATTCTTTACTTCCTATTTTAATTAAATAATTAAATTAGGAAAATTTACCAAAGACAGACGGGAGTAATGGAAAATGATGGAAGAATTAGTTTCAAAGTTGTTCTATTTTTCAATCATACCCCCTCTATTCCAAATCTTTTTATCTGCATTCTTATTCAGTTTCTTTGGCTTTTCTAATTTAAAATGATATTTTATTATATTAAAACTTAAATACTTGCACCCGAGGGTGCATATATTTCTAGTATATATAATTTCAGTCTGTAATTAAAGTAAATGTTTCATCTCACCATTTTTATATATAATTATATATATATATATATATATATATATATATATCCCATTGTGTGTATCTCTCTCTCTCTCTCTCTCTCTCTCTCTCTCTATATATATATAAATATATATATATATATATATCACCATTGTTTACACACACACACACACACACACACACGTATATATATATATATATATATATATATATATATATACTTCTGTAGAAAGGAATATAAATGCTTATTATATGGATTACATAAGACAATTCATATATATATATATATATATATATATATATATATATATATATATTATATATATATATATATTACCCACCTCTCCGCACGAGCAGGATGTGTCACAAGTTCAATTTCTTAAGCGTAGTTTAACAGGTTTGAATTCAGAATTTTCCTTGTAGACTACTTATCTAACCAAGGTTAAAGAGCCCAGTATGTCCTACTATTTACCCATAGCCGGGGGTGGGGTGGGGTGGTGTGGTGGTGAATATATGGATTCATAATTTTAACGAGAGTATTAGCGCTCTAAGAGGTTCACAGAGTATTAACTCTGGTTCTTATAAATCATTGGGTTACTTAAAGGATAAGTACCCAATGCGGAACAGTTCAGTTAGGAAAACGACAAACACGTTAGTTACGTTTATAAGACTTTATTACAACATGTATAGGGGAACGAAGTTCCCCGGACTATAGAACGTCACACGTGTCCAAACATACACAGTAGTATTCATAGACAAAATAGGTGGAAACCACTTACTGTGAGCAGTGTCGTGTCTGTGGCGTCTGGCATGCACCATAGGTGTCTGCTGGAGAGAGGGGACAAGCACGTCCAGGCTTGTTCAGTGGCATCAGAAGACGAGGGTTCCCTCCTTGGGTTCCTGTGTCACGTGACCAAAATAGGGTCTCCAGACACAGGAGATTTACCAAAACCTGAGGAGACTGCCCTTACAGCGCTATGTAAAATCTAAGTAGCCTCGTCCACGATTTGAACCCTGTTCTTCGTGTCCATTTCCTACGTCACTAACCATTATCTCACGCGCCTCCATATAAATGTATATATACAATTATTTAAGATGATCTGTAGTCAATACTATGGACACCAAGTAGGGAATGACTTTACTACACGAATAAGGCGTGGACTGTAAGACAAACTTTCTAAACTCTACAAGAAAGAAGCACAAAAACAATGTTATTAATCATTGATTTTTGCAAAGGTTAGAAAGGCAAGTACAAATAAAGTTATAAGAAGAAATATTATTTTGTGGCATTAATCTTGTAAGGACGAAAAGTCCAGACTGTACGCTTGCACAGATATGTAACTGGAAAAAATATCCCTGAATTCAAGTGGAAAGAAGGAAAAAAAAAAAAACTCCCAAAAAGTGGATAGCCATTTGTTTGTTCGAAAAGTTTTCTTCCAGAAAAGGAAAATGTGATTCTAGACCAACTATTAAGTGGACACTCAAAGTAGTCGTTATTTGCATACTGTTATTTGACAAGAAGTATTTCTTGTCAAATGCTTTTTCTTCACATTAATGAGACAAAGCGTCCCATGAATTGCTTAGAGAAGATTTATTTATATTTTACTTTTATTATATCACAAGTTCAAGCGACTAAAATATGGCCAAACAGACAAATATTAAATTCAGAAACCCAAATATGTCCTGGAAAATTAAAAAAAAATGTCTTGGAATTTGAGATAAAAATGCAAGCACAGATCAAACAAGAACAAGATTTTTATTATTACTATCATATAGTAAGTACCTAAGTAATGAAAATGAAATCATCTGGTTTTCCTACGAATAATATCTGCCAAAACTTCTGGAGAGAGTAACAGCGAGATCTCACGGGACTCGGCAATTCAAGCTTGCAATTGCTAATTACTCTGTTCACCTTGTATGTTTTTGTATTTGCTTAGTAAACCTTTCCTCCTATCCTTAATGTTAGTTGTCTTTCCTCTGTATGGTTTGGATCCTGGCGGTTAAGGTGTCTGATACTGAACCGATCGGATTTCAACCCCGGCTGTAGGTAGCTTGCAAATGTCTAGCCACACTGAAGAGACTTGATAAGTCGAAACACGTGTCTGTGGACGGCTATATACCCCTAGGGTTGAGCATTCTGGGGAGAATTTCGCTGATGACCGCCAACTAAAGCGTAAACGCAACGCTCTCCTATATAAGGGATGGAGCACTCTATGGTGGCCTTTACATACAAAGCGATGTGTGTATTAAAACAGTTAAAAAATTCGCATTCTGTAGGTGATGACAGCCTGGCGGTTTAGGTGTCTGATACTGAACCGATCGGATTTCAATTCCGTCTGTAGGTAGCTTACAAATGTCTAGCCGCACTGAAGAGACTTGATAAGTCGAAAGACGTGTCTATGGATGACTATATATATATATATATATTAATTAACTTTCATAAATTAGGTTCGACTTCGGTTAAAACACATATTCTTCCAAATATTGTCGGCTGAAAAATAGCCATATCACAAAATATCGTCAGTTTGTTTACTTCTCGTAAGTTCGTGTAGAGGTCAATAAAGTGGAATATAAACACCTACTCCTTAACAAAACGAAGAAATCTGCTAAGTCCGTTTGGTGTGGTGGAAAGACGCTTGACTAGTCGGCTTGACAGTCGGGTTTCGAATCGCGCACGGGGCGGCCTTGGTATCTATAGCTCTGCTGATGAGCCTAATAGGCCGAAATGTACATACAGAGATTGATTTTTCTCGATTTGTTTATCCTTAAAATTTATAGGTATTCCCGCCTAATGAATTAATTATTAATAATTAACTTTCAAAATTAGGTTCGACTTCGGTTAAAACACATATTCTTCCATATATATATATATATATATATATATTCGGTATAAATGATGGAATTAATACACTAAAAGGGTGTTCACTTTCGTTTTCTATTTAGCAGTAAATAAAATAATTACAGATAATGCACAAAATATTTTTATGTATTGGTTGGACATTCTAGTTTCAGAAAATATTCCTTTAAACAGACTAGATTTAATTATTTGAATCAATCGCATAATTGAGCCAAGCCAGACAGAGGAATATATTATGGATTAACCCAATGTTTAAGGAAACATGGAATGCTCTTATAATTTGCAATCCTCAAAGAAATATCGGTAAACTCAGATATGCATATCAGTCTCCAGTTAAAAGAAGTTCTTGCAGACCTCAGCAAACGGTTGGACATAACTAATTGAAAGGAAACATGTCTCCAACAAAATAACTGTCAACTGAACCAATGGAAAAGATCGTAAAACTCATTCAAGATTGCAATCCCCAGCAGAGTGTGGCGAAAGACGTTAGTTTTTCCCATTTAAGTGTGTCCAATATTTGGTGCAAATAAAAAAGAAATTAGGTTGTTAAAAGACGACGAAAGACATCAAACCGTTGGATAGAAACTTCAAAGAAATCGGAAAATAGAAAATGTACATGAAAACAAATTTAAACAAATAGGGCGAAACGTTTGCGAGAAAACTGTAAAAATCGGCCGAATGAAATGAAAACCAACACTAACATACTGTGACACGGCGAAATTCTTTCGGTTGGCGTTTAATAATTTTTAACGAAAAAAAAAAGTGTAAAAATTATTTTTTATTAGTGACAGAAAATAGTTTTGGTTAAAATGGGAAACATTAAAATCAAAATATTTTGATTCCAATGACTGCTTATAGATTCAATCAAAAGTTACTGCAAACCACTAAATTGATATTTATATAAAAAACTGTCAGAAGTCCAAGGGGTGGACTTGATTTTTGGGCCTGGGGGATTAGCACCAGTTGACACTCGTTGAATATTGCAAAACAACTGCGATTTTCTAATATAAATTGTTTAGCCACACTGAAGAGACTTGCTAAGTCGAAACACGTGTCTATGGATGACTATATACATGCTCCCCATCCCGTAGGGTTGAGCACTCTGGGGAGAATTTCGCTGATGACCGCCAACTAAAGCGTAAACGCAACGCTCTCCAATATAAGGGATGGAGCACTATATAGCAGCCTTTACATATAAAGCGATGTGTGTATTGAAACAGTTAAAAAAAACCCTCTCTTTCTGTAGGTAATATTTATATAAAAACTGTCAGAAGTCCAAGGGGTTTAAGGGGTCCAAGGACTTTTGGTGCCTGGGGGATTAGCACCAATTGACACTCGTTGAATATTGCAAAACAATTGCAATTTTCTTCTATAAAGAATGGTGTGAGCAGTTAAAAATACCGGAAAACCAGAGAGAAGCTTGTCAAAAGAACTACATGATTTCACATAGCTGAAGTAAGAAATATTTGCCAATAGAAGAAAGTAGACAAGAGAAACACTGATAAAAGAAGTGACACACTTCAGTGCACCTTTGCTGAATTAGCCAATGCTAAGAGAAGAAAACGAGGATTAAGTAGACTAATGAGAAACAATCATGGCGTGTGGACAATTGAATGAAAGTAATATTCAGTGATGAATTGAGAATTTGTATTCATCAGAACTTTTGATTAACTAAATCTAACAATTAGTTTTCATAAACTCTTGTGAAGAAGCAGCAGAAATCAGGTGTTAGGATGAATGAGTTTAGGGAATTTATGCTTGCACCTTACTTATTTCTTGTTGTATCTTCTGGGAGAAAAGTTTCTTGTGGACAGAATATTTTCCTAAAAATAGTAGAAGAATCCTCCAGCTGTGGTTGTAACGAGGAAAAGGACTAATGCAGCTTATTTGAATGATGACCTCATGAACAAAACTATTCTACATATATTTCATATTTAAAGTGCTGACCTACTTTTCAAATCTTTATTTTCGTCGGTGAAATAATAAATCAAATGAGAATCGTCTGAAATTTAATAAAATCTCCAAAACACGAAGCCATATTAATTGGAGGATGTTTTCGTCCGTTTAGGTTTTAAATGAATTATCAATGTTTTGGTCTCATCTCGCTTGATATACGTCATCTCGCGGTGGCGGCTGCAGGGGGTGGCTGAGGTAGGGGCGGCGGTGACAGGTGCGGTGTCGGCGTCGGCGGCGGCCGCTCTGAAAATACGTTAGTTCATCCAGTCATCAGGAACGATTGTTTGATCGCTGCTTTATGGATACTGAAACCCTTTTGATTTTCTCTCGCTTAGATTGTTCAGACTCTAATTCAACTCGATTACTGACCCATAATCGATATTGCATCGATTTTCTTACGTTTCTGTTCGAAATTCATATTCCAAATAGAGAGAGAGAGAGAGAGAGAGAGAGAGAGAGACAGACAGACAGAGATAGGATGAGAAGGGGTTGAATAAGTGAGAGGGAGTGAGAAAGAGAGAGAGAGAGAGAGAGAAGAGAGAGAGAGAGAGAGAGAGAGAGAGGGGGAGAATGAGGAGAGAGAGAGAGAGAGAGAGAGAGAGAGAAAGAGAGTGAATGTGTGGGGAGAGGGGTTTAATGAATGAGAGTGAGTGAGAGAGATTGAGTAAGAGAGAGAGAGCGAGAGAGACAGACAGACAGACAGACAGACAGAGAGAGATAGGATGAGAAGGGGTTGAATAAGTGAGAGGGAGTGAGAAGAGAGATAGGGGTGTGAGGTGAGTGAGAGAGAGAGAGAGAGAGAGAAAAGAGTGAATGTATGGGGAGAGGGGTTTAATGAATGAGAGAGAGTGAGAGAGATTGAGAGAAGAGAGAGAGAGAGAGAGAGAGAGAGAGAGAGTGAATGAAAAAGAGAGAGAGAGAGAGAGAGAGTAAGAGAGAAAGAGAGAGTGCGAGAGAGAGAGAGTGAGTGAGAGAGTAAGAGAGATAGAGAGTGAGTGCGAGAGAGAAAGAGAGAGAGTGAGTAAGACATTGAGAGAGAGAGAGATAGAGAAAACTGAGTGTGTGAGAGAGGGAAAGAAAGAGAAAGTAAGTGAGAGAGAGAGAGAGAAAGAGAGAGAGAGTGTGTAAGAGAGTGAGTGAGAGAGAGAGAAAGTGAATGAGAGACAGATAGATGTTCAACTGATTTCTAATGGTTTGCCTCCATTCACAAAAAATGACCGTTCTCATAACTGAACCCCCTCCCTTGTTCATAAAAAGGAAGGAGGTTAGTAGGTAAAAGAAAAAAGGGCATTTCGAAATTAGGTTTACTCCATAAAGCATCCTATATCGAATACTTTTTTTTCCAGACAGAAACCCCTTATTAAATAGCTTTCTTTCAAAAAAAGTCACAATAAAAGGAAAATAAAAAGTGATCACCATATAGCGTATATATACATAACACTTTCATAATATTTCATGTGCGCTAAAATATATTTATCATACTTGATAAACCTCGAATAATACAGTACAAAGTTAAATGAACTGAAATAGCCATTCAAAATTTTGTAATACATTTTCCCTAGGGACAGTAAAAACCTTCCTTGTAGATTATATATATATATATATATATATATATATATATATATATATATATATTCACACACACACACACACACACACACACACACATATATATATTTTTTATAGACTCTCTCGTCGATTTTCGACGCATGAGGGTTCACACACACAATGAACACCCACACAGTGATTTGTTTATAGTGGTGAAGGCTTGTGTTGGACCATCCACACTTTTTGGCACAGTCGATAGGAAAGAATTAGTGCATCAAGAGTTGCCACAAACCCAATCAACGATCGACCTCAGCAATTTTGAATTCAGAGTTATCCCTCTCCTAGACTGGTTACCTACCCAAGGCTGAAGGGCCCAGTCTGCCCTACTGTTTAACCCATAGCTGGAGGGAGAATATATGGATTCATACCTTTCCCAAGGGTATTAGCGCTATGTGAAATGTCAACAGCTTCGTCTAGGAATTGAACTCGAATCGACGAGTCCATTTTCCACGACTCTAACAACTAGCACACGCGCCTCCACACACACACACACACACACACACACAAATATATATAATATATATATATATATATATATATATATATATATATATATATATATATATATATATATATATACACTCTAACAACTTGCCCACGCGCCTTCACACACACACACACAAACAATATATATATATATATATATATATATATATATATATATATATATATATATATATATATAAAAAAATAGACAAGAGAAACACTTTATATATATATATATATATATATATATATATATATATATATATATATATAGAACGTGGTTAATTAACGCCTGAAGAAGATATCTGAAGATCTGAAACATGTGTCGCCAATGTAAAATAATTTAAAAATAATTAGAAAAAAACATAATAAATTTTGTGAATCTTCTTTTATTTTATAAAATATTTAATTTTCTCCCGTTGGACCCATAACAACACCTATATATATATATATATATATATATATATATATATATATATAGGTGGATGATATAAAGATTTGTGTATATATATATATTATATATTTACATATACGGAGTATTAGAGATAAATAAATAAATTGATAACTTGCTACAGATATAAATATCATACCAGTAAGACCGGATGTCCAGTCTTCGAATTTGTAACGATGAAACTGAAGAGGCCAAGAAATGTTGAAATTTTTTATATCTGTACCAGCCTTCCCATCGGCCTTTTTCTCAGTACACTTGCTTTCCTCAATGCATTAAAAGTAGGGAATTACATGCTGGTCCATGCTTTGTTGGCAGGGGCTTCGATTAAAAGTAGATATTAGTTGTCTTTAGAAACACACTGAGCACAGAAAGCCTTATCTTATCCATTGCAGTGGAGGAAAGTTATGGATGAATCATCATAGTTTCTATTGGACGAGACGTGAAACGTGGACAAAGTGGATGAGAGGGGGAGTGAGAGGCGAAAGGTTGGCTGAGTTTGAAATTATGCGTTGAGACAGCTAGACATGGGCTTTTGGTCCTGGCATTTGTGACTTTGGGGTAAATTAAAAATCTCATGAAAAGTGGCCTTGTATTATTACTAAAAACTCACAAGTGTGAGTTGGTGTTGGGACAAGGCAATATATCCCTTAGCACCCCAAGTTGTTTCCAGACTCCAAACATGAGGGAATTGTCAGCCAAAATCCAGTATCGACTCTGCAACCAAGATTCCAGCCTCTCCCATGTAGTATCGGTCCAGAGATAAGTATACAAATATTTGTACTATCAACATATCATCACTTCCATTCCGAAGATAAGAACCGTAACGTAAGAACCGTTGGAAGGTCATCTCTTCATTCGACAATGAGAGTGTAACGCAACACCGTTACCATAGCTTCGCATGATATATATATTATTATATATTAATGATTTGAAGGCAATTACAATGCATATTTAAAAAAAAGAAGATCTTATTTTTGTCTTATCGATTTCAAAGTCAACTTTATCATCAGAGACGATTTTCTGAAAACATCTTTTTTTTTATTTTTATATGCATTGTAATTGCCTTCAAATCATTAATATAAATAACATACTTAACAATGCTTCAAGCAAATTACCAATCACTATATATATATATATATATATATATATATATATATATATATATATATATATATATATATAAGGAGTGAAAGATTGAATAAATCCGACAAAATGTGATTGAGAGTAAAGGAAAATGTGGATATAAGAACACAAACGAGTATGTTCAATTGATATTTCACCTCATTATTGTTTGAGGCTTCCCCAGAAGTCTATTGAATTAAGTGTTTGTACATTCTGCTTTTTATATGGACTGTTACAGGTTTTGGCAGCCGTAAGAACCGGACAACTCTGCGTTAACAATAACATGTAGATACTCTTTCAAAAGAGGACTATGTATCGCAGTTTATAACGATTCTCGTTTATTGATATATAATGTAGCTGTGCTTTTGAGTTATTTGAATTGGTACAAATTCATAGTTTACCATTCATTTTTATATGTTTCTCAAGCCTGATCTCAAGCCTTAAGCATCACGGATCACCAACCACGACCAACAAGTGACTCCATTGGGTGTGCCTTACCCTTCTGCAGAGGTGCAGTCGGTGTATTCTAAAGTCCCAGTCGACAGGGTTAAAAAATAGGTAGTCAAGAGAATATTTTATATGAACATTTGCTATTTGCAACAGCAAACTAAGAATAAATGCTGACTTATAGCAAATTATCAGTTGATTTGTTCGAACAGAAAATATTGTTTTCCATTTTAATGAGTTAATCAAAAGAATTGATAGATTCATTTTTGAAAGTTTGTGTGTTCCCTGTGTTACATCCACAAACATTTTTTTAATTTCCTCAATTTTCAAACCCTGTATATCTCCTTAACGATCTTTATCCTGTAATTTAAACCCTATTCTACTCGCCGAGGCTAAGAAAATCACCTACAGAGACATCCAAAAAGGGGTGTCCTGAATATGACAGTGAACTCCATCTTATGTTGAGGCTCAAGTTATGAAGATATGTGAAGTGTAGAATACCCCACCATTGCCATTACTACCAGATATATAACATGTGTCATAAAAGTATGAAAAGAGATTAAAGCTGTATTTACCATGATAGAAATGAACAATCAATGGAACGTTAATTTATTCCTAAATGGTGTGTCATAAAAGTACGGAGTTTGAAGCTGTATTTACCAAGATAGAAAAAAATGAATGGAAAGTTAATTTTTCCCGAATACAAGGTGTGTCAACAAGTACATAAAATCTCAATACTTTTTTGACACACCTTGTATTCTGATCCGGAATTATAGTACGTTAAATTCCAATCTGTGTGTTGAAAAGTATTAATATTGGAGAGGAATGGTTGAAACCATATTACTGAGTGCAACTTATTTGTATTCGATAGGTATATTTGATACCATATAACTGTGTGTACACAAATCAATATTATTAAATAGAATTAATAGTTAAATAGAAATACAGGAAAACCATATAACTGTGGGCAATTAAATGATGGTTATTAAATAGGAATTATAAACCATATAATCGTGTTTCCTCAAAAATAAAACCTACCTGCAAAATAAGACCTGGCGTGAGTTTGCAGGATGATTTTGATATAAGCCCTCCCCTTAAAATAAGCCCTAGTTGAGAGCGACACAGACGAAAAGAAATAAGCATTCTTCACAATCACATCATGCGAGGCAAACACTCTACATCCCCCGAAAGTAAGACCTAGCGTTATATTTTGGAGTAAAAATTAATATAAATCCTGTCTTATTTTCAGGAAACATCTAGATAATAATATCTGATATATAGCTGAGTGCAAAAAATAATTATAAACAAATTAAAAAATGAAATTAAAATAATGCAAAAGAAAATTGAAAATATAGTTTTGATTGTAATCAAACGTTTACAAATTAGTCAAATTCCAACATTAAATGACTCATAGGGAGTTGATATGCTGTTAAAAATGAATCGAATCAAATCTCTATTTCAAAACTTTACAAACCACATTAGACATGGGATTTCACCTACTGTATCATTATCATAAATGTACTTTTCCTTACAAGATTAAATAATGCCAAATTTGCCGCTTTTATTAATAGATAATGGAATATACGCACACCTACCATCGGGGAAGAATGTGACACAAGGTCAGCTTAACGCGGGAACCTCCTAAGAGATTACTCTTCTGGATGGACAGTGATAAAAAGTTTATATTCTCGTCGGTGTTCCTCGATTAGGGGGCGCTTCAAGCATCAAACCCTTAACTCTTTTTTTTTACAAAGGAGCAGGTACTGCAGCCATGATTTGTACTAAAAGAAAGTAAAACTATTATTTTCCACACGCGCAAGTAATAAAGGAATTTGTTACTAATATTTCAGTACCAGGAGTTTTGGTAATGAGATTAACCACATGCACTGACTCTAATTCCTAATTTTCAACCCCATACCTAATCCCATACCTTTTTCGCTACACCTGTAGCAGTCTCTGGAGGCCCTTACATATATACATATGGAGCTCTTCTCAGCCTGTAGGTTCTGATGATAGCCGAGCGGTAGGGAGCCTGTCTGATGATAAATCATTCGGATTTCAATACAGGTTGGAGGTAGCCTGTAAATGTCTAGCGGCACTGAAGAGACAGGATACGTCGAAACACCGTATCTGTAGATGACCACAGGGTTTTCGGGATAATTTTTCCAGTTTCATCAGGAAAAAATGCTTGGTAACTATAAAATATAATTGATTATAAAGAAGTTCAACAGCACGGAAATTACACTACTGTCAACAAGTTTTACTCAGAATAACAGCATCGATTACAAACCTCAATCCTTCTCCTGAACCTGAAGCAAGCTGATGTTATAGTTTCCCTGGGAAAGGGGTCTCAAAAACTACCTTGATTTTGTCGATTAACTAGACTTTTGTAGTACTGGTATGGTGATTTGTGCCCTTCTCAACAGCGCCACATACATAACAATCCATGGGGTTAAGATCTGGGGAGTTCGGAGGCCAAACATTGGGACTGGTGTAGTCGTAAAAATTCGCCGACAACCATTTTTGACTTTTCCCAGAAGTGTGGCAGGGGACCGAATCCTGATGCCATATATATGGCATTACCATTGGCTACCCTTGTTATCTAGGGCTTGACTACAGTGTTTAGCAAGTCTACGTAGGCATCTGAATTCAACCTGATACCCTCTCTGAAAAATGCGGGACATCACATCACCCTCAGAGGACACACATCCGAAAATTGTCACAGTTTGGGGATATTTAGTCTGCATGACACGAGGAGTGTCCTTTGGAATGTATGCAAGCTATCTGTTATTCTGCGTGTTGTGCTTTTGATCTTGGCAAAAGTGTTTCTCGTCGGAAAAGAACCGGATTGTTTGTGGTTTCACTTTGCTCAAAAGTTTCTTCGCCTTTGTCAGATGATTTTCACGAGCCTTTTCTGCGAGAAGTTGACCTCTGCGACGCTTGTATGAGTAGTAGCGAAGATCCTCATTGAGAGCAAGCTTCATGGCAGAGGCTGAAGCATTCAATTCACGTGAAAAAGCCCGAATTCCAATGCCAGGGTCCTCCAAAACTTTTTAGCAGATTTTCGAGGAATTCAGCTGTACGAACGCAATCAAATTGTCTGTTATGTTGCTTTTTTTCTAGCCACAGCCTCGTAGTCTCCATTGCAATTCTCCAGTTGGTGCCTGATTGTTTTTACAGTGTTCAGGGAGCATTGGGCAGCAACCATAATCTCCTTATTTTGATGTCCAGCGCATGTTCATGGTGTTCATGATACAAGTTATTCTCTTCCATGATTCACGTGGGTTCTAGTCATCACGTATATGAATGAAGAAGGGTCTAAGCTTTTAAATGATGCGTAGTGTGCGTCAATACATCCAACCTTCAGAGAACAATAACCAAATATAAATACGTCAAATTTATCCCGAACACCCTATATATATATATATATATATATATATATATATATATATATATTTATGTGTTTGTGTGTGAGTATATATATATATATATATATATATATATATATATATATATTATTTGGGAATAAAAGGCCTTAAATACCATGGGTATCGTGGTTATGGACCATTTCCACTCGAGAGTATGCTCACGAGCTTCTTTAGACCACTGATCAGTTGTCTGAAGAAGCTCGTGAGCATACTCGCGAGTGGAAATGGTCCATAACCACGATACCCATGGTATTTAAGGCCTTTTATTCCCAAATAACTTTGCTCTGTTTACAATAATTAAACATTGAGCTCTCATACGGAACCTGAACTCTACAACAAACTACTGGTAGAGAATTAGGACCCACCTAGAATCACCTTGTACTAAGAAACTTGGTACCGCACCAAAGTATATATATATATATATATATATATATATATATATATATATATATATATATATATATATTTGTGTGTTTGTGTGTGAGTATATATATATATATATATATATATATATATATATATATATATATATATATATATATATATATATATATATATATATATATATATATAAAACAATTGTATTATTTTTTTAAACATCGTCAGTATTTACAGATTAAATAATCTAGTTCTTTTCTAAATTGTTTCTATTTGAGGTAGAGATGTATAAGTCTAAAACTTCTGTGGGTGGTCTCCGAATATCGAAAGGCGGAGATTATTACCCTTATCTCTCTACAAAGGCGCTGCTTGAAAAATTCATGGACTAAAAGAGGTGGAGTTTAGCTCAATTTTATTACCATAGTTAACTCCCCTTCTTTCTGCAGGGCCAGGTTTATAATAATCACAGTTACCCTAATCTTGTCCCTATCATTAATAGTTAATGTTAAGCTTAACCTCCAAACAGATTTATAATCGCCCATTGATATAAGGAGTGTATTTTTCTTCTTTTCTTCAATTGAAACGCCTGATAATGCCCGCTGACATCCTCTGGGAGAGTGTAGAAGCGGGAAAAACCGGGTTCAAATGGGCGCGAAAATTTAAGTGGGGATTAGATTAGCCGAATGATTGACTTCGTCTTCCAAGATCGCTTCGTAAAGAACTGACATGAAATAAAAAGCAGAAACAAGAAGAAAGAATAGATTTAGAAAAAATAGCAAAGTCGATCTAATGAGAAGAAGAAGAAAAAGAAGAAGAAGAAGAAGAAGAAGAAATAAAAACTGGAAGAAGAAGAAATAAAAACTGGAAGAAGAAGAAGAAGAAGAAGAAGAAGAAGAAGAAGAAGAAGAAGAAGAAGAAGAAGAAGAAGAAAAAATAAAAACTGGAAGAAGAAGAAGAAGAAGAAGAAATAAAAATCGAGATAAAAGGAAGAATATGAAGAAAAATAAATGAAGTTAAAGAAGAATATAATAATAATAATAATAATAATAATAATAATATAAGAAGTAGGAGAAGAATAACAAGAAGAGGGAGGAGGAGGAGGAGGAGTGCGATTAAGAGGAGTGCTGAACATCAGCAAAAAAAAGAAAAAAGAAGAAAGTATTAAAAGTAAGGTAAAAGGAAGAGGACGAGGCTTTATACAATTAATAAATCAGGTAAAAAGAGGGGTCTTATCGAAGTAGTAAAAATGAAAGAAAAGGTCTGTGAGAGACAAAATAGAAGAACGTCTAAATAAGAATGACAGATATAAAGACATAAAGAGACTGGACGAACTGGAAATCAGGGAAATAAAACATTGAAAATTGCAATGAAAGAAAGAAAGAAAGAACGTAAAGTTACAAAGGAAAGTGAAAAGGGGGTGACGAATTAAAAAAATATATCTATTTCTAATATATATATATATATATATATATATATATGAAAGTTGCAAAGAAAGAAGAAAGAAAGAATGTAAAAGTTACAGAGGAACGAGAAAAGGAACGAGAGAAGTTAGAAAAAAAATCAATGAAAACAACAAAAGAGACATTTTGATACAGAGAGAGAGAGAGAGAGAGAGAGAGAGAGAGAGAGAGAGAGAGAGAGAGACAGACAGACAGACAGACAGACAGACAGACAGAGACACAGACAGACAGACAGACAGACAGACAGAGGGTAAACAAAAAGTGCAAAGCAAATAAATAAAGAAAATAGAAATAGTTACAATGAATGAATAAAGAGAGGGAAATAGTTGATTGAAGAATAGAGCGTACTGAAAAGGAGTAACAATATACTAAAAAATGATAAATGTTTGAGAGAGAGAGAGAGAGAGAGAGAGAGAGAGAGAGAGAGAGAGAGAGAGAGAGAGAGAGAGAGAGACCTAAATAAAAGTTTGTGTTGAAATTTAAAGAAAACCCACAACACATTTTCCCTATGACTTTGATGAAGTGGATGCATTCGATGAATTGAAAGAGATGAGACTGTAAACCATGTACTCTGCGAATGTAGCAAACTAGCACAACGAGAATACAAAACTAGACACGACTGGGTTGGGAAGGTGATCCACTGGGAATTATGCAAAAAATTAAATTTTGACCACACAACAAAATGGTATATGCATAAACCAGAATCTGTTCTTGAGAACGAAACGCACAAAATTCTCTGGGACTTTGAGATAAAAACGGATCACCTTATCCCAGCAAGAAGGCCAGACCTAGTGTTGATAAACAAAAGGGAAAGAACTTGTCAACTGGTGGATTTTGCAGTGCCAGCAGATCACAGAGTGAAGTTAAAGGAAAATGAAAAAATTGACAAATATCTGGACCTTGACAGAGAACTGAAAAAGTTATGAAATATGAAAGTGAAAGTGATACCAATTGTAGTTGGTGCACTTGGAACAGTCCCAAAAGGATTAGAAAAGGGTTTGCAAAGTTTGGAAATCAGAGGAAGGATTAAAACCATTCAGAACACTGCATTGCTGCAATCTGCCAGAATACTCAGAAGAGTCCTGGAGACCTGAGGAGACTTGCTGTCACTCAGACTCCAGTGAAAGACCATCAGCTAACACTGATGTGAAAACTCAAAAGGAGTAAATAATAATAATAATGATAATAATACTACTACTACTACTACTACTAATAATAATAATAATATTCATTAATAATAATAATGCAGATTCGGTCTCTACTTGTCTGTTGTCGAAAACACTTCACTGCTTACGTCACATTACCCAAAATCGCCTTAACATAGAATAAATATTCAAAATTTGTGCATGCAACTTAAAACAATCTTCATTTTTTTTCA
The DNA here is from genome assembly GCA_023376005.1 of Doryteuthis pealeii. Lineage (NCBI taxonomy): Eukaryota > Metazoa > Mollusca > Cephalopoda > Myopsida > Loliginidae > Doryteuthis > Doryteuthis pealeii. Next base: position 67,853,779 of record CM042142.1, read on the forward strand.
AAAACAAGTTTTAATAGATGCATGACCAGTGTTATAGATTTGTATATATTTTATTTTGATATATATTTGAAGTTATCAGAACTAAGTTTCAATTTAAAATTGTTTTATTTTGATTTTGCTTACTTATGGTACACACACTGAAGAAGAAGAAGAAGAAGAAGAACAATAAGAAGATAGAGAATAAGAAGAGCAATAAGACGAAGGATAATGATGATGAGGATGATGATGATGATGATAGTAATAATACGTTTGTACTTTAAATAGCGCTAATAACCTTGAAAAGGTATGCAACCAATCAGTTTTCGTGTGGCTATATAATATATATATATATATATATATATATATATATTGGTTAGGAGGTTGATTTAGAAGGCTATCACAATGCAGTTTGGAATAAATGAAAAATAATAATACGGTAACAATGGTGTTGTGTGTTACCGTATTGTTTTTTTATTTATTCCAAACTGCATTGTGATAGCCTTCTAAATCAACCTCCTAACCAATAGATACACAATGCATCAAGCAAATTACGAAACTCTCTCTTATATATATATATATATATATATATATATATATATATATATATGTGTGTGTGTGTGTGTGTGTGTGTGTGTGTATGTGTGTGTGTGTGTTTCCATTACGGATGGGGGTAGCCTGCTAATATCTATCCACACTGAAGAGACGTAATGCGTCGAAACACTGTATCTGTAGATGACTATATATATATATATATGTATATATGAGGGAATATATATATATATATATATATATATATATATCCCTTTGTGTGCGGTTATATATATATATATATATATATATATATATATATAATATCTATCCACACTGAAGAGACGTAATACGTCGAAACACTGTATCTGTAGATGACTATATATATATATATATATATATATATATATATATATATATATATATATATATATATATATATATATAATATATATATATATATATATATATATATATATGTATATATATGCACACAAAAGTGATGCACTATGCCATAAACACAAATTCCTTTGAATGGTTTCTTCATTGGAACACGCAAAAACTTCCGTATATATGAGGGAAATATATTTTGTTTTTATTTGTATCATCTTTGGTGGATGGGGTGCTTAAAAACTTGAGAAACGACGTATCAAGTGCGTTGGACTGTGGAATGAATATATATGGAACAGCATGTACTTTTCATAGCTCTAGGTCATTCATCCTCGATATATAGATAGAAACTGGTTGGGCTAAATACATGGAAACATTCACCGTATTCTTCTTCCACATTTTCTCCCCTCCTGCTTCTGTCTATCTATCTATCTATCCTTCTATCTATCTTTCATTCTTTATATCTATCTATATATCTATCTATCTATTTAGGGAGATGAACAACAGTTTTAATATATAAAATGAGATTCTGAGAATGAAGACCCTATCTGATTGGATCTCTCATGTTTCTATCTATCTATCTATCTATCTATCCATCTATCTATCTATCTATCTATCTAGGGAGACGAACAAAGATTATATTTATAAAATATGAGATTCTAAAAATGAAGAAGCTATCTGTTCGTCTTTGTCCTGTTTATATCTATCTATGGATATATATATATATACATATAAGTATATATATCTATATCTATATATATGTATGTATGCATATATATATATATATATATATATATATATATATAATATATATATATATATAAGTATATATATCTATATCTCTATATATATGTATGTTGCATGTATATATATATATATATATATATATATATATATATATATATATATACGGATATGAATAATAGATTTGATATACAAAATATGAGATTCTCAAAATGAAGAAGCTATCTGATCGGATTTCTTGTGCATCTATCTATCTATCTATCTATCTATCATCTATCTAGGGAGATGAATAATAGATTTCATCTATAAAATATGAGATTCTCCGAATGAAGAATCTATCTGATCGGATTTCTATATGAAGTGAGAAATTTGGGTATTTTGAGAGTGTAAATTAAATAAGTGTGCAAGAAACAAATAGGAATGGAAATGAAGTATGTATTTCTAGAAAATTCGGATTATCTCCAAGACAGCAGACAGAAAAACCAATAAAAATGCCAGTGATATGGAGAAAGATGAGATTCGTTGCAGAATGCGCTGGGATTAGGGTAGAGCTCTCAGGATAAAAGAGGAACGGACAATTTTTTTTCGGATTAGCTAGGAAGTAAATATAATAGGAAGAAATTAGATAGAATAGGAGGCGGGAAGAAAAGAAGAAGAAGAGGAAAGAAGAAGAAGAAGAAGAAGAAGAAGAAGAAGAAGAAGAATAAGGAAGTGACAAAAATAAAGTAATAAATAAATAAATAAATAATAATAAGAAGAAGAAGAAGAGGAGGAGGAGGAGGAGGAGGAGGAGGAGGAAGAAGGAAGCGACAAAATAAAGTAATAAAATAAAAAATAAAAGAAGAAGAAAGAAGAAGAAGAAGAAGAAGAAAGAAGATGAGGATGATGATGATGATGATGATGAGGAGGAGGAGAGGAGGAGAGGAAGAGGAGGAAGCGACAAAAATAAAGTAATAAATAAATAAATAAATAAATAAATAAAGAAGAAGAAGAAGAAGAAGAAGAAGAAGAAGAAGAAATAAAAATCAAGATGAAGAAGAAGCAGAACAAGAACAAGAACAATAACAAAAGAAAACGAGGAGGAAGAGGAGAAAGAGGAGGAGGTAGAACAAAAATAAGGTAAAAATAAATAAAGAAAGAAAGAAAGAAAGAAAGAAAGAAAAGAAGAAGAAGAAGAAGAAGAAGAAGAAGAAGAAGAAGAAGAAGAAGAAGAAGCATGGAAAGAGGAAAAGAAAATGGCTATCTATCTCAATAACTAAGAGAGAAACTGAAATTACAAATATTAATTAAATTAAATAAATAACGAAAAGAAAAACAAACGAAATAACAAAAAAAAAAAAAACAACCACAAAAACAAGAGACTGTAAGACACAAAGAGACAGGTAAAAAGAAAACACGCCTAAAGAAAATGAGAGACATAAAGAAAAAGCAAAGACAAAAAAGACAACGAATAAAAAAGGGGTGGAGAAAGAAGGATAACGATAAAGGAGATTTTAAGAGCAAATATTAAGAAGAAAAAAAAAGAAGAAAATGGACAAACGAGTAAATAAATTAAACATTACGTTGATGAATGGATAAAATATGAAAAATAAGTTTCGTGTAAGGAAGGAAATAGTTTGAAAGGTGAAACATGAAAGATATAAATAAAGTGTTGATGGTAGAAAAAACCGAAGAATTGAATAAAGTATGTAGTAAATGTGAAATTAATAGACAATAAATGGAAAGAGAGAAAGAAAAAGAAAAGACTTCTGGTAACTAAAAAAAAAAAATAATGATAGGAATTTAAGATTAACATAACAAAAAGAAAAAAGAGACGAGAGTTTTGAATAAATGATTGACGGATTTAAAAAAAAAAGAAAAGAACGGAAGAATAACAAACGCACATAAGCGTAATTCAATAGATAAAAATAATAGTTACTATATATATATATATATATATATATATATATATATAATATTATATATATATTTATTTTGCAGAGTTTTCACAGATCAATGTTCATTATAAACAGCGACCCAGGTTTCATGCCAAGGGGCAATCATCAGGCTGTTGAGCAAGATCCCATGGTGTTTGCTGAAGATCTTTACTCAATGTCACATTCTGGACCGCAAATAACGTCGGTTATTTCTGCGGACGCTATTGTAGTTCGGATTTACTAAAAATAAATTTTTTCAAAATTTGCATTTTTTTGTAATAATGCCAACGAAGTTACCTCCCTTTATTCGTTAAAAATAGCAAATTTTTTATTTTGAAAAAAAATTTGTGATTGAGCACTGTATTTTCTTTGTTTCATCACAAAAAAATTTGTTTTTATATATACCTATATATATATATATATATATATGAAGAAAAATGAGTAAAGAAAAGAAATGTAGATGGATAAAATGAATTTAATCGATATCTCATTAATCGATATCACTTACACATGTGTTTCGGTCAGTTTATGTGTTGTGAAAATATTTCGCACACATAGAAGATTCGACCTTCATCAGAGTGAACATTTATTTTGATAAGGTCTGATGAAGGTCGAATCTTCTATGTGTGCGAAATATTTTCACACACTTAAACTGACCGAAACACATGTGTAAGTGATATCGATTAATGTGATATCGATTAAATTCATTTTATCCATCTACATTTCTTTTCTTTACTCATTTTTCCTCATATTATCGGATTCAAATCCTTTTCCATTTTCACACACACACACACACACACACACACACACACACACACACACACACACATATATATATATATATATATGTGTGTGTGTGTGTGTGTGTGTGTAGAAAGTTTGTAGAAAAAACAAGATGTTAACAATTTTTGCTGACAGAAATCTGTTTCGACCAATATGAAGAGGTCTTTATCAAAGCAACATTGTAAACGGAAAGACGAAATAAATATTTCATTAATCACGAGGCACAGAACGCTCTCGATCAGTACCGGAATTTTTTTATTTTTTTATTTTTTAGAATTATATTTATTTCGTCTTTCCGTTTACAATGTTGCTTTGATAAAGACCTCTTCATATTGGTCGAAACAGATTTCTGTCAGCAAAAATGTTTAACACCTTGTTTTTTCTACAAACTTTCTACACATATTGTCGGATTCATATCCATTTTACCTTTCATATATGTGTGTGTATATATATATATATATATATATATATATACTGCCCTTACTCACGGATAATGCATATATAGAAATGGATATATATATATATATATATATATATATATATATATATATATGTATGAGAGTAAAACGAGGAAATCGATCCGAATGATCTGACTCTTATCCCTGAAGAGAATTAAGCGAAACTAATAGTAGGTTCGTCTGACTCATTAGATTTATATATATATATATATATATATATATATATATATATATATAATAGATAATGACATCGATAGTTATGGATATTTAGGTATGGACAAACACTATAAGTGAACAATTCTGGTAAAATGATTGAAAAAGTAGGAATATTTATATATATAATAATATATATATAAAGATTGAAAAAACAAAAAAAAAAAACAAAAAAAAACAAACAAACAAGCGAAACTGACATAGAATGAAATAAAAAAAGTATAGAGGAAAAAGTAGTTAAAAGAATCTAATGTCAGTGAAAACAAGTGTGGTGACAGACAATAAATAACTGGTTGGGAAAGGGTGAAGGGATAATTTCCAAGGGAGATAATTGTGTACCAAATGCAATGTTCAGTTCCGTGATAAAGAATTTGGGCAAGGGACGTAATTGATATGACACTCAACTGTGGAGAAATTCAGGTTTGGATTTGGAGTCTTCACGCTCGCCTGGATCGATGGAGGGCGAAAGAAAAAAAAGAAGAAATATAAAAAAAAGCGAAAATTGAAGTGAACAAGGTAGAGAGAGACTGATAGACAGAGGAGATTGAGAGAGAGAGAGAGAGAGAGAGAGAGAGAGAGAGAGAGAGAGAGAGAGAGAGAGGGGAGTTCACCCCTTTCCATTTTTCTTTCCCATTTCTCAATTTGAACGAGAGAAAAATTATCAATGGAAGAAGAAAGAAAGAAGAAACAAAAAAAAAAAGGAAAACTAAAGTGAATCAGGTATGGGGGTGAGAGAGAGTGGGGATAAAGAAAGAAAGAGAGAGAAAGAGAGAGAGAGAGATAGAGAGAGAGAGAGAGAGAGGGGAAAGAAGAGAGAGAGAGAGAGAAGAGAGAGAGAGAGAGAGAGAGAGAGAGAGAGAAAACGAGTTATTTTCTCTCTCACTCACTCACTCTCTCTCTCTCTCTCTCTCTCTCTCTCTCTCTCTCTCTCTCTCTCTCTCTCTCTTCCTTTCTCAATTTGAACGATGGAAAAAACAATCAAACTTAAAATACTTTTCTTAATATGGCAGGACAAAAAATATGTGGGGGGGGGAAGAAGTGAAAAGAAGAAGAAAAAAAGAAGAGGAAGATGAAGAAGAAGAGGGTGAGAATGAAGAAAAAGTAGGCATCCTTTTTCTCCCTCTACCCCCCCAAAAAAGAATTAAGTAGCGTCAAGTGGCAAAGAAAATCAAATCTAGAATAAAATAAATGTCAATCGCTTTTTACTAAACAAGAACAAAATATAATTACAACAGTACCAATAATAATAATAATAATAATAATAATATAATAATAATAATAATAATAATTCTAGAGAGACGGTAATCACTTTTAGCCAATATAACAAGGAATAGCAATTTCAGTAAAATAAAATAAAAAAACTAAAGACAAATTAAATGCTCTCATATTAAGCAACAATGGCGACTCACAAGAAAAAAAAAAAAGAAAAAAAAAAAAAAAGAAAGCCGATTGCAATTTTTAAGGAATCCAAGTTAACAGGGATTATTTCCCTTTCTCTTCGATTCTAATCTGTTTCTATCTTATAGAAAAGAGTGTTAGGTTTATTTGGTGTTGTTTTATCAAATCAGTCTTCGATAATGTTGAGAGAGAGAGAGAGAGAGAGAGACAGACAGACAGACAGACAGAGGGAGAGATAGATAGAGATAGATAGAGAGATAGAGAGATAGAGAGACAGATAGAGACATGGTTGATTGGTTGATTGATTTTAACGGCATTCAAACCCGTCTGGGATTATTTCATGCCTAGCTGTTAGGAAGTAATATATGTTGCGTATCTATACTTACACTTTTGTAGTAATTAGTTTTAACAATGTGTTAGCATTATTGGGGATCATGTTGTATGGTAAATAGATAGACAGACAGACAGACAGATATGGAGGAAGAGAGAGAGAGAGAGAGAGAGAGAGAGAGAGAGAGAGAGAGAGAGAGAGAGAGAGAGAGAGACAGACAGACAGACAGACAGACAAAGACAGACAAACTGTGTGTTTGTGTGTATGCGTGAGTGTATGTGTATGTGTGTGTGTGTGTGTGAGAGAGAGAGAGAGAGAGAGAGAGAGGGGGATAAAGAACGAGAGAAAGGGATGCACAGTCATAGACAAAGACAAGAGGAGGGAGGGGGTGATTGAGAGAGAGAGAGAGAGATAGACAGATAGAGAGAGAGAGGGCGGGGAGAGAGAGATTTCAATGCTTGACAGATAGACAGTTTTCCGACAAACAAATCGATGGACAGTTCAACCAACTTCATTGAAGAACGGGCAAAATGACAAAGGATTGATAAAATAAAATATATTAAAAAAAACGAAAACACCCTACCCCCCCCCCAAAAAAAAAATCTAAAAAGCCGTCGACCCTCTGACTGACAAGCAAAGTGATTGGATGGGTTGAGGAACAACGATTGATGGACAGAAAAACAAACATTATTACCAGTCTTGATGTCTTCGTTTATTTTGAGAATACCCATAGCCAGAACATTAACAGTAGTAGTCGTAGTCGCAGTAGTAGAATCGGAGAAGAAAGAAAGAAAGAAAGAAAGAAAGGACTGTCATAATATATTACTTAGTTATAAAATGTTAAATAAAGTAAAATTGGCGGAGTGGCCTATTATCGGTATCAGGCGGACAAAGAAGGAGTCTATCCTCCTTTCGCTTGCGCTAGACCTGGGAGATTGTTTTTGCTGAGGTTGATTGCCACACCTACCCCCAGCATCCTACTTTACCGCACATATCAGATTACCCAATATGGGTTACTGATGCACTGAGTTAGTGGGGACCGGTATTCAACCCGTAACCTTACGATTCCTTGGGTGGGGTGGTATACTCTACCGGCTGAGTTAAACCGGCCATATAGAATGTTAAATAACGGCTTGGATATTTGTTAAGCTTAGCTTAGTCTGGCATATGGTCAATTAGATTTACACGAGAAGATGCTGTTGCGCCAAATCGAGAAACTGGATATCGTCCTTGAGTTTGATCACCGATCATGTGATTGCGCGCCCAACCAGGACCCAGTTAAATCATGGTATTTTGGAAATATTTCTTATTACCTTATGAAACAAGACAAAATATCCTCATGTTCTTTTGTACATGTGAGTTGCCTGTCATCTTAAGTTCACCTACCTCATACCAATATGAGTAGACAAATCTACCGCTTCTCACGTTATGAAACAAAAAAAATCCACATATACTGTTGTGTGAGTTAATTTTCAATAATCTAAGTCAACCCCCCTACCCCCACAGCAGGTCTTTTGAAACAAGCCTATGTATATTTTATTGCGAATGGGTTTTTAAATGTATATAAAATTGGAGGTGAGATGAGTAATGGTTATCGTCTTGGGAAATGGACTCGTCGACCCTAGTTCAAATCTTGGACGAGATACCCTTGGAAATGGTATGCATCCAACTACTCTCCTTTCAGCTATGGGTAAATAGTAGAGCAGACTGGATTCTTTAGCCTTGGCTAGGCAATCAGTCTAGGAAAAGGAAAATTCTGGATTCAACCCTGTTAAACTCCACTTAAGAAATTGACCTTGGGTGCGGAGGGGTGGATACACACACACACACACACACACACACACACACACATATATATATATATATATATATATATATATATATATATATATATATTACTGTTGTGATAGTTGATTTTCAATAATCTCAGTCAAACTTTCCACATTAACATATTCTTTAACAAGCCAATTTTACTAGCGTTCTTATTACGAAAGTTTTTTTTTCAATTGTATATAGAATTGGGGGTATTTCGTGTAATGGTCATCGGCATTGGAAATGGACTTGGCAACTCGAGTTCAAATCCTGGACGAGGCTATTTTCATTTCCCGTTGCGCTTATATCTTTGATAAAGTTATGCATCCGACTATCCATCCTTAAATTATAGATAAACAGTTGGGTAGACTAGGCTCTTTAATCTTTGTTGAGCAACTAATATAGGAGAAGGAAGACTCTCAATTCAAACCTGTTAATATCCGCTTATGAAACTGGCCTTGTGTCTCATCCTTCTCGCGCAAAGACGTTGGTAAATATTCATTTAACGTAGCTAAGACATAGATTATTGCCAATCTCTATAAGCTATAATAATAAATAATAATAATAATAATAATAATAATAAAGACCTAGTGTTGATTAACAAAAAAGAAAGAATTTGTCAACTGGTGGATTTTGAAGTGCCAGCAGATCACAGGGTGAAGCTAAAGGAAATTGAAAAAAATGGACAAATATCTTGCCAGAGAACTGAAAAAGTTATGGAATATGAAAGTGAAAGTGATACCAATTGTAGTTGGTGCACTTGGAACGGTCCCAAAAGGATTGGAATAGGGTTTGGAACATTTGGAAATCAGAGGAAGGATTGAAATCATTCAGAACACTGCACTGCTGCAATCTACCAAAATACTCAGAAGAGCCTGGAGACCTAGGAGACTTGCTGTCACTCAGACTCCAGTGAAAGACCATCAGCTAATGCTGATGTGAAAACTCAAAAGGAGCAAATAATAATAATAATAATAATAATAATCTTATTATAATGGAGATTGTGTGTTTTTCTGTCTGTAACCGAAACTATATTACTACTCAAGTCACAATTCCCTTAGTTATTGATATCACATTCTCCATGATTTTATTTTTATTTTAACCTCAATTATTAATAGAATTGTTTTACATTATTAGTACTGCTAACCATATCTACATACTAAGAACATGCAATTAATTTATATATACAAAAAATAGCGGTTTACAGTGTGAAGGGGAAGGCTAATTTGCATATTGATATTAAAAATGTAATTTTAATAAATATATGCTTAGTATTATTGATTTCTAATTGTTTGGTTTATTTTAATGAATATAAGCAATAATCTCTTCAATGAATCTTAAATGAAATCCATTAACAAGAAAAATAACTGTCATTTTTTCTTTACTTCCTCTTTTAACTAAATACTTAAATTAGAAAAATACCAATGAAAGACGAGTGATGGAAGAGTAAGTTCAGTGTTCTATTTTTTCGATTATAACCCTCTCTGTTTCAAATCTTTTTATCTGCATTCTTATTTAGTTTCATTAGCCTTTCTAATTTAATACGATATTGTATTACATTAAAACTTAAATACTTGCACCCAGAGGGTGCATATATTTGCTAGTAATAATAATAATGATAATAATGAATTATAAGCCGTTATAATGTCACAAAAGCCGAGCAATTGAATACATCTCACACTCAAAATAATGCAATATCAATTTGCTATTGGTGTTGCACGGCTTCTATAGCGTGGAACATACTACATATTTACCAATCTTAGTGAGGTACAAGATCAAAATGTTTGAGTACCTATGAATATCGAACTCACAATTAATCGTTTGCTAGAAGCTTCTGACTATATCATTGTCATTTACTGAACTGAGTTTAAGGTATTAAACCCACGGTGAGAATCGAAACTGTAGCAGATTATTGGTTGCATTTATTTGTTTGTTATGTCTTCTTTTGGTATCATGCAATGAACGTGTACACTATGTTATTGTAATAGTGATTCGGTGTCTGTCTGTAATCGAAACTACGTCACTGTTTATGTCCCAATAACCATGCGTTAATTCATCAATGAAAATTTGATTTATGATGAAAATCATTATTACACGGTATAAATCTTATCTATTAACAATGTCTCTATGAAAATCTGAGTTAGATTTTCCGCAAAACAGCCCATGTTATGGTATTTGCCTCTCATCCCACTTATGAGGGCGTGACACAAGGACGTTTTTATGTGGGCCCACCCACAAAGCAAAGCTCATGGGTGGTAGACACAAAAAATGCATTGATCCCGTCCGCATTCCCCTCGAAGGGGCGCCTCGGCGCTGGGCAATAAACCCAGCCCTGTCCCTTTAAATCGTGGGGGCAGGTGTTGCCTGGGGGGATAGCCCCCTGGGATCAACGCTGTTAATTTACATTAACAAACACAGGCCCCAAAGAGCCCAGGTTATTAATGCGTTTAAAATCTAGCAAATCTTATGTATAACTAAGAAATAAAGATTTACATAATATATGGTGTATTTAATTTGCATACTGGTTTTAACAAAACAAGCTTTAAATAATTAATTGGTGTTATTGATCTGTAATATTATTGTTTTATTCTTCAACGGATTAAAATCAATCCTATGAGTGATTTTTATATAGAAACCAAATCTCTTTATATGCATTCTTATTTAATTTCGTTAATCCTTTTAATTTAATATATTTCATTACATTAAAACTCAAATACTTACGGCCGGAGGGGGGCATATCTTGTTAGTTCATGTAATGAACACATTGATCTTCTAATGAAAATTCCATTCCAATTTCAACAAATAAAACCAATAAATTCAGCATCCACGAAAATGCTTGATTATTTTTAGATGTAATTACAATGTACAAGGTCTCATCTATTTATTTGAGGCTTGTTGGTCACCCCCCCCCAAAGGAAGGAAACAGCTATAACTCTTCAAGAAAAAAAAAGATTATCTCATTTTATGATGAAGACTCTACCTTCACGACGACCACGACGAAGGTAGAAGAAGAAGAAGAAGAAGAAGAAGAAGAAGAAGAAGAAGAAGAAGAAGAAGAAGAAGAAGAAAAGAAGAAGGTTTGGGCATTCCATTCCCTACCGTAGAAGAAGAAGAAATAAAAACTGAAAGAAGAAGAAGAAGAAGAAAGAAGAAGAAGAAGAAGAAGAGAGAAGAAGAAGAAGAAGAAGAAGAAGTTTGGCATTCCATTCCCTGCCGTAGAAGAAGAAGAAAATAAAAAACTGGAAGAAGAAGAAATAAAAACTGAAAGAAGAAGAAGAAGAAATAAAAACTGGAAGAAGAAGAAATAAAAACTGAAAGAAGAAGAAGAAGAAATAAAACTGGAAGAAGAATGAAAGAAGAAAAAGATGAAGAAGAAGAAGAAGAAGAAATAAAAACTGGAAGAAGAAGAAAAAAAACTGAAAGAAGAAGAAGAAGAAATAAAAACTGAAAGAAGAAGAAGAAGAAGAAAAGAAGAAGAAGAAGAAGAAGAAAGATGATGATGATGATGATGAAGAAGAAAAACAAGAAGAAGAAATAAAAACTAAGAAAGAAGAAAAGAGAAGAAAAAGAAGAAAAAAAGAAGAAGAAGTAGAAAGAAGAAGAAGAAGAAGATGATGATGATGATGATGATGATGATGATGAAGAAGAAAAAGAAGAAGAAGAAATAAAACTGAAAAGAAGAAGAAGAAGAAGAAGAAGAAGAAGAAGAAGAAGAAGAAGAAGAAGAAGAAGAAGGTTTGGGCATTCCATTTCCTACCGTTCACATCTAAAATCTAAAAAAATAGTATTAGCAGTCAAAAAAAAAAATCTGTATAAAAATAGATTCTTAATTCCAGGGGCAGAGTAAAACTGTCCAAAATGGATTCTACTTAGTGGAAGCAATCAGGTTTTTTTTTTTTTGGGGGGGGGGATCTCGACTGGAAATTCTTTTAAAAACTCCCCTGATGGTACATCGAAAGACGCTTTTTAAGTTAAAGTAAAAAAATCAACAAAGTTACACACACACGCGCGTGCGCGCACGCACACACATAGAGACAGACATATAAATACACACACACGCACATATAAGCACACACATACACATCTCTCTCCCTCTCTCCTCCTCTCTCTCTCTCTCTCTCTCTCTCTCTATATATATATATATATATATATATATATATGTTTATCCCTTCCTTTCTTTATAATAAGAAGGAATGGTCCATTATTTAGTTGATGTGACGACACTTATAAGAAATAAGAATTCGGTGGATAAGCAACACCAGATAATCACAATTTATATTTTTGCATTTGATCTTGGGCGGTCTCATTTTCAGCTAGAGGGTGTTGCTAGATGATACCGGTCGTAAAATTAAGGATAATGAGTATTAATATATATGTTTTTTTTGGTAACTTCTATCAAATCAAGGAGAGATTGGAGAAATGAGAAAAGAAGGATGGGGGGTTATATCATTAAACTTTCAAAATGATAAATGGAACCTCTAGTTATAATAATAATAATTCTCCTCGAACTGAAAAAAAGTAATTATCTATTAAACCCGGTTTTGTTAAATTCAGTATGCAAATTATCCACCATTAAACCATTATTTCTTAGTGTTATATGAGACACATTGAAGGAATTTTAAATGCACTAATAACATGGGTTGTTTTGAGGCAAAATCTATCTCGAATTTTCATTGAGACCTTGTTTATGAATGAGGTGTGTTCCATGTATCAATGATTTTAATCATAAGTTATACTCATTGATAAACTTACGCAATTTATGAGGGTATTGTGAAATAAGCAGTGACGTAGTTTCGGTTACTGGTAGATAGAAACCGAATCTCCTTATAATGAGATTTCATAGACAAAATCAAGTATCCTAAATTAATTTTATTAATTATTGTAAACATAAACCCTCAAAAACAGTGTCCTACTATAAACAAAATAAGTTGCAATTAATTTTCAATATGTATAGATTAAATTTGAGAAAGAATTGAGAAAAGGCAAAACTTAAAAAATGGATATAATTTGCCAGTTTTAACTCTTGTATTGTATTGTGTAACACATTCTGTTCTGCTTTCCATAGTTATGTCCCTTTAAGTGACAAACGAAATGATACTTTAACAGAAATACCGGAGTTATATAAATATTTTTTGAAAGAGAGTCAAACACAAAATATTTTTCAGAAATTAGATTCTTTTAAAGCTGTTCATGTACCGATTAATATATATCTATTAATAATGGAGATTCGCTTCCGGTTTTTGTCTGTAACAAAAACTGCGTCACTGCTTACGTCACATTACCCAAAATCGTCATAAAAGAATAAATTCACTCAAAATTTGAACATGTAATGTTGGACAGTCCTCATTGGTTTTTTAAAACAAGTTTTAATAAATACATACCTGGTATTATCTATCTATATATAGTTTGTTTTATTTTAATACATATTTAAAGTTATCAGAACTAAGTTTCCATTTCATCTTTTAATTTTTTTGCTCCTTTAATAAATCTATTTTATTTTTTACTCCTTTAATAAATTTATTTTATTTTTTACTCCTTTGATAAATTTATTTTATTTTTTATTCAATAATTTATTTTATTTTTTATTAATAAATTTATTTATTTTCTTTAATAAATTTATTTATTTTACTTCTTTAATAAATTTATTTTTTTTTTACTCCTTTAATGAATTTATTTTATTTTTACTCTCTTTAATAAATTTATTTATTTTTTACTTCTTTAATAAATTTATTTTATTTTTTTTCTTTAATAATTTATTTTATTTTTTACTTAATAAATTTATTTTTTTTTTTAATTTAAAATTTATTTTATTTTTACTCCTTTAATAAATTTATTTCATTTTTACTTCTTTAATAAATTTTATTTTATTTTTTTACTCCTTTAATAAATTTATTTATTTTTTTACTCATTTAATAAATTTATTTTTATTTTTTACTCATTTAATGAATTTATTTTATTTTTACTCCTTTAATAAATTGATGATTTTTACTTTACTTATGATACAAACTCTCTGATATTAAATTTCAACTCAAAAATTACTCAGGTAATATATATTTTACGTCGCTCAGAGGGCGTTTTTTATTTTGCTAGTATATATAGTATCAAATTGCCGCTTTAACCTTTCCGTTGCAATGGCATCAGTAAATTATCCAAAAGTGTTCAATATAATCAAAAACATAGAGCAGTAATAATAATGAAATTAGATATAGTAGTAGAGGAAAACAGTTATGGGTCTAGCATGGATTAAATCTAAATGATTTCATCACGATTCCACTCTACGCTTAATTAAGTAGATGTAATTCCTTATATATATATATATATATATATATATATATATATATATATATATATTATATATATATATATATGAGGAAAGAATGAGTAAAGAAAAGAAATTGTAGATGGATAAAAATGAATTTTATCGATGTCACTTTTAATCGATATCACTTACACATGTGTTTCGGTCCGTTTATCAAAATGTATACGGATTTACGTTATTATTATTATTAAAATAATCAGATGAAGTTGAGATGATGATAATAATAATAATAGGAAAAATGTAAAAATATTCCGTACACAGAGAGATTTTTTACGACCTTTATCAGAAAATCTCTGTGTATTGAATATTTTTACATTTTTCCTATTATTATTATTATTATTATTATTATTATTATTATTATTATTATTATTATTATTATCATCTCAACTTCATCTGAATATTTTAATAATAATAATAGCGTAAATCCGTATACATTTTGATAAACGAACCGAAACACGTGTGAAAGTGATATCGATTAAAAGTAATATCGATAAAATTCATTTTTATCCATCTACATTTCTTTTCTTTACTCATTTTTCCTCATATTGTCGGATTCAATTCCCTTTCCATTCTTACACACACACACACACACACAACACACACACACACACCACACACATATTATAACATATATATATATATATATATATATATATATATATATATAATATAATATAATATAATAAAATAAAATAAATATATAAAGGTTTTTACATATCTATTTATTTGGTGACAAAGGAACATTCACGACCATATTGGTTTCATGCGAAGCAATCGCCAGGTGAAGATGTAACATCTTCACCTGGCGATTGCCTCGCATGAAACCAATATGGTCGTGAATGTTCCTTTGTCACCAAATAAATAGATGTAAAACCTCTATATATTTATTTTATTATATTATATAACAGCTCTATTTTATATTGAGCACTCTACCAATAATACTGCCTTTGGTACACCATTCCAGCAAAAGCTAAAACAGTGACCATCCCACACACACACACACACACTATATATATATATATGTATTCAATCGACTGGTAAGTTATGGAACATTGTATTTGGGATTATCTATATCCTCTGGATATCCACAATGCATGCCTATGCAGATGTACACCTATACATTTATACAATGATTATTTCATATCCCGAAGAGAGCTCAATGTAAGATAATCAGTGAATTAATCATATACACAGCAATATTTACCCCTTCAATAAGAAAAAAAAAAACTTAACAAACCGTCATTTGGCTATCATAAATTTATTTCTACCGGTAACTCGACTCTCTGACGAATCTGGGCTTATCTATTGAGTTACTGGCCGAAATAATTTAATAATAACCAAATGACTGTTTTTTTTAAAAGTTTTTCTTTTTTATTAAAAGTGTATACAAGGTGTGTCATAAAGTATAGAGATTGAAACTGTATTTACTAAGATAGAAATGAACAATGAATGGAACTTTGATTCTTTCAGAATACAAGGTGACTCAAAAAGTACAAAAATCTCGATACCTTTTAGACACACCATATATTATATATACATGTATGTGTGTGCGTGAGAGAGAGAGAGAGAGAGAGAGAGAGAGAGAGAGAGAGAGAGAAGAGAGAGAGAGAGAGAGAAGAATATGTGAGTTATGTGTGTATGTGTGTGTGTATTAAATTAGTATATTTAAAATGTTCTAATTTTGAGAATAAACTATTTTCAGTCAATTTGTAACTGAGTGAATCTTTCCGCGGTCACCATTTGTACTAAATGAATTTATTTTCGCAGGGAAATTGTCTATACACCGGAGATAACTATAAAATGTTAATCAGAATTCTTTTTTTTCCGAAATGGAAGCATAAGTATAACCCTGAACAGCCCTCTTACAACGGGAACCTAACCAGTTCATGGGTCGTGAAGATTATGCTCTTCTTTTTTTATATTCCTTCATATCTTTTACACCTTTCTTTCTTTCTTTCTTTAACTAACTATTCTTTCTCTCTATATATTTATTTCCCCAATTTTTCTTATATCATTATTAGAGAGTTTTCTTTCTTTACGCTTTTCTTTCTTTCTCGCTTTCTTTCTTTCTTTCCTCAGTTTTGCCTCAACTTTTTCTTCCTACCTGTCTTTCATCAACTACTACTTCTTTCTTTCTTTCTTTCTTTCTTTCTTTCTTTCTTTCTTTCTTTCAATCTTCGGTTTCCTTCCATCAATCTTCCTTCCTTCCTGTCTCTCTTTCACCAACCACTCCTTTTTTGTTTGTTTATTTATTTCTTTTTTCCTTACTTTCATTTTTTTCTGCCAATCTTTATTCCTTTATTTCTTTTTTCTTTTTTCTTTCTTTCTATGTTTTTTCTTATTTTCTTTCTTTCCTTCCTTCTTTCTTTCTTCATCTTATTAATCCCATCTTACCATTTTTATTCATTCTCGCTTCATTTTATCTTATTTTTCTCTCTTTATCCTTTTTCTTTCTTTCGTTCTTTCTTTTTCTTTCTTTCTTACTTTCACCAACCATTCCTTCCGTTTTTATTTTCGCAGTTTTTCTCATATCACTCTTTCTTTCTTTCTCTCTTTCTTTCTTTCTAGTACCTTTTAGAACTTCGTTTTCATTCATTCATCCACTCATTTATTCATTCAATCATCCATTTTGCCATTTCTACTTTCTCGTCTTCGTTTTTCATTTATCTCCTTGAAGTGTTCGCAAAGTTATCCACTGGAACTTCCGGTTTGACAGAATAGATTAACTTGCGCACTGAACACTTGATTAGTGTGCAGTTTATTTCACGGTTGATGCGAACTGCGCATGTCTTTATTTCATTCCCTTTTCTTCCTGCTGGACTCGATAAATATAGCTGCGTGTTTATGTGTGACTGTCTCGGTATCCTAAACCCTCTCCAACTATCGTGAAGAGATTTGAGAGTCCGTATACAATCATATGTGTTCTGTTATACACATTTAAACACATATGTTTATTAAGCTTAGTCCGGACAAAAACGCCACAAATGTCGGACAGCAAGTAAGATTTATCTTATAGTAAAAAATACCGGTCATCGACCCTGGGAGGTTGTCTGCACAGTATCCAGAATCTCCACAGTGCTGATTAATGTAGTTCTTGGCTGGTCAGCCTATACTGGCGTGTCCACAGAAAAAAATCTCCTATGATTTCGTCCTAGCTTGCTTCTCCAGCCCTGTCCAGCAAGTCTTGTTCGTGTTACGTGGTTTGTGTGATAGGGGTCGAGAGACAATTCAGCTGCTTTTTTTTAGAGTTCTGCTTCGAGGATTTGTTTAAGAAGCTCCCATCATTCTTGTATTGCTCACGTCATTCTTTTTCTTAAGTCCTTTGTTAGAGTCCAAGTTGTGCAGCCGTACAATAGCAGTAAAACTGCTACTTGAACAAATGTTCGGTTTATTTTATCAGTGAGAGGATTAAAGTGGATTAAAAGAGAATTTCATAGACACACATTTTCTCCGTGTTACTCACAGTTTCATGAGATTTACTCAACCATCAGAAAATTTTATATTCTATTCTTAAAAATGGATTCATGTAGAGCGTCAGTAAGTCTACAAGACCAACATGTTAACCATGGCTTGCATGAAAATATTGGTCATTTTAAGATATTTAATTCGACTAAAGCAGGGGGAAAAATAATCAAATTGATCGAATTATTTGTCTGCATTTTTGGAGATAAAGCTTGATAATTTGCATTATTTGAATTATTCGGATTATTGTCCTTATCTTTATCGTTATATGCACAACGTTTCGACCGGTGTGCACCCGGCCTTCTTCAGGTATTTCTTTTCGGGATCGGGGACCTTTTCGAACTCTGGAACCTTCTTGTCGAACGTGGGAGCCTTCATGTCGTATTCGTGAGCTTTACCGGAACTTCGGCCCGAATCCTTTATTTAATCCACTGGTGTAGACCTTCTTTCCGTTAATCATGAGCGGATACAAGTGATGAGCCTTGTTAAGTATTCTATGTTACCCTCGCCTTGGCTATGATTGGTCTAGTTATATATATATATATATATATATATATATATATATATATATATACCAAACCAAGAAGCAGGATGCGACACAAGGCCATTTTTATATGTATACCAGGTTTGAGTTTAATAGGTTTGAATTTAGAGTTTTACTTCTCCTAGACTGTTTACCTAGTCATGGTTGAAGATCCCACTGCCTTACGATTTACGCATTGTTGGAGGGAGAGTAGTTGGATGCATGTCTCTCAATGATATTAGCATCGTCCAGGATTTGAATTTTGGGTCGACGAGTCTATTTCCTATGATTCTAACCATTATTCAACAGTGGAGTAGATATAGATATTTACTATGCTAAGGCATAAATCTTTACGTGTAGTATTCCCAATTAAGATTTAATTTATTACAATAGACTTGATCGGTGGGATAGACTCTTTAACCATTGTTACACAGTAGATGTTCCTATATAGTCTCCATAAAATGGGTTAAACTCACCATACTATCAGATTATAGGATTATTGCTTGAATCTTCAAACACATTTAAATATTTAGAGGATTACTGACACGGTCATAAATAAGTAACTGCGAAATGATCAGCAAACTGATTTCATACTCTGATTTTTTATTTAGGCAACTGGATCCAACAACAGACACCAGGGAATGACCACATTTTTTTCTTGAGATAAACAAGTAGTGACTAAGTAAAATCAGTTGATTCCATGATCTTCAAACAGGATCAATCGTAACAATTTATTATTCCATTGATGAACTATTTGCTGAATTGAATCCATTCCCCTCCCCCGCAAGATGATGCGATAGTTTTTTAATGAAACTCCTCAATATTCGTGGCATTTTGACATCAAATAACCCATAAAAGGTTGATATGTTGTTAAGTAAATAAACCAGACGAAACGAAACCAAAGTGAAACTTAGAACATTCTGATTATGTAAGCTGATTCTGTTTTTGAGGCAGTCTAAATAAACTATAAGTAAACTTTAAATAATTAGCACAAATAACTTCAAAAGAAATTATAAAAATTGAACACTGGGCACCGAATTCATTTTCGAACCGAATATTGTTATATATACAATGAAAAAGTAGTATATACACAATAGAAGATGAGAATACAACCACAGATAGACTCACCACAATCACAATATATGGAGATATAAGACATGGCTATACAACATAAATATTTCGTGAAATTTTCATTCAACTTTTCGATCAAATAAAGCAGTCTGATTATGTCTGGGACTGTCTTACAATTTGTCTATATTTCATGGTTTAAGCAAGGACATCAATATCAAGATATTCATATAGCATTTCGTATGACCAGCCAATCTATCTATCTGACTAGAGCAGTCAATCTATTAATCAATTTCGAATTGCCTGTTTAAATTACAGTAAGTCTATCTATCAGTCTATTTAATTAATTTGTTATAGTGATCTTAGTATTCGAAAATTCTTTAGTATCCATATATATATAATATATATATATATATATATATATATAATATATATATGCTATATAATATATTATATATATATATATATTATATATATATATATATATATATGCTACTGCGGTAGAATTATGGAATCTTGTGTTATTCTTACCCATAAAACCATACCCCAAAGACAAGGTTCTTTAATATATCCCCTTATTTAGCGACACTATTGTCAGGAAACCATAAAAACCCCTTCACATACCTTTTTCAGTTATTTACTTCCCATTAAATTAAATTTAGGTTTATTGTTTTGTTCTATAAATAAGATCTTTTCCGTTTTATTTTGTTTTGAATTCGGTTTTGAAAATAATAACCTTACATTAGATCCAAATTGCTTAACATATCTAAAATAAACAAATTCCGCTCATAACCTTTTTTACTTTTATATATAAAAACAAAACACAATAAATATTAATCATTTATTAAATACAGAACTTAAAAATAATAATTAAAAATTAAAAAATAATTAATCGTAAATAAAAAATAAAAAATTCTTTTCTAAAAATAATAACATATTCGCCCATAACTTTTTTTTTACTTTATATATAAAAACAAAATACAGTAAATATCTAATCATTTATGAAATACAGAACTTAAAAATAAGAATTAAAAAAATATAAAATAATTAATCGTAAAAAATTTCCTTTACTAAAAATCTTTTGAATTTCCAACCGTCACATTTCTTAATACTCCTCCCCTCCCGTTTAATTGTTTCGTCTTGTTGCCAACATCTCAAAAATCCGCTACATTTGGATGACAAAAGGTATACATAGAGACATGACCGACATATATATGGCGCGAAGCCCACATTGGTGAATATTGTAACGACTTTCGTCTTTTTTTTGCAGTATTAAGGTTTTTTTGTTTTGTAAACTGATTTGACATTCCTCCCCGACCCAAACAACTACGGGGTGAATGAGCTCTGATGATGATTTTGTAAAATCGAAATATTGATCAGTATCAGCTATGATTATATTATAAATTGTTTTCTTCTTTAACAAGCATTGTGTGATGTTTCATTCCACCTTTTCTTACTCATATATTATATATATATATATATATATATATATATATATAATATATATATATATATATATAATATCATGGTAATAATTTACCGTTCCTATAGTTTTATGCATATTATTCAATCCTCAGAAGGTTAGATATTATTACGCAAGACATATTTTAAAATCATAAATATATTTAGATCTTAATGCACACGCGGCGTCCAGATGTAAAAGAAATCTTGAATTTAATGCTCTCTCACTCTTTTTTTCTCCTTCTTTTCATCTTTTCATTATTATTACTAGCAAAATAACCCCCCCCCGGACGATGTAAAAATAGATTTTTGAAACATATTGCCTGAGGGGTGGGAGTTAAAATTCAATGTCAGCGAGTTTGTACCCCAAGTAAGTAAAATCATCAAATTCATTAAAGGATTAAAAAATAAAATAATTTGAAATGTAAACTTTAAATATGTATTAAAATAAAACAAACTATATATAGATATATAATACCAGTCATGTATTTATTAAAACTTGTTTTAAAAAACAATGAGGACAGTCTAATGTTGCATATTCAAATTTGAGAGCATTTATTCTATGTTATGAGGATTTTGGGTAATCTGACGTAAGCAGTGACGTAGTTTTTGCTACAGAAAAAAACCGGAAGCGAATCTCCATTATTAATAGATATTATTATTTTTTAAATCTGGACAACGCATTAAGACCTAAGCATGTTTATGTCTTTAAATATAAGTCTTGCGTAATAATATTCTATCGCGTAAGCACGAATCACGTTATACAAACGCTGGACAAGCACTTCTTTAATATTTAACCGTCTGAGGATTGCATAAAACGTATTAAACTATAGTAACAGTAAATTAATACCGTATTATTTTATTTGAGATTTTAAACCTGCCCTGCTAATTTTGCATTGAACACTTTTATATGTAAATACTTTTCATATTTGCTATTCTGTATTATAATATAATATAAATATATAAATAGACTCATCATATAATCCCGACAAATCAGCATACGTGGACTCCACTACATCATGTATACAGTAACTATGATTACTAGCAAATATATGCACCCTCCGGGTGCAAGTATTCAAGTTTTAATGTAATAGAATATTGTATTAAATTAGAAAGGCTAATGAAACTAAATAAGAATACAGATAAAAAGATTTGAAACAGAGGGAGTATAGTAAAAGATTTGAAACAGAGGGAGTATAATAAAAAATTGAACAACTGAAACTTACTCACACACTCTCTTTCATTGTTATTTTTTCTAATTTAAAGTATTTAGTTAAAATAGGAAGTAAAGAATAAAATGACAGTTATTTTATCTTGTTAATGGATTTCATTTAAGATTCATTAAAGAGATTTTTGCTTATATTCATTAAAATAAAACCAAACAGTTAGAAATCAATAATACTAAGCACATATTTATTAAATTCGAATTTTTAATATTAATATGCAAATTAGCCTTCCCAATTCACACTGTAAACCGCTATTTTGTTGTATATATAAATATAATTGCATGTTGTCATATATAGATATAGTTAACAGTATTAATAATGAGACGTAACAAACAGACGATGTTTTGTGATATGGCTATTTTTCAGCCGACTATTTGGGAGAATATGTGCTTAAATGAAGTCGAACCTATTTTTGAATTTAATTCATTAGTAATTAATTAGGCGGGATTAAACTATTAAGTGTAAGGCTAAACAAATCGAAAAAAATCAACTCTGTTGTACATTTCGGCCTATTAGGCCTCATCAGCAGAGCTATAGATACGAAAGACCGCCCCGTGTGTGATTCGAAACCTGTCTGTCAAATTAGCAGGCAAGTGTCTTACCTCCACACCAAACGGACTTAGCAAGTTTCTTCGCTTTTGTTAAGTAGTAGTATTTATATTCCTCTTAAGTGACCTCTACACGAACCTTACGAGACGTAAACAAAAAAAAAAGTAATAATGTAGATAAAATAATTGAGGTTTGAAATAAAATCCTGTAGAATGTGACGTAATAACTAAGAGAATTGTGACTTGAGTAGGAATATAGTTTCGGTTACAGACAGAAAAACACACAATCTCCATTATAATAAGATATGTAATTGTTAACAAGCTAAACTATTAAGACTCACAGAACTTTCAATAGTATATTAAGAATTTTTACAAAATCAGGCTTTTGAATTATGCTTATGCGACAGAACATGTGCAAGATATTCATTCATTTTGTACCGACTTTAATATAATTACGGAGATTTGAAGCTTAAAAAAGAATGCGTTTTTCTTCTCTCATTTAAAATCCCCGAAGAAGACAAAAAATACAAAACACGCATCTATATGTAAATACGTTCACGCATACATACGAAGGACATTGAAGAAGTTCTTATTCAGGAACGATAACCCACATGTGCAACATGCCTTCCTGCCCGTCCCATAGCCAGCATTGTAATCCTTGCTATTTTCAGGCTTCGATTTCAATTTTATTTCCGTCTTCCATATTTTTTCTTCCGTTAATTCTGTCCGTCTTCCGAGAATTCTCTTGGCTTCTAAAGGTCTCGTCAGCCCGTTTTTGTTTCTAGCCTTCTTCGGCTTTTAATTTCAACGCGGATTTCTTAATCTGCGTTCACATCCGAATATTCATTCGGATTTCCCTTTTTTTTTTTTTTTTTTTTTTTTTTTTACTTCTTGGTAAAGTCTTCTTTCTTTTCATTCGTTGATTTCTTCTTTCACTCCTTTTTATTCGTTCTTCTTTTAAAATTCTTTTTTTTCTATTTTCCTCTTCACGTCCATTTGTATTTTAATTATTTTTAGTCGATTCTAATCATTTAAAAAAAAATGAAATATATTTCTTTTTTTTCCGAACATTTTCCTATAATACAACTCTATTAGAGGTTAGGTTTAATATATATATATATATATATATATATATATATAATTATATATAAGAGAGAGAGAGAGAGAGAGAGAGGGGAGAGAGAGTGAAGATAGAAAGAGATAGATAGATAGATATAGATATACATATATAGATAGATAGATAAGACATACATATGTTAGATATATCTATCTATCTATGTATGTTTATATCTATATCTATCTAATCTAATCTATCTACATTCTAATGTCTGTTTAGATCTATCTATCCTATCTATCTATCTGATTATATCTATTCTATCTATTTTCTATCTCTTTTTTAGACCTATCTGTCTATCTGTCTTTTCTGTCTGTCTGTCTGTCTCTTCTCTCTTTCTTCTCTTTCTCTCTTCTCTCTCTTCTATTATATTTATTATATATATATATTATGAACGTATATCAGGCACAATTATAGAACACTGAAAGCTTCTCTATTCACTTTTTAATTGCTTCTTTCTTGCTTTGTTATCTTACCGTTTTTTCTTGCTTTCTGTTTTAATTTATTGTTTAATATATATATATATATATTATTATTATAATATATATATATATATATTATATATAACATAACATAACATAACATAACATAAAAAATATTGTACTGTCGATGTGGCTCAGAATACATCGGCTAGAGGAATAAGAGCCTCCCCCAAAGGGACGTCCTGGGTAAATTTAAATTATACAAATTACCAGTCTTATCTGAACAATTCACATTTTGTAAAGGCTAATTAATTATTATTAATTATTATTATTATTATTATTATTATTATTATTATTATCATATGCTATTTTTCACAGCAGTTTTAATAATTTCCAAACGAGACTAGGGGAACTGGAAATCGGAGGAAGAATTGAAACCATATAGACCACATCACTGATAAGATCAGCGAGAATACTTAGAAGAGACCTGGAGACTTACAGACTTGCTGTCACACAGAATTCGGTGAAAAAACAACCAGTTAAAACTGGTGTGAAATATTATAGAGTAACAACAACGGCAATAATAATAATAATAATAATAATAATAATAATAATAATAATAAGAGTGAAAGTGAAAGTGAAAGTGATACCAATTGTAGTTGGTGCACTAGGAACGATCCCAAAAACTTGAAAAAAGACTGGAGGATCTGGAAATCAGAGAAAGAATTGGGACCATCCAGACTACTGCACTGTTGCAATCGGCTAGAATACTTAGAAGAGTCCTGGAGATCTGAGGAGACTTGTTGTCACTCAGCCTTCAGTGAAATACAATCAGCTAACGCTGATATGAAAAGCTCAAAAGAAGTAATAATAATAATAATAATAATAATAATAATAATAATAATAATAATAATAATAATAATAATCCTTCTCTCAATCTGAATTTTTCAGATGAGGCTTGATAATTTGTATTATTGAGATTAAATTTTGACAAGAAACACCTGTAGAAGATTGGATGGCAGGTCGGTCGAAACTATATATAATATATAGTATATAGCAATAAAGATGAGGACAACATTTCGAAAAACCTAAATAATACAGAGCCTTTTCTCTAGATGATTAAGAAACTTAATTCAGTGGAGTGGCCTGTTGTCGGTATCAGTTGGACAGCGAGAGAGTCTGTCCCCTTTTTGCTAGCGCTAGACCATTTTTTCTGAGGGCAAATCCCCACTTTACCGCATAGATAAGATTACATGTGCTACTCAACATTTCGAAAAATCTAAATAATACAAAGCATTTTCTCTAGATCAGTGGTTCTCAACCGGGGTCCATGTGGACCCCCGGGGACCATATAAAATTTTTGGGGACCCAGGCAAGGAAAAATTATTTAACTATAAATTACAATGGGATTTTTTAAACATCGAATTGGTATGGGGGTCCACCAGAGTAAAATAGGGTTAAAAGGGGTCCATGGGTAAAGCTGTCCATGTGGACCCCCAGGGACCATATAACATTTTTTTGGACCCAGGCAAGCAAAATGTATTTAACTATAAAATTACAATGGGATTTTTTAAACATCGAATTGCTATGGGGGTCCACCAGAGTAAAATAGAGTTAAAAGGGGTCCATGGGTAAAAAAAAGGTTGAGAACCATTGCTCTAGATGATGTAGAAACAATCTAAGGAAAAATGAACGAAATAAGTTAACCTAA
>CM042142.1:67885184-67935184 GCA_023376005.1 Doryteuthis pealeii
GGGGATGAAAGGGTACTGCATATTCCTTAGAGTTTCAGACTTGGAACTTCATCACCAGATAGAGTTTAACGTCATACCAAAGACATTTAAACCCTCAGCCACTGCCTTCTAGCCCATATATGATAAAACATGATTGGAGCTTGCCACAATGTCAATAGGGTTGAGATAATCATATAGGTACAAGGGCTTGACGTGACAAACTGATTGATCGGAAGGGACCTCTCGGTTTGCTCGTCTAACCCAAATAAAGGCTAAAGTAAAGTGTTGCATGTCATGGACTGCTCAGCCACCAAGGTTTCATCCTTAAGCATCACAGTCATCACCCAACAGACAGTCCCATTAGGGGGCCTTGTCCTTCTGCAGAGGTGCAGTCAGTGTATTCTACAGCTCCAGCTGACAGCACCGAGTATACTCAGGATTTGAAGATAAGAACAAACCCTATAAAACTCGTTTATTTTAGTTTTCTTATTCTTTTACAGGTGCTTTGAATATTAATTTCCAGTAAATAATGATAAATACGTATTTTAGAAGATATTGTAAAGTCTAATTTTCCTTGTTGGAAGGGCTTAGAATACGCTGACTGTATCCCTTGCAGAGGGGTAAGACCCCCTCTCAAAAAGGGGTCCACTAAACTGCATCTGGTGGTTAGGCCACAGTTCTTGAGCTCTGGGGAGTGTGGAGTACCTCTTCATTGCCATTACTCCCAGGTTATCTCTGATCCGAAGTCCCGTAAAATAGATTTGTTTCGAAATTATTCGTATTATATAAGGAATAAAAGTAAAAGTAAATTCGATGGGGTGGCATAATATCTGTATCAGCCAGACAGCAAGGGAGTCTATCCCCTTTTTACCAGCACTTGTCTTTTGTGTCTGAAGTAGAGCACCACATCTATCATAAGCTATCCATGCATTTAGTTGGTGAGGGTTGGTATCGAACCCAGAACTTTGAGGTTCCAAGGCAGACGCTCTACCAACCGATTTAAATGAATTTTTGCTCTTATACAGTAATATGCAAAAAAACTTAAGAACCTACACAGAAATGTACATATAAACGTACAATATACGCAATTCCCTAACATCTATGCATAAAATAACCCAATACACATTGATATGACGTTAACATCAGTCAATCAACAAGTTCAGCTTGTATTAATTTAATATTTTATTTAATCTAAACAATCTAACATTTATTTAAGTGGTCACGAGCCTCACCGATATTGCAGTTCTGATTAAATCTCCTGATCGTCAGTCGTAAAATGGTTAATGTGTGTCGGTGTTTTAATGACCAAGTCACCATTTTTGAATTGCCATCTTTTTAGCAACTTCTTTGCAGTCGTTCCCCAGAGAAATTGCAAGTAATAGTTTCATTTTTATCATTTCCTCTCAAGTCAAGAAATAATTCTTTTCTCTGACATGAAATTCACTAGCCAACTTTTCTCATGCAAATTAGATTTTATGGCAAAAGTTAGAAATTTTAATATTCCTCACGTTTTATTCGTTTAATGTTCATTTTTTATTTTTATTTTAGACATCCTATTTTGTTTATTTTGAAATTAAATTTCTTTCTTTCCTTTTTTTCTCTCTCTTTCTTTCTTTCTTTTATTTCTTTCTTTCCTTCTTTCTTTCTTTTCTTTCTTTCTTTCCTTCCTTCTTTCTTTCTTTCTTTCTTTTCTTTCTTTCTTTCCTTCCTTCTTTCTTCATTTCTTTATTTTATATTTCTTTCAATATTTCATAACGATCATTTTCTTTTTTTGTGTTGGTTTTCTTTTCTTTCTTTCTTTCTTTCTTTCTTTCTTTCTTCTTTCTTTCTTTTCTTTTCTTTTACAGTATCTCGTTACTATCATTTTGTTTCTTTCAATTAACTGTATTGTTTTTCTTTTTTGTTTGTTTGTTTCTTTCGTTTTTCTTGTCATTTGCAGTATTTCATTACAATCATTTTTAATCTTTCAATTGAGAATATTGTTTTCTTTCTTTCTTTCTTTCTTTCTTTCTTTCTTTCTTTCTTTCTAATTTCCTGATTTGTCTATTATATCAAAAGCTAATGGAATGATTGGCTGGAGTGTTACAAATTTTATTTCAAGTATAGTTTTAAATATGTACAAGACCACATACAGAATGTTATACCCAGGCCTGGACTCCAGTGTCTAAACACGGAAATTAGAGTGTGCTACTAATATTGGAGGGCATGAAAAGAAGAGGAACTAAATAATAATAATAGTAAAAGATTAGAATTACAGGAAGATATTAGAGAAATTACGATTAACTATTTTATTAGAAAAAACAATAAGTGTTGATCTAATTGAAAATTTCAAAATTATGAATGAAATTACTAATTATGGTAGACATTTTTCAAATATTTCTCCTCGAACTTCAAATTTACTATCAAGGCAGATTTTTTAAAAAGTCTATTAACCAATTGGATTGTTTTGCTAATAGAGTATTTATATATATATATATATATATATATATTATATATATATATATATATATATATATATATATATATATGTGGAATTTTTGCCTAACGAGACCAGAAACAACAATAATGTAAAAGAAAAGATTGATTTCGATGATTTCAGAAAATATGGCAAGAATGATAATTTAAAATGGCATTTTTGGGAACTGATGAATTACTTAAGAAAATCTAATCTGTATATAGATTTCAGGACCATATTACCTTTAGGCACCCCTTTTTTGATCTCGATTAAGAAAGGACATGTCTTCATTTACACCGTCAATATCCGGTTGTTTGTTAGGGGTTAGGGTTGGGGGTAAGGGTTGCGGGTAAGGGTTAGGGTTAGGGTTAGGGTTAAGGTTAGTTTTATAATTTAAAAAAAATCGTCTGTTAAAATAACCGGATATTGACGGTATAAATGAAAAACATGTCCTTTCTTAATCGAGATCAAAAAGGGGTGCCTAAAGGTCATATGGTCCAGATTTCATATTAAAAGCGTATACGTTTTGTGCAAAGATTTTTTCTGCTTATCTTATGTTAAAGATTAATCAAAGAAGATAGAAAAAGAGGAGATGCCCAAGGAGACATAAGAGCCAAATAAATAACAAACCAATAAATTGCAATATTTCTATATGACCATTTTCTTTTTTTTCGATTAAGTGTGTTGGTTTCTTTATTTCTGTTTACATTTATTGCTTCCGTTGTTGTATTGTCCTCGGCCGGAAAACGAAGCTTCCGGAAAAAAGACAAAGAGAAATATAAAAATATATATTAAAAAAGGGGAAAACGAAAGCGAGGCTTTCCGGTTAAGGAAGCAGGATGAAGATAAAGAAATATATAACAAACGTCCATTATCAGATCAAAAGATAAAGATGCGTAAGCGTGTCGTCAATACAAAAAGCCAGAGGGTCGAGACGACAGCAGTCAGACACCAGCAGGCAGCAACCACCGCTCGGGCACGCATTGTAATTCTGCGCCATCACCATCCACACACCGAAGAAAATAAAGAAGGGTCCTCTCTTTGTACATACGTATCTGTTGTTTATTGAAGTCCAGTAGTCGGTAGTAGCTGACTACTACACATACCTCACCACGTGACCATACATACCCGCAACGACTACTTACACGATTTAGAGTAGCGAAGAAGGCCAGTACGTAACACCGTCTTACTTTCTTTCATTCCATTACGATTCATTTCTTGTCTTTATTCTTACGGTTTAATGTATTAGTTATCTTCTTTTTAAAAAAAAAACAAACTCCGAGTCCCGTATGTAAGTAAAGTCAACGGGGCGGCCTAAAGTCGGTATCAGCCAGTCAGCGAAGGAGTCTATCCCTTTTCAATAGCGCTAGACCAAGGAGATTGTTTTTAGCATCTGAGGTGGTGCGCCACACCTACCATCAGCTCCTTACCTTACCGCACAGATCCCTGTGCTACTCATACGCTGAGTTGGCGAGGACCGGAATCGAACTAGGAACCTTGTGGCTTCTAGCCGAACGCTCTACTGACTGAGCTAACCCAGTCCCGTATGTGAATACACGTAATTCTTGAAGAAAATTGTGTTTTTTTTTAGAATTGGTCAGATACCGGTCCCCTGAAACGGAGCGCCTGAGTAACAAATGTTGGGTAACCTGATCTGTGCGGTTAAGTAGGGAGATGACGATAGGTGTGGTGCTCCACCTCAGCATAAACAATCTCCCTGGTCTAGCGGTAGCGAAAAGGGAACAGACTCCCTCGCTGTCTAGCTGATATCGACAATAGACCACTCCCGCCAACTTTACTTACTTTATGGTTAAATAGTTGGGGAGACATTTTTACTTTTGCTTTGTTTACGAAACCACACCAGGAGAATTGACACTCTATAGTTAAACCAGCTTTACTCTGCCTAAATAATTGTCCCTGTATCCCATACTGCACGTGGCAGAGGGATTGGGTAAATACAATCGACTGATAAAACGAGCAATAAACAGCGGGTGTTTTGAAGAATCTGGTGTTGCTTATCCATTGAATTCTTATTTCTTATGTGCGTCGTCACCTCAGCTAATAATGTACCATTCCGGTTTAATAATGAAGAAAGAAAGGGAAGAAAAAGGACAGAAAAATATAATACGAAAAACAGAGAGATGGGTAAAGATAGAGAGAGAGAGGGTGAGCACGGGGAAGCGATAACGCTAATCTGTTTCATTCGAAAATAATGAAAAGATGAACAGAAGGAAATAAAAAAAATAGGCTGTGTGTGTGTGTGTGTGTGTGTGTTTGTGTGTGAGAGATAGATAGATAGATAGATAGATAGATAGAGAGAGAGAGAGAGAGAGAGAGAGAAATCAATATTACACTTTTTACATACTGAAATTTTAAGCAATAACTCTTAAGTAAACATATCAAATAGTGTAATAATTAAATTATCTTACTGTGGTATATTCATATGCCCTGCTAGTTACCCTAATATTAGACATAGCATGGCGCGGGAAACTTTTTCACTAAACTAATAGAAAACTGATGGAAAACAGAGAATAAATAAATCAATAAAAAAAAAGATTGAAAAACAATTTAATAAGGAAGCAGCAAGATAAATACAAATGTAAAGGAGAACATTTTTCCGAGCAGAAAAGACAATGTAAAAAAAATAAAAAAATAAAGCCAAAAAATACATAATTAAATAAAGAAATAGAATAAAATATGTCCCGATTTGAAATCTAGTCACTTCATTCGAAATATTCTGTGCTTTTTCTGTGGCTTCTGGCAATTTTTAAAGACCGTGTCCAAAACCAGTTATTATTTCACTTGCAGACTACAATTGGCTCAATCAGTTTTCTATACGGTCCGTGAATTTTAAGAGGCGAGTTATCCAGAAATACTGACTTGGAATTTCAAACAGTTTTTTTTTCTTTTATTTTCTACTTTTCTTTATTCGAATTGATTTTCTTAACGTTTCTGTTCACAATAAATTTGGCAAGGTTTAGATTCAGATTTAACAATATCACTGCAAAATATTTCTTTCTTTTTTTAAAAACTTTTTTGTTTTCGTCTAGCATTAGAAAGAATTAAAAAAAAATACAATGGTTTTGTAGGGAAGTATGCAGAGTTGAATTCATATGCATATGAATAAGTGTGTGTTTGTCGATATTTGTCCTTTCTGTCTGTTCTCGCGTCTTATTTTGAAAAGGGAAAATTGAATCATTCTGCCGAGGAGAGAAGATGAAGATGGAGAAGTGTGTTTCCAAGAAAGAATTGAATGCATGAGCAAAGGAATAACAGAAAGGGATATCTAGATAATGAATGAATGAATGAATGAATGAAAGAAAGAAAGAAAGAAAGAAAGAAGAGTAGAAATAGAAAAATAAACATGCCGTTAAGAAAGAAATAAATAAAGAAAGAAGGAAAGAAAAGTTGAAATAGAAAAATAGATATGCCGTTTAAAAAAGAAAGAAAGGAATAGTGTACGTGCGAGTGTGCGTGCGAGCGTGTGCGTGCGTGCGTGCGTGCGTGCGGCGTGTGCGTGCGTGTGTGAGAGAGAGAGAGAGAGAGAGAGAGAGAGAGAGAGAGAGAGAGAGAGAGAGAGAGTGGGGTACAGACATTTTTGCGCGTTTGGAATGTAAGAGAAAACAGGAAAAAGATGATCTTAGAGGCGT
The DNA here is from genome assembly GCA_023376005.1 of Doryteuthis pealeii. Classification (NCBI taxonomy): domain Eukaryota; kingdom Metazoa; phylum Mollusca; class Cephalopoda; order Myopsida; family Loliginidae; genus Doryteuthis; species Doryteuthis pealeii. The sequence goes on from CM042142.1 coordinate 67,891,269, forward strand.
GTCTATGAAATGAGATTTGAACCAATAGGCAATTCTGATTTTAAGAGGAAAGAATTATTCAGTAAATGTGTTTGTAAGTAAAAGTATGTGGCGGCTTTGTGAGCTACATGGTGATAGTGGGAAAGTTAGAAACAGAAAAAAAAACTTGTTTAAAAACAATAAAAACGATATACATGTTAATTTTATGGGCTGTAGGAAATGAGTTACGCTAAGTTCTTGTTTTCGGAAGTGTGGACGGCCTAACAATTAACTGCTCAGAGAATGGAGTCGGCGAGTCGAGTTCAAAATCTGATAGAAAACGTTTTGGTTTATTTCACAGTAACATTCTCGAGAAAAGCATACATCTATATCCCCTTAACTTCTACATGTTATATTTTGATGGGCGTGCTATCGTTTTTGAACGGTTAGTGTGGAAATAGATTTAAAACCAGGTGTTGTTGAATTCAAATCTAAACCGTTAGAGTGATTGACATGCAATAACCTTAGCTTAACCTCGATTTCCTGTTACGCAAACGGTAGGAAGAGAAGACTTAGTCAGCCGCTAGACGTCCAAATATAAGGATGCACTTAGCGGTATGGGCTACCGTAGTGGTTTAGAACCCTAAGTTTGAATTTAATAAAATTTGATCACAAAACCCATATGCTTTGAGTTTGTCTATAAAATCTATGACAACCTTGGCATATCTTAAGACACCAGAACTTTGAAGAAGTTAGAAGTAAGAAGAAAGACCAAACCATCCACCGACGAATAGAACCAGAAGTTAGAAGAAATACCAGCTCGGAATCAAAGACCAAGTAATGAAGATAGCTACAGACCGCGGGAAAGCTAATAGTTACTCAAGAAAGAATAAATACGGTACAAGGAAATACCAGCTATTCAAAATACAAGTAGATGATTTGATATGGGAGGTATAACTACTGATAGATCCCAAAACCCCGAAAGATTAGTACAGAAGAAATAGAATAAATATGAGGGCACAACCACGGGTGTCTCTCATACGAGAATAGGATCGAAACGGACCCCACCATAATGTATATGTTATGAAAGAAGTGTGTATATAACACCACACAACCACGGGTAGAAATATCAAAACTGAAAAATACAACGCTTAATTCAAAACCAAAAATGTTGCCTCTTGAAATGATCTTGGGAAAGCCTTAATTGAATTTCCTCTTCCCAGTTATATATATATATATATATATATATATATATATATATATATAATATGTATATATATATATATATGAGGATGGGAGGGTTGGAGTAGATCCGTCAGAATGTGGTAAAGAATAAAGGAAAAAGTGGACAAAAAGAGCAAAACTCAAACAAGTAGATGTAGGAAATATATTTCGTTCTGCATTGAGCAGGACTTCATTAGTCAATTTATTTAATAAATTGAATGATGAAGTCCTGCTCAATGCATAATGAAATATATTTCCTACATCTACTTGTTTGAGTTTTGCTCTTTTTGTCCGCTTTTTCCTTTATTTTTTACCATATATATATATATATATATAACACTAGCCGTTGAAATTCTACATAGTTTTGAAATTTTAGACTAAACTGTTGATTGAACAGATATTTAGTATTTGTAAAAATAGATAAAAATATTTTTTCAAATTAAAGTATAAACAAGAAAATTAGATTAAATCATATGTTAGTTGGTGGAAATCTATTTAAAACATTTTAAACGATAAAAATAGTCAACTTATATAAGTTGAACATAGATAAGAAGAGAAATTCTATATAGTAAAGTATCATGGAGATTATCTATTTACTTTAGAATTTTAACGGCAAGCGATCATGGAATGCTCTTAGCAGGAGGTATTGATGAAATTGCTGCATTTTGAGACCTTCGCATTTCATGTTCTTGGTCAGATTAAGGTGGTTATATAAGTGATAATGTTCTTTACATTTTGAAATTTTAGTTTTTAGAATAAGTAACTTCTTCCATTTATTTTTTCTATATCAATATATAACAATTTTGTCAAGTCTCGTAGCATTTGTGCTGCTTGGAGCGCTCTTGACTAACCAGTAAGATTACTTATTTTATGGTGATTAAAAAATACCTGGTTAGTCCGAGGTTTGTGGCCTGAACGTTGTGTTTATACAATATAAAGATAAAGACAACCACCGAAATATCCTAATTATTAGTCTTTAGTGTAAAATATGGCATGTGAATAAAACAAACAAAAAAACAAGATTGTAGTTATATGTTATGTAATGAAATAAACTAGATTAAGTATGACGTCCGCCCTGTCGGCTGGGGCGTTAGAATGCACCGACTGCACCTCTGCAGAGGGGTAAGACTCCCCCAATGGGGCCACTGTTGGCCGTTGGTGGCGACCCGTGATGCTTAAGGATAGAGCCCAGGTGGATGAGCAGTTCATGACATGCAATACTCCACTTTGGTCCTATCTTGGGCTACACGGGCGGTTGGAGAGGCCCCCTCCGATCAATCGGCTGGTCACGTCAAGCCCTAGCACCTATATGATTTTCCCAACCCTATTGCCCTTATGGCAAGCCCCAACCCCTTTTTATCATATGGATGCTAGAAGGCGGTGGCTGCGGGTCTACATGTCCTAGGAATGACGTTAAACTCTATCTGATGATGAGGTTCCAGTTTTGGAGGTTTGGGGAATGTGGAGCACCCGTTCATCACCATTGCTCCCTGGTCCACTCTGACCCGGAATGGTAGTACCTGTTAGGTTCCCATCTATGGGTTAAATAGAAAAAAATTCAAAACTTTATCGGCATTAAATGACCCACTGAGGTTGATATGCCGTAAAACAAAACGAACCAAAGTATGACGTGTGAACGGCTGACTGTTGGCTTCTGATTGGTCGAAAAGTGCCAACAGGAGTGAAAGGGGATAGTGAGAAGTGAGAGTCTAGGCTTAATGTTTGTGGAGAACATACGGAAGATGCAGTCTGTCATCTCAAGCTTGTACTTAAAAATGAATAAATGAGCTCAAAGGAAAAAATAGAAGAGCGCCTTGAGTTCGTTATTAAAACTATCAACAGCACAAGACAAGACGTCCCAGAAAGAAAACAAGAAGATCCCAAGTAATCTCCAAACTCCAAGAACAGAGAAAAGACAGCCCAGAATGTAGAATATCAGAAACTCCGAACCAGATAAGTATAGAAAGTACATACTCCCTCTTTTTTGGCCACGTCACATATCGGAAATAATGACCGTACATTCAAACACTCCAAATAGATCCCGCCACATCACAAATAAAACGACTATGATCTATTTGCACACATTTAATTGTATTGTTCCTTAAAAGTGATATCAAGGTTGTAGCCGAGTGGAAGGACCAGTCAAAACGTTCGTAGATTTAAGATAGAGAGTTTTATTGCAGAAAGATACAATAAGACAGACAAGGAATAGTGAGGCACGCTACCAATCCTCAAAGCCAGCCCAGCATAATGTCGTGCTCTCTATATATATAGTTAGACCACATGGGTGAGAGAGAGAGAGAGTGTGGGATATTCCATTACAACAAATTAAATTTTACACTACAATCAACCACCAATGAATCCAGTACAAGTGCAAATAATAATTTAAGGATTCTAGCTTAGAGATTGATGGAACGTTGATACGATCCAGAGAACCGAAGTGTTTAGAAGTATTTAGAGGAGTTTGGGGCTGACTTTAGACGGCCTTGTTTTCACTTGATATTACAAGACAGTCTCTAAATAAATAGTACTTTTTGTAAAATATAACTCTTTTTTATTATAAAATGTGCGGTGGCTGAGGGTTTTAATGTCCTGGGTATGATGTTAAACTCTTTCCAATTCAGGAGCCTTAGAAATGTGGAGTACCCCTTCATGACCATTACTCACAGTTACACTCGGATCCGGAGTGGTAGTACCTGTTAGGATCACATCTATAGGTTAAATAGATTAAAAAACGAATTTGAAAAATGTGTTTAAAAAATTGAGTTTTAAAAAAAAATTGAGCACCCATGAAAAATGAATAAAGCAAAATGACTTTAGCATAAAATAACTCAACAAGGGTTGACGTGCCGTAAAATCGAACAAACCAACTAAATAACCGTAGTGTACACATTCAAATGCCTATAGCAGCAAGAGTGGAAGACATGAAGGTCCGAGGAACAATAGAGACAATCTAGAAATCAGGCGTTTTGAGATTGGCTGTAGTGTAGCCGATTAGTCCTAACGATATGTGTTTAAACTTTGTCTCACCCAAGACCCAGATGCCTCTGGAGTAACGATGCAGATAATATTAAAGAACAGTAATAAAGAAGAAGAAGAAGAAGAAGAAGAAGAAGAAGAAGAAGAAGAAGAAGAAGAAGAAGTGATGCTATCGTTTTTTTCCTCTCTGTTGAACAAAAGCGTGACCTTGCGCCTTGAGGAAGGTCACAATGCCAACATTTTCACAAAAGGAATCCTTAGATGTTCTGAACTGAAAGAATAAAGAATCTTTGAAAAGTAAAAATTCTATCAATGAAAACTAAAATATTCTTTCTATTCCGATTGTTGCTAAGTCAGGCTGTATTGATCAATATGGCTTTAGGGCTTTTGCGCTTGGCTGTTGAAAAATTCATCACACATCATTGCTTTCTGTAGAATTTGTTATTTATATATTTGGAGCTGCATTGGAAGAATATATATATATATATATATATATATATATATATATATATAGAGAGAGAGAGAGAGAGAGAGAGAGAGCGAGAGAGAGCGAGAGAGAGAGAGAGAGAGAGAGAGAGAGAGAGAGAGAGAGAGAGAGAGATTTCATTTTAGATCTATATGTTTATATAAAGAATAAGTATTTATTACACGCATACACACGCACGGACACGCACATGCCGAAATGTAGAAAAAATAGAAAAACACGAACTATTCCAAAAGATAAGTTTATTCTTGATAGTGATGTCAACGTAATAAAGTTTCGGTTTTTGCAACCTTCATCAGGACACGTATGTATATGGTGAGTGAATTGCGGAATATGAATACTGCTGGTTGTATATGAAGAAGGGGAGTAATCACTATCAACCGGTGCAGATTCCTGGACGCATGGAATACCTTAACATTTGTGCTGTGGGGACCCGCTATCTCCGCTCAAGATATCATCACGTGTCTTGGTGAATGTTGTATAAACCGAAACGTTATAACGTCGACCTCAACACTAATAATAAAACTCACCGTTTCAAATAAAATAACTAATTGTTATTAATCTAATAATGTTTTATTCTCAATCTATTAAAATCAATCCTACGAATAATTTTATATAGAAACCAAGTACATATAATTGAAATAAGTATAATACCTTTATATGTATTCTTATTTAATTTTGTTAGTCTTTGTAATTTAATATATTTCATTATTTTAAACTAATATACTTACGCCGGGAAGATATATTCTTGCTAGTACAAATAAACGCAGTTTCCTGACGACTAGGCAAAAATAACCTGAGATGGATTGGAATGTCGTTAAAATCAATCAGTCAGTCAGTCAGTCAGTCAATCAATTAATAAGTTTCCTTTTTTGTCAAATACTTAGCAAAAATTTGTGATATGAATTCACTACTCCTAGTTATTACTATCAATTTGAAAGGACTTCTTTGTCTCTTATCTATAGACCCTGAAACAAACGTTCCGATGCCCACGGCGAAAGAGGGACTGAACGATTTGAAACGAATTGATACATAGACCACCTTGGCACCTGTCAAATGGACCATCGACGATGGTCCATCCTAACGTCAACTCAATTATTTTTTTTATGTAAGCTTGAAAGTTTGTCTTTCTGTCTCTATCACCAGTCAGTCCCTAAATATATAATTAATAAGTAGTCTATTGATTATGTACGGTGAGTGTAGCTTAGATTCAAAACTAAACTTTTTTAGTGGGAAAACACAGAAAGAATGATTGACACTTTTTAATCCGGGGTTCGTCAGAGTGAACCGTTTGAAAGCAGCTAGGTGAGTCAGTTTTTGGCTGGGTGACTGAACGAGACGGGTGTTCATAGCGTCTGTGGTCCTAATAGCTAAATCTTCGTAAATGTGACGTGATCTGGGATACTTGTAAAATAGAATATGAGCCCTAAAAAAAGAAAGTCTTGTGTCGTTAACTAAAAATAAAGTAACAACATGGGATGTCCCAGTATCAAGTCAGGAAGAATTCCAGATCCAGAAAGGAATCTGCTTAGAACCAGCCAAGATCCAAGATGACAAAGAATCGACAGACAGCAGCAGCGACTCCGAGAAAATAGAAGCTGAAAATACAACAACGGGTATACTCACCACAATCAACAATATATTGTGACATATGGCTATACAACATAACTATATCGTGAAATTTTTATTCAAGCTTTCGATTAAATAAATCAGTCTGATTATGTCTAGAACTGTCTTACAATTTGTCTATATTTCATGGTTTAACCAAGAACATCAAGATATTCATATAGCATACCGTAGACCAGCCAATCTATATATCTGACTTAAACAGTCATCTATTAATTAATTTCGAATTGTCTATTTAAATTACAGTAAGTCTATCTATCAGTCTATTTAATTAATTTGTTGTAGTGTTTTGTATTCAAAAATTGTTTAGTATATATATATATATATATATATATATATATATATATATATATATATATATATATGATAGCTAAGAAGTAAAAAGTAATTTTTTGTGTTCTTTTAATTACATTAGGTTTTCTAATTCAATATAGTATTAATTTATTAAAACTTGAATACTTGTGTCTAGAGGGTACATATTCTTGCTAGTATATATTAGGTAATTCAAAAACTGCTGACACAAGAACTATAGCGATTCCATTGAATTTTTAATCAGAGGATTTATCTGGGTAGTCCAGATGATTTATTTGGATTAGCACAAAATTATATTTGCTTCAAATTAACTGATATATTATATATATATATATATATATATATATATATATATATATATATATATATATATATCACCTTCAACCTCACCTTCACCTTCGGTCATTTATCCAGTTAGCTATGAGATTTTTTATTTTTGGGAAATACACAAGACCTATATGCTATAATTGTGCCTTTACTTACATATCCCTATTTCTCTCTGGGTCTTTCTCTCTGTCTCTCTGTCTCTCACTCTCTTCCTCTCTCTCTCTCTCTCTCTCTCTCTCTCTCTCTCTATATATATATATATATATATATATATATATCACCTTCACCTTCGGTCATTCTTCCAGTTAGCTAAGAAATAGGAGAGGGGGCGGGTCTTGAGAGGCAATAACATTTCCATGCAGAAACAAGCATTATGAATAGTCGAGAGGGGGCGGCGGCTCTACCGCATGGCTTCACTCAACAAGCACGTGTACGCATGGTCTGGTTCCCATTTACGGACGCCTGGTCAATAGGCATGTCCCCGGCAGTCAAAGTGCATGCATTCACGCTGCTGACGACACGGTTCAACGGTTAAGGTTCACGTTAGACTGATCTCGACACGTGCTGTGTCAGGTGGATGTTAGAAGGGCTTGTAAAGGATGAGACTTTATATACGATTCGTCAGGTTCCAAATATAGATTGATGAGTTTATATATATATATATATATATATATATATATATATATATATATCCTCGATATATATATATAATATAATATATATATATGGAGAGAGAGAATGTGAATATATATATATATATATGTATATATATATGTGTGTGTGTGTGTGTGTCGGTTTAGCTCAGTCGGTAGAGTGTCCGCCTATGAACAGCAATGTTCCTGATTCTCCTCATCTACTCAGTGCATGTGTAGCACAGGGAACTGTATGTGTGTATATGTGTGTGTGTGTGTGTGTGTTTGTGTGTGTATGTGTGTTTGTGTGAATGTATGTGTGTATGTGTGTTTGTGTGTGGGTGTGTATGTGTGTATGTGTGTGTGTGTATTGAAATTAGATAGATTATAAAATTATTTTTAATAAATCATACAAAGAATTGTTCAACAATGTTCTTCATTATTTTTTGTGGAGTGATAAAAACATCCCTCACTGATACATAATGGACTAGTTTGAAAAGACTATGAATAATATACATTAATAAAATAAATATAGTTGACTTGCAATATTTTCTCACGAGTTTATTCATTACTTTACAGTTGGACGACGATATACCATATTGGCAACGAGGATGGGATTTGAATTGATGCACGGAGACCAAAATGGATTATTAGAAGATACTATAACCAGCTTAAAAAGACGTATACATCTGACCAAAATTATCGTTGGTAAGAACCAGAACAAAGTCATTGATTCAAAAGAATTACGTGGGAAGTGAAATTTCAAAAGGGTGAATATATTGTGTAGTAATGAAAACACCCCTCACTGACACAATGCACTAGTCTGAAAAGACAACGAATAGTGTATATATTTTGAACAAAAATAAAATAAATATAGTTGACTTCGAATATTGTCTCCGGCGTTTATTCATTAATTTACTATCGGACTACGTTATAACACTATTTGATTACCACCTAATAATATACCTAATAATATACTTACCAATTGACGGACATCGAAAAGCACATAAACCCCGAAATTCCGTGTGACTACTCAGCAAAATTAATCTTATTAATTAGTAGTAGTTAGTAGTGACATTTTAAAATGCCTATAACACTTTTATTACCAATTCCTCCTTCCATCCCACACCCCATAATATAATTTCTACGAGTTCACCTCCTAGTTACTCTCACTACTACTTTGAAAAAAGAAACTAGAATACACACACCTGATGATGGCACTTTAAAGTGCCGAAAGTACTTGGGATAAAAACTAATCACGGATTCCATCCAAATGTAAAAAAAGTTGGACAGAAAACTTGAAAAGATCGTTAATAAAATTGTTAAACAGGAGACGTATCGTTTGTTTAATTCTACACACACAAACACACACACACACACACACACACACACACACACACACACACATATATATATATATATATATATATATGTATATATATATATTGATAATATAATTCAATATTTATAAGTAACTCGTGCTCAATAACGTAGATAAAGCATTTATCTCAAGTTTTTGTAGCATGGACATGAGGTCAACGGCGTTCTGTTATAGACAGTTTCTTGCCTATGCGATTTTCAAACCAAGTAGCCATTTGTTTTTATTTTCCCTTATAAAATGTTTGTAAAGAGTTGGGAAGAGTTTTGTTTTATGCTTCTGTGAAGGAATGAATGTTGTTTGTTTATTGCTGGTATATCTGCTATTTACTGCTTAGTTGTTTTATTTGTTTATTTTTAATTGTATTATTTCTTTTTATTGGTGGGCCTTGTGTTTTTTTGTATATTGTTTATATCAATATTTTTTATTTAAGTTTCTGAGTAGGGAGGAGAACAGTTTGGGAATTATTGGGGGGAGTTTACTGTTTACATGTTTTTTTTATTTTTATTTTTATTTCTTTTAATTTTTTGTTTTTTCTTTTCTTTTTTTATTAATGGGTGATTTGCTAATTACTATTTATGTTGTGTTCTTTAATTGTTTCTATACTTTTATTCTTATTTTCTATTTCTATCTTATATTTTTAAATATTGTTAGTTATTATTGTCGTGTTTGTTTTTATTGTTATTTTTTTAGTTCATTTTTTGTTTTTATTATTGTTATTTTCTACGTGTTTATTGATCTATTTATGTAATTTAATTTTTTGTAAATAGTTTTAGAAAATTTGTTTATTTGTTGGAGTCATTAGTTTTAGCTGACTTAGTAAGTATCTGTTTTCGTGTCTTCATTTTGATATGCTTTCTGATCATTTGATGAGTAATTTTTTTTATCTCAGGGAAGATTACTATTGGAAGGCAATACAATGCGTATTGCCTTCGAATTTTATATTTTATATACTTAACAATATTACCAATATATATATATATATATATATACCATTTGCCTACACTTTCATGCAAACAGCCGGTCTCTTGTGTGTACAGACACTTGAAAAACAGGCAATAAGTCTCTAATTAAGGAAAGGGTAGAAGTAGTATTGCAACATTTATATATATATATATATATATATATATATATTATATATATATATATATATATAGGAGAGAGAGAGAGAGAGAGGGGGGAGAGTGTGTGTGTCTGTGTCAAAAGAGTATATTGGTAGATATATAGGAAAGAAGAATGCAGGCATAAGTTAAAAACAGGTAAGGATATATATATATATATATATATATATATATATATATATATATATTCATATATATATATGTATATATAAAAGACTCACTTAACAATGCACCAATATACTGACCCAAATAGGAGATAGTACATTTAGATTGATTGATAGACATGAACAGGCTGAGATAGATATGTATAAATAAACACACTCAAAAGTCAAACTACTTCAATAAAATATATGACTGTTTGCAGTTATGTCTCAAGTGTAAAGCAAATACAAGTACATTACCAGGACTTGTGTATGCATTTTGGAAGTTTGTACAAAACGTCTATGCGTAGTTTAACACTGACGTAAGAAGCATTTTTATTGGTGTGATTTTATGCAGACAAAACACCTTTTTAGATTTAAACTCAAACACAGTCTAATGCTGTAACGAATAATTAGTAACAATGACAATTGTAAGATTATTGGGTCTCAGGTAACTGACTCAACTGTTGACAAATTAGATAAAAGCTTAACCTAAGTCATATATATATATGTAGAGAGAGAGAGAGAGAGAGAGAGAGAGAGAGAGAGAGAGAGAGAGAGAGAGAGAGAGAGAGAGAGAGAGAGAGAGAGTATATTCGTAGATATATAGGAAAGAAAGAAGGACAAGAAAATAGCGACTAAGAGGAAGGGAAAGATTATGAGAAATATTCCGATATATATATATATATATATATATATATATATATATATATATATATATATATATATATATATAGGCACTCTCTCTACCGTCTCTCTATATATATAACTTGCAGTAAGCTTTTAACTAATCAAATATATATATACATATATATATATATATATATATATATATATATATATATATGGCAATTCCATGTCAAATCATCAAGAAAAAAGTAAAATTGTTACCCACCCCCATTTAAAAAAAAGAAATTGTACAGGTGTGGACTGTGATAAGTTTCAGCTTCCAATTCCAAGAATTGGCGGAGTTATGTCGATTTTTAGCTCTCCAAATTTGGTGGGGTTAGCAAAAAATGGCAACTTTTTGTAATTTTTTTGTCTGTAAAATGAGTTCTAGAACTTCCCTACTCAAAAATTGGTTTATAAAAGTATTTTACTCAAGAAATCCAAAAATGCTATAGAAAAAGTCTTAAAGTCAAACAATTTTAAGCTATCCAACATACGAAATATTAATTGAATTGAATTGTTTGTGTTTCTAATTCACCTTTCCAATAATTCCCTCTCATTTGGTCAGATTTTCCTATACTTTATTTGCTTCGTATTATATATATATATATATATATATATATATATATATATATATATATGCGTGCATGTGTGTTTGTGTGTGTGTGTGTTTGTATATGTATATGTATATTTGCATATATTTATATGTATATATTCCCTTTCTTTAAGAACAACGACATATCAACTCCAGTTTATCTACCAGCACCAGGAACATGCTTCATGGCTTTTGATCCGACGACCAATCTTTACTCCAAGACATATGCAGGAAGGTTTAAAGGGATCCAATAGCAGAATTTGTTGGAGCATCTGCTCTGGCGAGAGGTTTACTGGTCAGAAAACTGTCGTTTTTATTGCATGTAAGTAATGTCGAATAGGGCGTGCCCTGGTAACAGCGTATACATAATTCAACATCCAAGAAGAGCTTTCGTTCGGTGCTGGCTCAGTTAAGACCTGGGGAGGCTGCTTGTTGGGCTACATTATCGATCCTGTGATATTGCAAAGTAAATTCAATGTTCAAAGATACCAGGAGCCGATATTGAAATTATTCTGGTGTTTCATTTTTATGGTGCTCGATCCTATAGAGCACGTGAAGGTAAGCGATATTTGTAGTGCAACGCCATTACCATTCTTTCGCTTGTAAGGAACCCCTATAAAAAAATTCTGGGGCAGTTAGGATCGTTAATTTCCGAGGTAGACTTATAAGATATTGAGATGTATTAATAGAGAAAACGCCGAAATTTTAGTTATACATTATGTAATAGTGTAAATTAACTAGAATTTGGAATGAGGTGTAAATGGCTGCCCTGTTGGCTTCTGATTAGTTGATGAGCGCAATAAGGTGAAGAGTGAATTGGAGATAGGTAGAAAAGAGAGTGTTGAACACACAGAGACGGTGTGGCTGAGAGTTTGGAGGAGACGCATCGCAATGGCTATGTTACGTTCGATGCCTTTTACTTAGGATAAAATAAATGAGCTCTATCAAAAAATATCGTCTTGTGTTCGTTATTTAAAAACTATCAACAGCATACCACAAGATATCCCAAGAAATCCTAAGTGGAAAAACGGAGATATATAACAGATCCAGATAATTATAGAAATTACATACCGCTTGAATTGGACGCCACGTCACATATCGAAATTTATTGACCTTACATACACACACTCTAAATAAATCCCGCCACATTACATATACATTTTGATTACTAATTGCGACCTATTACTCCTGAAATTGATCCCGCAATGTTTGAACTACATAAAGAACTGCGTATTCTTTACCAAATATAAATCAACAGATAACCAAGAAGTACGGCGGGTCATTTGGAAAGTGCCATTCATACAAATGGTGCCTATACCAAATCCTGACACCTGCCACATGTACAAGCAATCCAAAAACGAGCGAGGCTTTTTACTCATTTCTATTTTTTATGTTTGTGATCATGTGCCGTATACAGACACGTGTGGTTGATGGTTGCTTGGTTGGTTGGATTTTACGGCATGTCAATCATTGTTGGGTTATTTTGCGCTGAAGACATTTTGTTTTAATCATTATTGATCGGTATCTTTTAACTCAATTTTTTAAACACATTTTTAAAAAATCATTTGTCTATTTAACATTTAGATTGGACCTGACAAGTACTACCACGCCGGGTCAGGGTGGACCTAGAGTAATGGTGATGAAATAGTACTCCACACTCCCTAGAGATCCAGAACTTAAACTTCACCATTAGATGCAGTTTTTAAGTAATACCCAGGATACGCTTGGAGAGGCATTCTTATTTCTACCAACATTAATTTTAAAATCGACCTAGTTTTCCATCCTGTGCATGACAGAAGGGCTGGGTAAATGCATATACCAAAATTCTCTCTTCTTTACCCATTCGTTAATTTTTCCTCTCTCTCTCTCTCTCTCTCTCTCTCTTTCTGCCTATCTATCTCACACACACATACACACACACACAATCGCACTCACGCCCCCACACACATTCTCTTTATCTTCTTGTTTCTTTCTACTCTTATCTTTCTCTATCTCTCTAAAAATATACACAGACACACGCGCAAACATATAGATACTCACAAACCCCCTTTCTCTCACTTTACTTCTCTCTCTCTCGCTTTTCCATTATCCACCTACCTATCTATCTATCTATTGGATAAGATAAGCCCAACACCACACACCTACCCTTTGCAGTCAATACAGTTTTGTACACGTAAAATCTGCATTACCTACACGGTATTAATGTCTGTCCATTTCATTTTTAAACATCTATCTCAATCTTTTCATATCTGTTCATCCGACTGTTCTCATCTCTCTCATTTATTCGCTTCTCTTGCCTCTTTCCCGAACTACTACCTTTCACCGTATTTCCTTTGGCTCTTGCTATCAATAGCCACTCACAAACACAAATTTACGCATTCATTAACATTGTGCATTCAGGTAGAGATATTTACGAGCGAATCCACTCAATCACATTTGCCTATACTTTCATGCGAACAGCCGGGCTCTTGTGTGTACAGACACTTGAAAAACGGGCAATGAGTCTCTAATTAATGAAAGGGTAGAAGTAGTATTGCAGAGAGAGAGAGAGAGAGAGAAGAGAGAGAGAGAGAGAGAAGGAGAGAGAGAGAGAGAGAGAGAGAGAGAGTATATTGTAGATATATAGGAAGAAGAGGGACAGGAAAATAGCGACTAAGAGGAAGGGAAAGTTTGAGAGAGAGAGAGAGAGAGAGAGAGAGAGAGAGAGAGAGAGAGAGAGAGAGAGAGAGAGAGAGAGAGAGAGAAAATTAATTCAGGAGATATATATATATAATAATGTATAGGAATGGTAAATGGTAAAGTAAAAAAGAAAAATGAGGGAAATATTCAATATATATATATATATATATATATATATATAGGGGGGTAAACTATAGACACGTGTTTCGAGGTATCACCTCTCATCAGTATAGTTATACGGTTTTAGCAGCTGCCTCTGGCTGGGTTCGAAACCCGAACGAACTTACGCTCGCCCAAGCTTCTTACCCACACATCCACAGTCAGTCGCCAAGTATAGCAGGCTATTTAATTGCTATATTTCTAAGGGGAAATGACCTTCACCTAGAGTTCTCAAACTATGTAAACAAAGTGAGATTTGGCCGAGCCGAATACGGTGAATCTGCAATTATATACCTTCTAAATAGAGTGCTCAACCGAGAACGGGAAGCGTATAAAGGGGGTAAACTATAGACACGTGTTTCGAGGTATCACCTCTCATCAGTATAGTTATACGGTTTTAGCAGCTGCCTCTGGCTGGGTTCGAAACCCGAACGAACTTACGCTCGCCCAAGCTTCTTACCCACACATCCACAGTCAGTCGCCAAGTATAGCAGGCTATTTAATTGCTATATTTCTAAGGGGAAATGACCTTCACCTAGAGTTCTCAAACTATGTAAACAAAGTGAGATTTGGCCGAGCCGAATACGGTGAATCTGCAATTATATACCTTCTAAATAGAGTGCTCAACCGAGAACGGGAAGCGTATAAAGGGGGTAAACTATAGACACGTGTTTCGAGGTATCACCTCTCATCAGTATAGTTATACGGTTTTAGCAGCTGCCTCTGGCTGGGTTCGAAACCCGAACGAACTTACGCTCGCCCAAGCTTCTTACCCACACATCCACAGTCAGTCGCCAAGTATAGCAGGCTATTTAATTGCTATATTTCTAAGGGGAAATGACCTTCACCTAGAGTTCTCAAACTATGTAAACAAAGTGAGATTTGGCCGAGCCGAATACGGTGAATCTGCAATTATATACCTTCTAAATAGAGTGCTCAACCGAGAACGGGAAGCGTATAAAGGGGGTAAACTATAGACACGTGTTTCGAGGTATCACCTCTCATCAGTATAGTTATACGGTTTTAGCAGCTGCCTCTGGCTGGGTTCGAAACCCGAACGAACTTACGCTCGCCCAAGCTTCTTACCCACACATCCACAGTCAGTCGCCAAGTATAGCAGGCTATTTAATTGCTATATTTCTAAGGGGAAATGACCTTCACCTAGAGTTCTCAAACTATGTAAACAAAGTGAGATTTGGCCGAGCCGAATACGGTGAATCTGCAATTATATACCTTCTAAATAGAGTGCTCAACCGAGAACGGGAAGCGTATAAAGGGGGTAAACTATAGACACGTGTTTCGAGGTATCACCTCTCATCAGTATAGTTATACGGGTTTTAGCAGCTGCCTCTGGCTGGGTTCGAACCCGAACGAACTTACGCTCGCCCAAGCTTCTTACCCACACATCCACAGTCAGTCGCCAAGTATAGCAGGCTATTTAATTGCTATATTTCTAAGGGGAAATGACCTTCACCTAGAGTTCTCAAACTATGTAAACAAAGTGAGATTTGGCCGAGCCGAATCGGTGAATCTGCAATTATATACCTTCTAAATAGAGTGCTCAACCGAGAACGGGAAGCGTATAAAGGGGGTAAACTATAGACACGTGTTTCGAGGTATCACCTCTCATCAGTATAGTTATACGGTTTTAGCAGCTGCCTCTGGCTGGGTTCGAAACCCGAACGATATATATATATATAAAGGAAAAGTTGACTTAGCGGTTAATTTGGTCACCATGGTTAGTAAGTGTGGAATTCAGGAGGGTAAGTCAGCGATATAACAAATACAAAGTGCTCAATACTAAGTAGGGCAAATTTATTATAAAATGGGTACAAGAGATAATCTACTCGAGTTTCACCATAAGGATCTTCAGGGTTAAATCCACTGAATTAATCGAGACACCGATTAATAGAAGTCGATTTCACGTGTGTGGTCATTGCATTAAAATGTTCGTTGCGAAAGAACGCTGACTTTCGATTCAAAAAGTTCTCACACCGGGAAGTTGATTAATCGGTGTCTCGATTAATTCAGTAGATTTAACCTTGAAGATCCTCATGGTGAAACTCTTGTACCGATTTTCTAATATATATATATTTGTTTTTTTTTGTTTTTTTTACGGCATATCAACCTCAGTGGGTCATTTAATGCCGATAAAGTTTTGAAAGAAATCAATTCTTAATGGATAATACAATTTTTTTATAAATACATTTTTCTATTTAACCCATAGATGGGACCCTAACAGGTACTACCACTCCGGGTCAGAGTGGACCAGGGAGCAATGGTGATGAAGGGGTGCTCCGCATTCCCCAAACCTCCAGAACTGGAACCTCACCATCTGATAGAGTTTAACGTCATTCCTAGGACATGTAGACCGCAGCCACCGCCTTCTAGCACCCATATGATAAAAAGGGGTTGGGGCTTGCCATAAGGGCAATAGGCTTGGGAAAATTATACAGGTGCTAAGGCTTGACGTGAGCAGCCACTTGATCGGAGGGGGCCTTTCCGACCGCCCGTCTAGCCCACGATAGGGCCAAAGTTATATATATATATATATATATATATATATATATATATAGAGAGAGAGAGAGAGAGAGAGAGAGAGAGGGGGGAGAGAAAGAAAGAGAGATGGATAGATAGATAGTAAAAGGGGAGAGGAATGTGGATATAGAAAATGAATGGATATATAAATGAATAGAAATAAATTACACACTAGGAAAACAGTCAGGAAGATATACTTTTAGAGAGTGAGGAACAGAGAAAAAGATAAAAAAAAGAAAGAGTTAGAGGAGAAAAGATAAATAGACAGATATAAATATGAAGAAAATAAAGGAATACAGTGGAACGTATAGCCACAGACAGTGAGAGACAAACAGACAGACAACAAAGGGGACAAGAGAGAGAATAAGAATAAAGAGACAGCTAGATAATCATATAAATAGAAATGAGACAAAATAATACAAGAATAGAGAAAGAGAAACATTAAGAGAAAGTGATGGGGACCAAGCAGATACTTTACTCTGATCCTAGGTAGATAGGGAAGCGCAGATATCCTTAACAAGAACAAAAACAACATCATCATCAACACAACAACAACAACAACAACAACAACAATAATAATAATAATAATAATAATAATAATAATAATAATATCATTCATCATTCATCATTGGCAATTCAGTCTCGAAAGACTATGATAAAAGTTTTTGTGTGCCCCTGAAGTTGCAGCGCCTCCTGTGACTATGAAGTCCTATGTTTGAGAAACATTCTCGACCACAGATCTTGCATTTGTAGGTTGTCCCTGTAGATGTTGATGTTCCGATGCTTTGTTGCCGTTGCTTTCTTATAATAATAATAATAATAATAATAATAATAATAATAATAGCAGGACCTGTGGATATGTCACAGTAAGATAATTTAATTATTGCAACATTTGATATGTGTAGTTGAGAACTATTGAATAATAACCTTGATTTAATTCTCTCTCACTATGTTTTCTTTCTTTCCATCTTTTCATTATATTTGAAACAGATTAGCGTTATCGCTTCCATGCACTAACCCCCACCCTCTCTATCCTTCCCCTCTTCTCTCTCTTTCTTTCTATCTTTTTTCTGATTATATTTTTTCTGTGTAGCATGTCCTTTTTTCTTCACTTTCTTTATAATAAAAGTTAAATGATCCATTATTCAGCTGAGGTGACAACACTCATGAGAAATAAAAATTCGGCGGATAAGCAACTCCAGATAATCAGGATTTACATTTTTTTTTGCATTTCATCTTGGAGGATTTAGACGGTTTCATTGTCAAGCAGAAGGTGTTGCAAGATGATATCGGTCGGACAATTAAGGAATACGGGCATTAATATATTGATATCTATTTTCGAAACCTTCCACTTCAGTTTCACATGTTTATTTGTCACTGCACAAGGCCAACATAATTGAGTTCTTCTTCTTCTTCTTCTTCTTCTTCTTCTTCTTCTTCTTCTTCTTCTTCTTTCCAACAGATCGATCATGTTCGGTCAATTCTATTTCGGTAGAGAAATACTTCCATGTTGTCTGGCTAGATCAAGAAAGATCGATGGTTAATGACACTCGGAGCGAAAGGAAATATAATACATGCTTCATTAGATCGGCAATATATTAAAGAAGGCAGGGGTGTGAATTGGCGTATTCTGTGGGGCACCCAGCTGGAAAGAATCAGTGAAACGAGTTCGAAATCTGCTGGCGACTGGTGGTGTCAATTTGAGACCCAAATACTTTCGGATAAGCAGAAATACAATTCTCGATATCTGATCAAGCACTCGTTAAAATCAATTTTCTGCGCGCCACAGTGATAGGCATAGGATGATAGAGACAAATAATGAGATAAAACAGAATGATGGACATATATATATATATATATATATATATATATATATATATATATATATATATATATTCCTTTTCTTTCTTTTCTTTTCCCCCTTTTTCTTTGCTTTTCAGTAAGAAAGAAATTCAAGGAATTACAAACCATGAGGGGGGGGGGCAGGAATTTTCGAACCCCTCCTCTGAATTTCTTTCTTACTGAAAAGCAAAGGAAAAGGGGAAACAAAAAAAAAAATAAAGAAAGTAAAGGAAAAAAAATATCTATTGCTATTTTTCTAAGTATTACATCCTACATATATATATATATATATATATATATATATATATATATATATATATATAGAGAGAGAGAGAGAGAGAGAGAGAGAGAAATGTAAATCCACATATACATGTATATATATAGAATGCATACATACGCAGGGATGTTGATAGCTCTTTGATTTAGTGTGTGTCTTGAGATGCACATATTTGCTTCGAATGAGTCCCCGGGAAATTTGATGTGTCTCAACTAAACTTCCTTAATAAGTTGTAGGTTTTTATTTATGATCTGGGGAAACAACTAAAGCCATCTAACTCCTACCTTGTAACCTATCTGTGTAATTCCTTTCTAAGAAACTATTGAAAAAAGAAAAACACTGGGACATATAGATATGATTTTACTGCGTCCTTTTAGATTTTGTGTGCCAGGAACGCAGGACACGTACCTATCAGCATCTCTATGTATGTATACAATAAGCAACTTCGTATTTGATAGCATATACTATCTTCACTTTCCAAACCCAAATTTGCTCAAACATATTTCCTTGATCTTACGTATGATTGGTTAATGTCAAATCACCAACTGTTTGTTACAAGTGTTTGTAACTTTCATAACTCTATAATACCGTAATATATAATAGAGAGTCACTAGCAGGACCTGTGGATTTACCACAGTATGATAATTGAATTATTACAACGTTTGATATATTTACTTGAGAGCTATTGAATACTGAACATACTGAACTATTCATACTGAACTATTCAGTATGTAAAACGTACAAGGTATTTACCATGCCTCCCACTTATGCGAGTCAGTGTCAAGGTCCTATTAATTTGGGGCTACCCACAAACCGAAGCTCATGGCATGTAAAAAGTATAATAATCTTGATTTAACACTCTCTTACTTTTTCCTTTCTTTCATTATTTTCATCTTTTTCATATACTCAATTGAAACGTTAACATTATCACGCATGTGCGCTAACACCCTCTTTCCCAACCCCCTCTCTCTCTCTCTCTCTCTCTCTCTCTCTCTCTTTCCCACTCTCACTAACTATGTTGTACTATTTCTTCCTTTCTTTGTTATTATACTTTTTCTGTGTAGCATGTCCCTTTTCGACCATGTCTTTCTTTATGATGGAATGGTCTATTATTTAGCCGAGGTGACGACATTACCAAGAAATAACAATTCGGCGATTAAGCGACACCAAATAATTACGATTTACATTTTTGCATTTCATCTTGGACGATTTAGACGGTCTGATTTGTAACCAGAGGGTGTTTCAGGATGATAATGGTCGGAAGATTAAGGAACACTCGTAGATGGATAGCATGTATCCCTTCCCCACTTTTTTTGTTGGCGAAAAATTATAAAAGCAGATTTTTGCCTATCGTTTGAAATATGTAAATTTAAAGGTGGGTGTAGGGTTAATAGTCATAAATATATCAACTCTCTACACAGATTGACCTATTTGTATTTGGCACAAGGCAAAGTACACGGAGCATCAATTGTAGGCCTATCAGATCAGCTTGACTTGCAAGCAGCAAAAATGGTTATTTCTATGTGAAATATTTAAATTAAAAGACTTTCTTGTAAGAAAGTTTATTCTCGAGCTAATCTTCATCTGTAAATGTATAAGTAGGGAGTGTGGTGTGCCTTTATTACATGGAGCAATCCCAGGTGCAAATATGGTCAAATAGATCTATTCGAAAATCATTAATATGAATAGGAATACTTAATCTTAATCTGTTCACCATCGCTGTCAACACATTTTTGGAATCTTCCTTAGATGGTCTCCGTAATATCAGTTCAGCTTTTCTAATAAAGATATTCCCATAGTAATATAAAAATAATTACCGGTTGGAGATTCTAATAATACGTTTAAAGGGATGGGGAACACGTGGAGACTGTTTAGAATTATATAATAACCATGTATACATATATAAAAGGAAGTTGTGTGTGTGTATGTATGTCCGGAGGAAACTACCAAAATAAAACAATTAACAAAAAAGTAAATATATATATACACATTCACTATCACTAGATCTTGGTTTTTGAGCAAAAATAAAGAAGATTTGATTTATATTCATAGAGATAATTAAAAAAAAAATTTAAATAGCAACATATTTTGCACTTAATACTTTAGATAAGAGACACTAATTTTTATTAATAGAGTGTCTGTGCACTTTATTCTGACCCTCTACCATGCGTGACCGGCGCAAGGCCTTTTTTTACATACGGATTTTAATGGGGCATTCTTCGAGGATATAACATACGGTTCAGTAATAATGTATCTTTTTGGCCCTCCCCCTCTTCTACACAGGCGAGGCTGGTAGCATTTCATCTTGGAGGATTTAGACGGTTTCATTGTCAAGCAGAAGGTGTTTCAAGATGATATCGGTCGGACCATTAAGTACTACCATGTGATTGTTTACATTTCACCCTGTATATTCAGCTGTGTGTGGTGGGTGTTTTACTTATACAACAATGCTGTGTTTAATGTGTTCCAAAATGTAGCATAGTCACCGAGGACTGTTTTATCAGGGATGCCTGATCATTCTATGGTTGATTGGTTAGTTTGATTTTACGGCGTGTCAACACTTATTGGGTTATTTTATGCCGAAAACCTTTTGTTTCTTTCATTCTCGATGAGTACTCAATGTTTTTTAAACACATTTTTAACTCATTTTTTTCTATTCAACCCATAGATAAACCGAACAGATACAACCGATAGTTATTCATTCATATACGTGATGAAAGATAGAATGGATGACTGGAACCCACCTGAATCATGGAAGAGAATAATTTGTATCATGATCTTCACCGTCCATCAAAATAAGGAGATTATGGTTGCTGCTCAATGCTCCCTTAACACTGTAAAACCAATTAGGCATGAACCGGAGAATTGCAATGGAGACTACTGTTACATAATCTATGCGGTGGCATAAGATTATTGTCAATCCCCTGTAATTCTGAGGGGATGACGCTTTTCATACTTATGTAAGGTAGTATAGAGATATGGTGGTGATCAGTGCAGTTAATGGCCCTGAAAGTGAGTGACGGCGTTTGACCTTACTCTCACCTTGCCTTCCGCGGATAAATCGTGGGAACCGGAAGGCATAGAAGAATCTGTTCCGGTTTAAGAATAGTAAGGAGCTTTAGTTTAGTTTGCAGTGGACGTCAGACAGAGCAGTCGACCATGATGCTCTGTCTAAACTGTAACTCTGCATACGCGCGCTATGTTATGTCTGGGTTGGGGATTTACCGAATAAAGTAACATTAAAAGAAAATCGAAGTCTTGTGTTTACTAAAAACTAACAATGACACAGGGCTTCTAATAATGAGAAATCCCTAACAGAAACCAGACCCGAAGTCCCCAAGAAAGACAAGACCTTAGAAGATATACCAAGTCAAGATGATAGAAGAACCAAAGCCGGCCAGAAGAATAGATGTCCAAGATATAGAAGCAAGTAAGAAGTAAAGAAGTAATGAAGGGTATACAACATATATCGATTTGGTACCGTGAAAACCTTAGTACATAACACTACGAGGCTGGGGCTAGAAGAAAACAAGAACATACGACCTGATTGCGTTCATACAGCTCGAAAATCTACAGAAAAAAGTGTTGGAGGACCCTCAGATGACTACGTGGAATTGCTAAACACTGTAGTCAAGCCCTGGATAACAAGGGTAGCCAACGGTAGGATTCGGTCCCCTGTCACACCTCTATGAAAAGTAAAAAATGGTTGTCGGCGAAGTTTTACGACTACACCAGTCCCAATGTTAGTCCTCCGAACTCCTAGATCTTAACCCCACGGATTATTATGTATGTGGCACTGTTGAGATTGGACAAGCTGATGTTACAGTGTTCTGAGAAGAGTCACAAAAACTACCCTAATTCTGTTGATTAACTGGGTTTTGTAGTACTGGCACGGCGATAGGTAAGACACCAATCACCGTGCCAGTACTACAAAGGCCCAGTTAATCGACAGTATTAAGGTAGTTTTTGAGACCCTTCCCAGGAAAACTGTAACATCAACTTGCTCTAGCTTCCGGAGCAGGATTGAGGCTATGATCGACGCTAATTGCGGTTATTTTGAGTGAAACTTGTTGACAGTAGTATAATATCCGTGTCAGTTGAATTTCCTTACAATCCATAAAATTTTGTAGTTACCAATCACTTTTTCTTTTTCCTTATGAAACTGTCAAATTCATCTCGAACATCCTGTATCTATCTATCAGTCTGTCCATCTCTCTCTCTCTCTCTCTCTCTCTCTCTCTCTCTCTATATATATATATATATATATATATATATATATATATGTTGTTTTATGCAACATCAATATATATATATATATATATATATATATATATATATATATATATTCAAACTAGCGGTTATCTTGAAGTCATATCTCATTGAGAATAACGTATATATGAATAAAGTAGGGTTAGCGTTGTGAACTATAGTCAGTATCAGCTGGAGAGAGGAGTGTAATCCCCTTTCGTTAGCGCTTGACCACGGAGATTGTTTTGCTGAGGTAAAGCTCCACACCTACCATCAGCTTCCTACTTTACCGGGCAATTCAGATTACCCAATCTGTGCTACTCCCGCGCAGATTTAGCAGGGACCGGTATCAAACCCGGAACATTGTGACTCCTAGGTCGGTGCTCGAGCAACCGAGCTAAACGGCCTCATAACACATCATCATATATCACTAAGAAATAAAGGTTTATATAATGTGTGTTGTGGTTAATGTGCGTACCTGTTTGAACACAACCAGGTTTAATATATAATTACTATGGTGGTATGGATCTCTTTGTTTAATGGCATATCAACCTTCATGGGTTAACTAATGTCAAAACTATCCTTGTAGAAGAACAGCAGTTGTACTATTTAACCCATAGCTATGTATAATATTGATAATACAGCTTGATGTATTTATGAATAAAGAGTGCTCAATATCAGTGATAGAGCATATATATAAGTTAGGATAACATAGGTACTGTCAATGGCGCATGGTGACTGTCAATTTTCCCCTATTTGTAGGGTATGATGGGAAGATTGGTTTAGATTGTGGGATTTGATGCCCCACTAAATCTGAATAATACAAATAATGCAACACACACACACACACGTATATATATATATATATATATATATATATATATATATATATATATATATATATATATATATTATGTAGATTTTTGAGCTTTGTAAATTGAAAGTTTAGTAAAAAAAAGAAGAAAACTTTCGAGATATAAATACGGGGCAACACACGAAATTCTTCAAAACGTGTCAACTAATCATACAATTTTAATAAAATTTTCTGTATATGAAGGTATAGATAAAAAGGTTAAGAATGTTTAATTGGTATCCGGAAGAAAATCGGTTTTCAAAAACGAACAGAATGTACAAAATAAATACAACGGAGAATTAAAAAAAAAACATTAGTCTTCTCTCCGGGTGGGAGAGAGAGAGAGAGAGAGAGAGAGAGAGAGAGAGAGAGAGAGAGAGAGAGAGAGAGAGAGAGAGAGAGAGAGAGAAGAGACGGCAAACCCAATACCATATCCTTTTACTATTAAGCCGAAAGGTTCAAAACTTTGTCTTTGAAGATGCGACTTTGCACAGAGATGGCTATTTTTAAATATTCATTTCTTGCGATGTTCGTTGACCGACAAGAGGCTTAGGTAGGACAATGCGATGAACGAATCTCTGACAACGGTGATAACTTGGCGATGGCGGAGAGGGGGCAGAGGAAAAACAGTCACTGTATTTCGCCTGACGTACTCAACTGCAGCATCCAATTGACAAACTGAATGATGCGAGCCGAAATTTGTAAATCGTCGTGTCACATTCGCTTTTGGTCAGAACGATGAGCCGACTTATTTCACCTTTTGTTGTCGCCTTCTCGTGTGAAAATCCTCAGATTGTTATTAATAGGATTTCTTCTTTTTTCTTTTCAATTTATCTTCTTCATATTCTTTCTTTCTTTCGTTTTCAAATATGTATGTTCCTTTTATTCTTCCTTCATTATTTTTCTATTTCTTCAAATCTTTCTTTCTTTTTTCTTCTTTCTTTCTTTCTTTCTGGTTAACGCAATATTTGCGTTTAATTATTTTCTTCATTCTATCAATCAGGATTTCCTCTTGTTATGGTTGGTGGGTTGGATTATATGGCATGTCAACCCTTGTTGGGTTATTTAATCCTCAGATTGTTATAAATAGGATGTTTTCTTTCTTTTCACTTTATCTTATTTCATTTTTTTTTTCTTTCATTCATTCATTCTTGTATCGCAATATTTGCGTTTCATTATTTTCTTCACAAAGGGGCCGGTTTAGCTCAGTCAGTAGAGCACCCCGCCAGGAATCGCAGCTCACAGGTTCGATGCCGGTCCACGCCGACTCAACGCATTAGTAGCACAGATTAGGTATCTGATCTGAAAGGTAAAGTGAAGAACTGGGTAGATACGGTACTCCACCTCAGCAAGAACAATCCCCATGTCTAAGGCTAGCGAAAGAAGAATAGACTCCCTTGCATTCCAGGTGATACGGACAATAGGCCAATCCACCAACTTTGATATTTTCATCATTCTATTAATCCAGGCTTCATTTTTATTATGTTGGTTGACTAGCAGGACCTGTAGATATACCACAGTATGATAATTTAAATATTACAACGTTTGATATGTTTACTTAAGAGGTATTGTAAAATACTTCAATATGTAAAAAGTATAATAATCTTGATTTAACTCTCTCACTCTTTTTTTTCTTTTCATCTTTTCATCTTTTCATAATGTTCGATTGAAACAGATTGGCTTCATCGCTTACGTGAACTAAACCCCTCTCTCTATCATTCCCTACTCTTTTCTTTCTTCTTTTTTCTTTCTTTCTTTCTTCTTTCTTTCTTTGTATACTTTTTTATGTGTGGCATGTCTTTTTTTTATTCTTTCTTTTTTATGATAAAAACGGGATAGTCTATTATTTAGCAGAGGCGACTACACTCATAGAAAATTAGAATTTGACGGATAAATTACACAGTAGATAATCTTGTAAGATTTAGACGGTCTCAGAGGGTGTTGCAAAATGATAACGGCGTTCAATAAAGAAACACGAGTATTAAAATAATAGATTGATTGATTTTAATGGCATGATAACCCATCAAGGGTTTTTTTTTCTTAGAGTTTAAGGAATCACAACCATTGTGTGTTCAAAAGTACATTTTTGTGTTAAGTTTATTTTGCAAACTGTCCATTTACTACGAATAATTCCTAAATAGATTTATTTGACCTATGAATTGGATTCTAAAAGGTAATACCACTCAAAGTGGACCTGAAAGTAATGGCAATGAAGGGATACTTTACCCCCACTCGAGATCTACAGAAATTGCCTCGGAACTTCAATTTTGAAGGATGTATAAGATATTCGGTGAGACACGGGAAGACCGGGTATCTGGACAGATGAATAAAATTTGTTTAATTTCACTGAACGTTTTTGCACACGATTTCTATTTGTGCAAGTTTCAGGTGGAAAGTATATTTATGTATGTTTGGCGTATGTAAGATGCACGTGGTGTAATGGTTAGAATCGTAGGAAATGGATTAGTCGACCCGAGTTCAAACCTGGACTAGGCTATTTGCATTTCACATAGTGCCAATTGTTCGAATATTTCTCTGATATAAGGTGCGCTGTAGTCTACCAATCAACACGCTCGAATAGGTGGTTAGTTAAATATTTAATCGCCGATCTTGAAAGCCGTTCATTTGCACGTATTCGCCACAGACGAACAGATCAGTAACCAGGGAACAACCAAAAGATTCTGCCTAACACCAAGGAATAATCAAGGACCCCCTTAGCACAGGGATTCTTCACTAAGGAACAACCAAAGGATTCTACCTAACAATAAGGAACACAAGGTATCTCCACTGTAAAGTGTTCTCAGCTGCAGGCTGAAAATGACCACAAAGAAATCGTAACCCTGGGGAAAGGTATGGATCTTACTATTCTCCCTCCAGCTATGGGTTAATAGTAGGGCAGACTGGACTCTTTAAACTTGTTTAGGCAACCAGTTTAAGAGAATGTAAACTCTGAATTCAAACCTGTTTAACTCAGCTTAAGAAATTGACCTTGTGTCGCGGAGGGGTTGGTGAATATATATTTGTGTATGTTTGTGTGCAACCATGTGTACGTATTGGTATGCCTATCACGTGATGTGTTTATGTGCAGCTTTAATAATAAAGCCGATGTCAGTGTTAAATGAAAACGAGTTCAAAGCACTTAAACTTAAAAAAAACTAATTTCTCTCGACGTCAATCTTTGCCTGCGATCTGCCATGAGAGCGGTATTTTCATCAAAACATTTGAATCGGTATTTTTGACAATTAAGTAGCTTGGCCGCTTCCATAATCATATTTACGGAATTCGTTTTATTTTTGTATTTCATTTCTGCATTTTTACCAGAATTAATGACACCTTATCAAAACGTGTTTGTATCAAAACGAATTTTATGTTGGCATGATGCGACGACAACTTCGAAAAAAATGCACACAGTCGAAATAAAAATATTTGACTTTTATTTGAGCTTTTGTAAAATTTCTAGTTAACACTTTAAAAATGAACTCTTCCTTGTTTCTCTATCGATCCCTTTGATTTTATTATGTGTTTCCATTCAATACTAACATTTCTTTGTTGATTTTTATAGGGATTTTTCTGTTTTGTTATTTAAACTTTTTTTTCTTACTGCTCTTTTCTGGGTTGATGTCAATCCATTTGTTCGTTCCAATGTGGAAGACTTTTGCTTCATACTTTCTTTTGTATTTATTGTCATTTGTTCTTTTACATCGTTAAGGTTCTTTCTTTCTTTCTTTCTTTTTTAACATCTTTCTTTTTTATTTCTTTATTTTTTTTTTTAATGACATTTTTATTTTCTATTTTTTATTTCTATTTCTTTTTTCTTTTCCTTTTCAACGTCATTTTTTACTTATCTTTTTAGTTTTCTTTTCATTTTTATTTCTTTCTTTTTCTTCTTCTTTTTTTCTTTACTCTTTCTTCTTTTCTTTTTCTTTCTTTTCTCTTTCTTTCTTAACAGGATTTGTATTTGTATTTTTATATTTATTTCTTTAAAGTATATATATATATATATATATATATATATATATATATATATATATATTAGTTTTTCTTTTCATTTATTTTTCTACTATGTTCATTTTGTTTGTTTTTAATGCTCTTAATTGCTTTTTCTTCTTTTTTCCTTTCTTTTAAAGATTTCTTTTTTAATTAACACACACACACACACACACACACGTAAATATATATATATATATATATATATATATATATATATATATATAGCAAGAATACTGAATTTTACCAAGCGTCGTTGACTTTATAACTTTGCTATCCAAATATATTATATATATAATATATATATATATATTATATATATATCATTTCTAATGGCTTTTGTTAATTTCCGGTTATTGAATATATATTCCCCTATGTTAATTCTTTTTCTTCCTCTTAAGATAATTTGTTGAAACTTTAGATCTTTTCTCGTTTTTTTCCTCATTATTTTTTCATTATTTTTTCGCATAATATTGTCATGTTCATCTAATATTGATTAGCTATGTTTTTATTCATTGTCTTTCTTTCTTCCTTTTTCCTCCTCTATCGTCCTTCTCCTTCCTTTGCTTACAAACCTTGATGATACCGTTATATACCCTACCTATGGACATTAATGGGTATGTCCCAATCCTCATAAATACGGAAGTATTGTATCAAATGAGTAGTCTTATACACTGGCAGTGGTTTACCTTCTTCACACCGTTGTGAGTATTTGTAATTTGTACATTTTCTAGGTTACCACAGTTACTATAATGGTTACCCATCTAAAATACTGAGTAGGCTCGTCATTGCTTAACTTTGATTAGTTCTCGGGAATTGTTGCTTTCAACTTGGCATGGCTATAACACAAGTTCTAATCGGTGATCACTACTATTTCATTGTCGTATCCAATTTTAGGAAGAGATTTATAGAATTAAAGGAAATAGAAAAAAGAAATAAAGAAAATAAGTAAATAATTATGCGAGTGTGGAAGGTAAATAAAGTTAATATTAGGCATGAAAAAGAGTGGTCTATTGTCGGTATCAGTCGAACAGAGAGGGAGTCTAGCCCCTTTTCGTTAGCACTAGAAAAGGGAGATTGTTTTTGCTGAGGTAGAGCACCACACCTACCGTCAGCTCTCTACTTTACCGCACAGATCAGATTACCCAATATGTGCTACCCATGCGCTGAGTTGGCGGAGGCCGGTATCGAATGCGGAACCTTGCGATTCCTAGACGGGTTCTCCACCGACTGAGCTAACCCGGTTCCTTTATCAGGCGTAGAATAACAAATGTAATTTTATATTTCGAGGAAGATAAAACGATAAGTAACAAAAAGAGAATAAGAAAAATGACCGAGAGTCAAAGGATCTACTTCAAAGGAGACACTGCTGGAGTAGCAAAGACGAACTTATACGCGACGTTCTCTATGGAAGCCAGCATATGGAAACCAGTGCGGCCAGCAAAGACTTAAATTAACCAGCGCTGTGCGGATACTGCCTGCTGCGAAGAGGACCTGCTGGTGAAATGAATGATAGGGACGGTTGGGGATAGATTGTCATGGATAGCCGTGCTATTGTAACATGATGAGGATGATGATGATGATGATGATGATGATGATGATGATGATGATGATTAACTGTAATATTTTGAGGAAGATATAAAAAAAATGAAACACAGAGTGCATAAGAAAAATGATGGAGAGTCAAGGGATCTACTTCAAAGGAGACAGTTGAAACAAGGCGTTATGGTAAGTAATTTTGTTGATGATCAAATTTCCCGAACTTTCAAGAAGCACCTTACAATTGCTCACCCCAATTAGAAGAGCCGATACATGAATTTCACCTGTCTTATGAGAATTGTTCCACTCAGGAAATTTCTTTAATATTTCCCTATTTATTTTTTTTCTTCTTTGACTTTTCCTTTATCTTTGTTTCCCCCCCCCTTTTTTTTTGAAATTAGCAAACATTTCCTTTTCCTTCTATCGCTTCTGTTTGACTGAGCATAAATATTCTATTCTATATAAGTTCCCCTGACGACGTTTCCAAAGGAAAACAAGGAATGAGTTCTTTTGTTGAATATTCATATGCTGTTGATTTTTGGTGGGTTGTCAATGAATAGATAAGTGACTTTGATAAGTGTGCCATAGTTTTGTGTCGAGAAATTTAATGAAATTTATTAGGACTCCGAATTTTGCCCTCTCCTCGGGGTTTAAAGAATTATTAAATAAAAGAGAAAAAAAACTTACTCATAAAGTGACCTTAATATGAGAGTTGTTAATTTAAAAAAATGTGGAAGAACCCTGAGAAAGTGAAAGAGCAGATGGAACCGCGGCTATTAACCTTAAACGATTAAATAGTTATCTGAGGCTAGGGGTCACAGTTTACAATGTACTGGGAGCGCTTTTAGATATGTTTATACCTAGATAATTTCTTGTATTATTTCGATTTTTCGGACTATTGTCCTCATCTTTAATTTATATATACAATGTTTCAGCCGATGATGGTAACCTTCTCTTCGAGTTAAAAGAGAATGTTCTCGGGTTTGAGAAGATTACCGAGTCCGACAAAGAATACCCGAAGAAGACCGGAGGACACATCGAGCGAAACGTTGTGTATATAACAATAAAGATAAGGAAAATAACCCGAACAATCGAAATAATCCAAATTATCAAGCCCCATCTGAAAAATTCAGAGAAATAGATAATTCTTACCTAACCGCTTTCAGTTGCATTTGTTAGACAAAGACTGTAATTTTAGTTGGAGTTTGGAAACCTGGTTGTGGTTCATTTCGGATACCTCCAAACTGACCCTCTCAACAAAATCATAGGACATACATTCTGATCTAGTCGTAAACATCTTTTAAACCATTCTCAGTATATTGAAGACGGAAACCCTTAGCTTCGCTTTAAAATTCCCCACCGGGTTAAAAAAAAAACGGAATATGGAATATTCGATAGTTATCTAACTTTTATGAAAAAACTGAGTACGTTGCTGAATATCTTGCTGATTTAAAAAAAAAAAACAATTTCTGTGTTTAATTTCATTTATAATTTAAATGATTCCGGTAATGCAAATTTTTTTACGCCTTTTTAAATAGCATTTATTGCTCTTCCCCAATGAAAACAAAAAAGCCTACTGCATATGACAAAATTACTTCCTGTGGCGTCTACATGCTGCGAAAATGAGATGTTTTCGTTAACGAAGAGCAACGGAAGTTGATTATGACATTGTGTGTCCCAGTCCACTTAGTAGATAACGCATTAACTTAAAACACACACACACACACACACACACATACACACACACACACACACATACAGTATAATCCTAATATTACGACTCTCACTGTGCGAGAAATGGACCCAAAAAGGTTTTAGAACATTTAAAGTAATCATGAAAGTGTGAGAATAAATAAAAAAAATAAAGCCAGTTCTGTTTTAATGTTACAACGTTCGTGGTGTAATGGTTATTTTCTTCGGACGTGGACTCAGCTATGCGAGTTCAAATTGTCCTTTCGCATAGCACTAATACCCCGGGGAATGGTATGTATACAACCATTTTCCTTCCCGCTATAGGTAAATAGTAGGACAGACTGGTCTCTATAACCTAGGTATGGCAACCGGAAAAGAAGGAAAACTCTAAATTCAAACCTTTTAAATTCCGCTTAAAAATTAAGTGTCGCATTCTACTCATGCGAAGAGGTTGGATAAACATACTCGAAAGAAACTGGAAAAGCCACAAGTCAAAATATGTTTGAGGTTCCAATAATAAAAATATGTTAGTATTTCATCGAATAAGTGCTGGAATTTTTCTATTTTTTTATAGTTATTTACCAAGCTTAGCTTAGATATGGCACAAGGCCAGAAGTATGGGGCTCCCAATGAGAATCGAACCCACTAACAATGGTTTGCGAAGCGAGCTTGCTAACCATTACACCACGTTCTATTATAAGGTGTGTACCAGATGGTCACTTCTACTTCTACTTATAGACTCGCCGATAAGCACGTGACCTGGGAAGGCAGCCTGTTGTCCAATCACTGGCAGTGCACTGCTGCTGTTGTTGTTATTTATACTGGCTGATTCTAATCTTAGCTCACTACTACTTGGATCTTCTTGGACGACGGACCCAAAGGATTCCATATCACGGGATTTATTCACTTACCAAAGGATTCTATAACTCGGGACTTACTTATTTACTTTGAGTTCTTTCCAACTGGCCAAGGATAGCGGCCAGATACTTAACAATAAGTACAATGTCGGAATTTCACACAACACTTACAAAGAAGTGTAATTTTTTTCGCAATTAAATACAATCCCAAAACATAAACAATTTACATATGTTGATCTGTCAAATATCTGTGCATATTTTAATTCTTAAATATCTTTAAATGCGTTTTTCTCATTGAGTATTTTCTGTTTTGCCTATAAACAGTCTCTTCAAGTATTTCACCCCTTTATATCATTAATTCCTTTCTTGGTTATTTTTTCTTACTTTGATTGAATAGTCGTTCATCCTAGTTGTCAGTATTTATTTTCAATAGCAGGACCTGTGGTCATACCACAGTATAATAATTTAATCATCACAAAGTTTGATACATTTACTTAAGAGCTATTGATAAATAATTCAATAAGTAAAAAAGTATAATTATCTTGATTTAACTCTTTCCCACTCTTTTTTTAAACTTTCTTTCCTTCTTTTGTGCTGGATACTGGACAGTCATAAGTGACGTTCTACGGAAACCAGCACATAGGCATGCCAGTGCGGGCCGTCCAGAAGAGACCTACATTGGCCAGCTCTGCGCGGATACAGGATGCTGCACAGAGGACTTACAAAGAGCAATGAGTGATAGGGACGGTTGGCGAGAGATTGTCATGGATATCCGTGCTACTAGCGGACATGATAATGATGATGAAGGTTATTTAGGCTCTTTCTAACAAAGTTTCACTAAAATAATAGTTAATACACAGAAAAAATATAAGAAAGAAAGGAAGAGAGAGGGTGCGCCCGGAAGTGATAACGCTATTCTGTTTCAATCGAACATAATATACAAAATTTTGTGCCAGGCGAAAGTGAGCTTAGTAAATATACACTCGTGAACAAAATAAATGGGCCAAGCAAGTATTATACATTTTATTGTACAAAAAGCTAAATTGAACAAAATACAATTGAACAAAAAACAAAAACGAGTCTTATATATACAGAACAAGACATTTACTTTAATAAATGCTTAGTATGGAATCGCTTTCCCCTTTGATTTCTTTAAAAGATTAATCCTTTTAACCATGCTCTCAACCAATTTGGAACACTGTGAAGAGGGGATGTTATTCCATTCATTTTGCAGAGCTTCCTACAGTTTTTCTTTGTACGAAAAAGTTCTTCCAGCCAATGCACGAGATATTATGGCCTAAATATTCTCGATTGGGTTTAAATCGGGGCTTTGACCAGGCCAAAACATCACATCAATTGAATTATCGGCAAGCCATTTCTTAGTGACTTTACCGGTGTGTGCAGGTGCATTATCTTGTTGAAAAATAATGTTATGGGATACTCCCAGCTTCTGGATACTTGGAAACAGTCCTGTTTCTAATATTCGAATGTATTCCTTTGAATTGATTGACGCCTCACATCTAATAAGTTCCCCAACTCCTGCGGTATTAAAAGTTCCCCATACCATTATCCCTCCATTCCCGTGTTTCACTATCGTTTTTATGCAACTTGGCGATAATCTTTCTCCAGATCTTCGAATGCAGCGTTCGGGAGCATCACTAAAAAGACAAAATCTTGATTCATCGGACCAGAAAATATTCCTAAACCATTCTGTATCTTTCTTGCCATAACACGAGACAAATGTCTTTCTATCATTGATGTTCTTCTTAGATAATAATGGCTTCTTTGCGCACCTTTTTGAAGAAAATCCCATTTCCTTCAATCGTCTAGATATTGTCATTCTAGAAATGGAATTCGGTTTTTCATATCCTCGCCCAGATGCGGTCTTACCTTTTTAGGACTCATTTTTACCACTAAATTATTATATACTATAATATTAATGATCTGAAAAATAGGAATTTGCAGTTAAATTTCAGTAAATTCCTGAAAAATATGTGTGAAATCTATTTTCTTCCTTCTTTCAATATTGGTCCATTTTTTCTGTTCACGAGTGTATATTTGACAGCATATTTAAGGTTTGAAACGAAATTCATTGGTGTTTGAATAAATGTAAAAAAATAAAAATAAGAATAAAAATAAAATAAAATAAAAAACATTAAAATAATTAAAAGAAACCTAACTAACGAAGAAAAGCCTATCGGAAATAACAATAAAGGATAAACTTCTAAAACGAAAAGCTTACCCCGGTTTTATGTACCAGCTACTTGGCTATCTAAGCTACGGGAACTCTTGATATTGCAGAAGTGCATATAACACTTATACAGCAATACGATACCCACATTTTTTGATTTCTCGTTTATTTCCATTCTATTTCGATTATTTCAATTTTTGATTATTTCTGTTTTCCTTTTTCATATGAAAAATGTTCTGCTCTAATTTAATTATTCCTCACATTCGCTTTGATTATTCCTGCTTTGATTATTATTTGGAATTATTTCTTTTTCTGCATTGATCAATTAAACTCTGCTTGTATTATTCCTTTTAGACTGTAATGACTTCCATCGCTTCTTTCATCCTTTATTCTCAGATTATTTCCGCACTGTTTATTCCTTCCCTACATTGATTACAGTTTGGGCGGGACTGATTAATAAACCCCGGGGTCAGCGTTAATTTAAATTTTGAGTCCAAAGAACTTAACAAACTTTTTAATAAACACTTTCTATCGAAGTCGTGTCCTGGGTATGACGTTAAATTATCTGATGGTGAGGTTCTAATTCTGGAGCCCTGGGGAATGTGTAGTTCTCCTTCATCACCATTACCCCCAGATCAGTTTTGACACGGAATGGTAGTACCTGTTAGGGTACGATCTATGGGTTAAATAAAAATGAGTTTAAAAAATGCGTTTACAAAATTGAGTTTAAAAAATTTGATACCCATCAAGAATGAATAAAACAAAAACGTCTTCGGCATAAAATGACCTAATGGGTTGACATGCCGTAAAATTCAACCAATCAACTAGCTAAATCAATCATTCGCTGCTGCTGCTGCCGCTGCTGCTGCTGCCCTAACATCATTATTTCAATCGAAACATTTGAGTCAGTATTTTTGACAATTTGGCGGGTTGGCCGGTTCTCATCTACGAATTTCTTTTGGTTATTTATTTTTTCACTTTATTTTTACAAAACTTAATGACGCCTTATTAAAATATGTGTATGTCAAAACGAATTTTATGTTGCCTTGACGCGACGACGACAAAGATGTATCAAGTTAGAGAAACGTGTGCATATTCAAGATGAAAATATTTCACATTGAGTTTCTGTAAATTTTCTAGTTAATACTTAAAACACCTGATTGATTTCTTCTCAGCTCTTTATCGATTTGTTTCACCTTATTATTTCTTTCTATTCAATTCCATTTTTAGTTCATTTTCGATATTGACTTTTTTTCTCGTTAATTTTTTCTTTCTTATTTCATTGGCATTGATTGATTTGAATGTTAGTTGATTTTCTTCTTTTTCTTTTAAGTGGATTACCTCTTTTAGAAAAAAATTCGTATTGAATATTATCACTCATTTTGCATCGTTAACCGTCTAACTTTCTTTCTTTCTTTCTTTCTTTCTTTCTTTCTTTCTTGTCCCATTTAAAACTTTTTCCCCTTAATCTTACCCCGCACCCTTATTGATAGTTTTCTTCCTTTTTTTTTCTTTTTTAAACTCACTTCATTTACAGTCACTTTTTTTCCAACGTCGATGATGATAAATTGGTTTGTTCACAATGTTCTTGCTTGTTTTTCATTGTTGGGGTCCTCTCTTTCTATATTTCTTTTATTTTCTTTCTTCTCAACGACATTTTCTAGTTTTCTTTCTTTCTTTCTTTCTTTTTTTTTCTTTTTTCTTTTTTCTTTCTTTCTTTCTTTCTTTCTTTCTTCTTTTTTAAATGACATTTTTTACTTTTCAATTTTTATTAATTTTCTTTTTGTTCTCCTAAAGAATATTTCAAAAATTCTCTTTTATTTTCTCTTTCATTCAACTCTTGATCATCCTTTACTTTTGCTTTTAGAAGAATTTTCCTTATTTTCTTTTTTTCATTTTTTCCTTTTATTCTTAATGCAATTCACCTGTTTATTCATTCATTTGCTTTTCTTTCTTTTTAAACACTCCTTCATTATCTTATTTTATAAGTGACTAGAAGTGGCTACCCGGCGTCATCTGGGTAGAGGGGGGATTTTTTAAAAGTTAGTCTTGCAGATCCATTATTACTTATCACAGGTTAGATCCTCACTGGATGCCCCATAAAATCCTCACGTAAATATAATACAGTTTAGTAAGAAATTTTAATTCAATAATTTGCAATGTGGAAAAAAAAACCTAACAATATAAAAGAGGCGGTTAATTCAATCAATCAACATCATATTTCAATTACCTTCTGTTACTCTACAAATTTTGATTTATAAATATAAATAGAATCTTCAATATTTTTTTTAATCAAAATCCAAGCCCTGGTGATAGTGAATGTATATATATATTTACTTTGTCATTAATTGTTTTATTTTCGAAGTTTCCTCCAAACACACACATATACACAACTGCCCTATATATATGCACTAGAAGCGGCTACCTGGCATCGCCTGGGTAGATGGGTAAAAATGGTAGTCTCACAGATCAATTAAAATCCATATGTAAAAAAGACAATCTGTAAAGAAAAATTAATGTCTCCTATTTAAAATTCTAAATGCAAAAAATTCCATGCTGTTATTGTTGCATACTGGCCTCGAATTCACGCCGCTAAATTCGTGTATGTTAGTAGCGGATATACAGCGGACATCGTTCCTGACCCCTAGACGATGTATCTAGTAGTCAGCTATTGAACTTCAATAACAACAGATACGCGTATACAAAAGATGACTCTTCTTTATTTTCTTCGGTGTGTGGTAGGTGAGTGGCGAGCATGGATAATGACACTACGACTACTTATGTGGTGGAAGATGGTGGGCGAGCTAGCAGCGCCCGACCGTATCGACGGTCAGACCCTTCTGCTTTCTTCGCCGTCTCTTCGGGTATCTCTTCGGGTCTCTCCGATGACCGCTTAAGTACTGACGACCGCCCACACATTCTTTTGTTCCTTGACCGGAAGTCCTTTCCCTTTGTTCAAGTTAGCGTTTGTCCAGATGAGTCCTTTGTCACACCTCTTTTGTTATACTAAGATTTCTGTCTCGCCTATCTATTGTTTTCTCTATTCAATTTTCCTTTGTCTTTTCGACTTCCCGCGCAAAACAAACAGTCAATCTGCAACATTATCATTTAAATTTTATTTTTTAAAATCATCTTCACGAATATAAATCAAATCTTCATTATTTTTGCTCAAAAACCAAGCCCTGGTGATATTTATTGTATATATATTTACTTTATCGTTAACTGCTTTATTTTCGTAGTTTCCTCTGGACATACACATACACAAAACTGCCCTTTATATATGTATAGATATATATATATAGATTTAAACAGTTTATTTCTTTTATTCTCCTTCGTATTTTCATACCTATTATGTTATAATATCTTTTTCTTTCTCATTTTTCATGATTTCTTTTTTGCTTGGATTACATATTTTATATTTTTATTTTTTCCTCCCTGTTTTAAAATCAATTCACTTCTTTTCTTGACTTGAATTATTTTTCTTCTGCTGGGATTTAGTTTTTTTTTCTTTTCATTCTTTATTTTTCTATACTTTGTTCATTTCTGGCTATACCCTAGAATAGCGCGCAAGTGATAATATCCTATAAATAGTCTAAGATATGGGGAACTTCCAAAGTAGCCTAACCCAAACCCTAACCTTAACACTAGCAATAATACTAACCCTATCCCTAACAATATCCCCAAAACTTACCCCAACTCTAACCCTAGCGTCTCAAAGGTTTCGGGAATTTCCGTGGAATGTAATGTAATGTAATGCTTTTTATATGTAAATCTACTGATATTATCTCTTGCGTGCTATTCTGCATTAGTACCATTATTTTCTATTTTTTCTTTTTTTTCTTATTTTCTGTCTAAATTGAGTTTTTCTATTATGTTGAGTATTGCTTTTCTGAATATATCTTCTCTACGATTATAATCTGTAAAATTTTAATATTATTTTGTTTCTTCTTTGAATGATTATTCTTTAGTCTGATTATTTCCTATCAAAATTGATTATTTATCTTATTTTGTTTGTTTCTTCTCTGAAAGTTTCTCCTCTACTTTGATTATTTCTTGCAAAACTTGATATTATTTTCTATCTCTATATCTATTAATACTCATGTTCCAAAATTGTACAACCCTTATCATCTCACAACACCCTCTGATTAAAAATGATGACGTCCAAATCGTCCAAGATCAATTGCAAAAATGTAAATCCTGATGATGTGGTGTTGCTTATCCGACCAATTTATACTTCCCATGAATTAACTCAGCTAAATAAAGGACAATTACGTTTTTATTATAAAGAAATAAAGGGGATGAAAAGTACATGCTACCCAGAAAAATATAACAAGAAAGAAAAAAAGAAGAAATAAAGTTAAGGAAAGATATAGAGAGCATGTGAGCGCGCGAAAACGATAACGCTATTTTGTTTCAGTCGAATATAATTAAAAGATGAAAAGAAGGAAAGAAAGAAAGAAAACGAGTGAGAGATAGTTAAATCAAAATTATTGTACATTTTACATATTGAAGTATTGCAATAGCTCTTAA
The DNA here is from genome assembly GCA_023376005.1 of Doryteuthis pealeii. NCBI lineage: Eukaryota > Metazoa > Mollusca > Cephalopoda > Myopsida > Loliginidae > Doryteuthis > Doryteuthis pealeii. Next base: position 67,930,106 of record CM042142.1, read on the forward strand.
GTAAACATATCAAACGTTGTAATAATCAAATTATCATATATATCCATGATAATATCCACAGGTCTCGCTAGTTTTCTTTATTCTCTGAATTTTTTCTCTCTACTTTCAGTATTCCCTGTTAAAATTGGGTATTTTCTATTTTAATTTCTTCTCCCTGGTTATTTCAAAACAGATTTCATTATGACTTCTTCTTTCAAAGTCATATGGAAATCTGATGTCACTGACAAGTTAAAGCGACTATTCTTCCAGGCCGTAGTTGTGTCAGTGCTACTATATGGCTCCACGACTTCTGGGACGTTATGCGTCTTCTTCTTCTTCTTCTTCTTCTTCTTCTTCTTCTTCTTCTTCTTCTTCTTCTACATGTGTGGCGTCCTTTCTTGTGTGAAAAGCGTTCCTTCAATCAAGTCTGTGGTAACCCGTGTCGATTAAAACAAGTCCGTAACTTTTTGTCAACAAATGTTTATTTTGGCCGTGACAAATCAAGTAGTAGTCGTTGACGCAAAGAAAGATAGAAAGAATGTTACAATAAAATAATTGCTTAAATTAAATACACTAAGCTGGTGAAACTCGCGCTTAGCTGTCAGCTTGGGAGAAGAAGAAAGACATTTTTTTTCTATAGGCTAATTCAGCCGGCGTCGTGTGTCTCCACAATAGACCTTTCGTGGTATGACGTTCCCCGCTCTTTTCCCCTTCGATTATTCACTCTTCTTTTATAATTCAGCGATAATCAGCAGATTAATTTCTTATGTCATATTTTGTTTGTTTGTTTGTTTGTTTTGTTTTACGGCATATCAACCTCAGTGGGTCATTTAATGCCGATAAAGTTTTGAAAGAAATCAATTCTTAATGGATAATACAATTTTTTATAAATACATTTGTTCTATTTAACCCATAGGTGGGACCCTAACAGGTACTACCACTCCGGGTCAGAGTGGACCAGGGAGCAATGGTGATGAAGGGGTGCTCCACATTCCCCAAACCTCTAAAACTGGAACCTCACCATCAGATAGAGTTTAACGTCATTCCCAGGACACGTAGACCCGCAGCCACCGCCTTCTAGCACCCATATGATAAAAAGGGGTTGGGGCTTGCCATAAGGGCAATAGGGTTGGGAAAATCATATAGGTGCTAGGGCTTGACGTGACCAGCCGATTGATCGGAGGGAGCCTCTCCGAACGCCCGTCTAGCCCAAGATAGGGCGAAAGTGGAGTATTGCATGTCATGAACTGCTCATCCACCCGGGCTCTATCCTTAAGCATCACGGGTCACCACCCACGGCCAACAGGTGGCCCCCTTGGGGGAGTCTTGCCCCTCTGCAGAGGTGCAGTCGGTGCATTCTAACGCCCCAACCGACAGGGTGGATGTCATATTTCTATTCCGTTGTATTTTGTCATTTTGTATGCACTAGACTTTTAGCCAAACAATCCTACATTTCTCTGGCCAGATTGTTTACAATTCTCCCGAAAATATTCAACCTGACCGAATTTCAACAAACATTAAAAAAAAACTGCATTCCATATAAATTCTTTCTTTAATAATATTTTTCAAAATAGTTCTTTCCGTCTTCACCCATATTCTATTTTACTAAAACTGATCCTTTTTTCGAACCTTAATTAATTACCCCCCCCCCTAATAACGTAACACTTGGACCCTAACGAAGCGCCCAGAGAATAAGCTATATGGGAGCTGCACAAGAAACTATATTGAACAAATCGTGGAAACAACACCCTATAAGATAGCACCTGTACGGTCACTAGCCCCTATCACACAAACCATCCAAATGGGACGAACAATATATGCTGGGTACTGGCGGATAAGCAAAGACGAACTCATAAGTGACGTTCGCCTATGAAAACCAGCGCGCCAAGTGTCGGACGTTTAGCAAAGACCTACATTGGCCAGTTTTTGTGGATACTGGATGCTGCGCAGAGAACTTGCCGAGAGTAATGAGTAATAGGGACGGTTGGTGAAAGATTGTCATGGATATCCGTGCTACTAGCGACACTTGATAGTGATGGCTAACTATACTAATTCTTAAGCAGTTATAGCACAAAGCAACTATTCTTAAGATGAATAAATTGCACGCAACAATATGGTTTTAAGCATTCCTAATACTATATCTTTTCAACGATGGGATATCAAGATTTACTATCACACCAGGTCAGAATGAACCTGGGAGTAATGGAAACGGGGGGGGGGTGATTCCACAGTACCAAGAACTCCAGAACCAGAACTGCACAGAGGACCCCCGAGGTTAATGAATGATAGGGATGGCTGGCGAGATATTTCCATGGATATCCGTGCTACTACCGCGACATGATGATATCATCATCATCATCATCATCATCATGACCCTGAAGGTTATTTAACGTAAATAACCTTGATGATGATACTCATTATCATCATTATCATGTCGCGCTAGTAGCACGGATATCCATGGAAATATCTCACCAACCGTCCCTATCACTCAAAAAAATTTTTTTTAAATTTTAGAGAAACATTGTTAGACATAAACTTTTTAAATAGTTAATATTTGAATCTATTTCTTTTTATTTCTCTGAATGTTTGAGATGAGGCTTGAAGATTAGTATTATCTGCGTTATTCGGACTATTGTCCCCATCTTCATTGTTACTTGTACAATGTATAATTAATTAACACAATTCCTACCCCAGCTATGGTTAGCGGAATGAGAACAGGATACCCCGTGGACTATATAAAGGGTTGGGTTCGAAGTTCCGTGATGGCTACCGAATACGAAAAGAAAGTTCCCGAGTTCGGAAAGAAGGTTCCCGAGTCCGAGAAGGTTCTCGAGTCCTAGAAGGTTCCCGAGTCCGACAAGAAATACATGAAAAAGGCCGGAGGGCATATCGGCCGAAACGTTGTACAAGTAATAATGAAGATGGGGACAATAGTCCGAATAACGCAGATAATACTATTTCTTTTTGTCCTTTTTCTTTGACAGGTTTTTTTTACCTGTTTTTCTTATATTTCTGCCGCTGCATTCTATGCACATATAATTTATTTTCTTATTTCCTTCTTCCATTTGCAATTTCCTTTCTATCTTTACTTTCACTTTTTTGTTGTCTTTCTTTGTCCTCATTACATCTGACTGCTTTTGGCCACTTTTAGTCGCAATTGTTTTATGCCTTGTGCTTTTCACTTGGACCCACGCCAAAGTGAATATGTCTTAATTCAACCGTTGGTCTCTATTAATTTTTATTTCCTCTGGTCCAGACTTTATGTTGACGTTTCATGACTCATTGCCATTTTGTTTCTTAGTGTCTCTTTTTCTTTTTGGCGCAAGACTTGCTTCTTTTGCCTCTTGTTGTTGTTGTTGTTGTTGTTGTTGTTGGGAACGCATCATTGGCGATAATCTCTCGTGTTCTCTCTTGTGTGATTGGCTCAGCTTTGTCCAACGCTGGATGGAAGGAACCATTCCAAGATAAAGTGTTGTCATAAGAATTAATTTCAATCTTCTGTCCGGCCAAGACTACAGCCATTCTATCGATTTTCCCTACTCCCCCACCCTTTCCCCCTCCTCCTCCTCCCCCTCCTCCTGTTTTCTTTTTCTTTTTCTTTTTTGTTGATTTTCTTTTCTCTGATTCCTGTTTCTTCGTGCCATTCCTTAATTCCACTTTTCTTATTATTCTGTTTAACACTTTATCTTATCTAAAAGAAAATAAAAAATAAAAAAGTCTTGTACATTTCCGTTATTTACTTTGTTTTGATTAGATAATTTTTTTTATTTCCCTACGTTTTTTCTTTATTCAATATCCCAAAATTTTGCGTTCTATCTGTCTTTCAGCGACCACTACTTGTTTTTTTGTTTGTTTGTTTGTTTATTCCTTTCTTTCTTTCATCAGTTTTCTTCCATCAATCTTTCTTCCTTTTCCTCAAACACCAACCACTAATTCTCTCTCTCACTCGCTCTCTTTCTTTCTCTCTCTCTCTTTCTTTCTTTCGTTCTTTTGTTCTTTATTTCTTTGTTTTATCTGTTTTTTTCCTCTAATCTTTTTTTTTCCTTTCTGTCTTTCACCAATTACTTATTATCTCTTTCTTTCTTTCTTTCTTTCACCAATTACTTATCATTTCTTTCTTTCTTTCACCATCACTACCTCTTTCTCTCTTTTTTTCTTTACTTATATCTTTCATCATTTTCCTTCCACCAAACTTCCTTCTTTTCTCTCTATCACTAACCACGAATTCTCTACTTCTCTTCCACCCCCTTTCTCCCTTTACTTCATTCGTTCTTTCTTTCTTTCTTTCTTAAACTCCGTGTAAGAAATTGACATTATGTCACATGCTGCTCGTGTGGAGGAGTTGGTGTATATCTATACCTATATCTATCTATCTATCTATCTATCTATCTATATATATATATATAATATATATATATATATATATATATATATATATATTAAAAGTGAATCCGACAGTATGAAATAAATATTTTTTTAGAAAAAACAAACACATTATGTTATAATTCGCTGACAGAAATCTGGTTCGACCTTTTATTTGAAAAAACAAAATACCTTGATATTTACATCTTTCCGGAGACTAACGTGGTCTACAGAGGCTGGAATCTTGAACTTTTTTTATACTTTTTTTATACATTTTTATACATATTTACATCAAACTCTTTTGAGTTTTCTTTGTGGATTATAATTCTTCTGTTTTAATAAAATAAAATAAAATTTATTTTATTTTATTTTCAAAACGGAATATGCATTTTCAAAATTTAAAAAAAAAAAAAAATTCCGGCTCCGAACTTGAACCTTTGTTTGTACCACTTTTGTTTTGTAACGGTTTACTCACACCGTCTTTCTATCACCAACATCTCGCTCTTGATGAAGACCACTTTAATAAAAGGTCGAAACAGATTTCTGTCAGTGAATTATAACATTATGTGTTTGTTTTTTCTAAAAAATATTTATTTCATATATATATATATATATATATATATATATATATATATAAAGGTTGATGATTTTGATTTCTAAATACGCCATGTAATAATTAGTAGAAAACAAGGACCCAAAGGTCAGTCCATCTATAGACGACACAATGATGATCATAAA
>CM042142.1:67937684-67955184 GCA_023376005.1 Doryteuthis pealeii
TTCTTTTCTTTCTTTCTATTTTTTCTTTTTTCTTTTGGGACTCGGTTCCTGAATTTTATTAGTTGCACTCTTTCTTTCTTTCGGTATTTGTTTCTGAATTCTATTTAGTTCTTTCTTTCTTTCTTTCTTTCTTTCTTTCTTTCAATCTATCTATCTTTTTTCTTCTTTTGCGACTTAGATCCTGAATTTTATTAGGTTCTTTCTTTCTTTCTTTCTTTCTTTCTTTCTTTCTTTTGGGATTTGGTTTCTGAATTCTATTTGGTCCTTTCCTTCTTTCTTTCTTTCTTTCTTTCTTTCTTTCTTTCTTTCTTTCTTTCAATCTATTTTTCTTTCTTTCTTTTGGGACTTGGTTCCTGAATTTTATTTGTTTCACTCTTTCTTTCTTTCGGTATTTGGTTCTGAATTCTATTTAGTTCTTTCTTTCTTCTTTCTTTCTTTCTTTCTTTCTTCTTTCTAGATTTGGTTTCTGAATTCTATTTCGTCTTTCTTTCTCTTTCTGGATTTGGTTTCCGACATCTATTTGGTCTTTTCTTTTTTCTTCTTTCTTCTGGATTGGTTTCCGAAATTCTATTTAGTTCTTCTTTCTTTCTTTCTTTCTTTCTTCTTTCTTTTCTTCTGGATTTGATTTCTGAATTTTATTAGTTTCATTCTTTCATCTTCTGTGATTTCTTTTTCTGAATTTTGTTTTTTTCATCTTTAGTGAACGCTTGCTTAATTAGTAAGCTCTGCTATGAAATCGCCGGGTGTCATTTCGATACTGTGTTCCCCATGATTCTGACGGTTTGTCAAGCTAAACCTAGATGTTCGTGGGGATATAGTTACATAGATTTTTTCACAGCCAACTGTGTGCCATGGCGCAATGTCCTGTTTCCAGGCGTAATGTTTTCTAACTGGCACTCTCTCTATTCAGGGAAACGCTACCTCTCACAGGCACTTTATGAGAGCATCTAGGTTAAAATTTATTTTTAAAATTTCTTCTGGGTGATAATCTTAGTAAATACTTAATCTGATCTGGCTATAAAAGATAACTTAAATCCACGTCTATTTCCATGTCCACTCGAACCCGGAATGGCATTTCCTGTAAGCGTCTGAGCGCATGGCTAAATAGCTATGCATGAGATAATGTTTTAAATGCTTGTAAAGTTTATTATTATCATTATTATTATTATTATTATTTACTCCTTTTGAGTTTTCACATCAGCATTAGCTGATGGCCTTTCACTGGAGTCTGAGTGACAGCAAGTCTCCTCAGGTCTCCAGGACTCTTCTGAGTATTCTGGCAGATTGCAGCAGTGCAGTGTTCTGAATGGTTTCAATCCTTCCTCTGATTTCCAAACTTTCCAAACCCTTTTCTAATCCTTTGGGACTGTTCCAAGTGCACCAACCACAATTGGTATCACCTTCACTTTCATATTCCATAACTTTTTCAGTTCTCTGGCAAGGTCCAGATATTTGTCCATTTTTTCATTTTCCTTTAACTTCACCCATCTGCTGGCACTGCAAAATCCACCAGTTGACAAATTCTTTCTTTTTTTTATCAACACTAGGTCTGGTCTTCTTGCTGGGATAAGGTGATCCGTTTTATTTCAAAGTCCCAGAGAATTTTGTGCGTTTCGTTCTCAAGAACAGATTCTGGTTTATGCATATACTATTTTGTTGTGTGGTCAACATTTAATTTCTTGCAAAATTCCCAGTGGATCACCTTCCCAACCCAGTCGTGTATTATTATTATTATTATTATTATTATTATTATTATTATTATTATTTCACTTCTTGTAGGTTTTTCACATCAGCGTTAGCTGATGGTATTTTACTGTAGTCTGAGGGACAACAAGTCCGTTCAGGACTCTTCTGAGTATTCTTGCCGATTGCAATAGTCTGGATGGTCTCCATTCTTCATCTGATTTCCAATTCTTCCAGTCTTCCAGTCTTTTTTCCAAGCTTTTTGGGACCGTTCCAAGTGCACCAGCAACAATTGGTATCACTTTGACCCTCATATTTCACAGCTTTTTCAATTCTCTGGCAATGTACACCGAACCAAAAATCTCGTAGTAGTGTAAAATTCGGACGTGGAAATTGCATTTCACTTAGCGCTAATACCCTTGGGAAAGGTATGAATCCTACTCTCCCCCCAGCTATGGGTAAATAGTAGGCAGACTGGGCTCTTCATCCTTGGTTCGGCAACTGTCTAGGAGAAAGAAAACTCTTTAATACAAACCTGTTAAACTCTCGCTGAAAAAATTGACCTTGTGTCGAACCTGCTCGTCGAGGGAGTTGGTAAATATATACATTCATGACACATCATCCAGAAGTTTCTGTGATATCGCCTTGTCATTACTGCAATTTCCAGACGAATTTTTGTTTTCAGTTGTCTGCAACCCACTGTTTTAAATATTCTAACCTTCAATTCTCAAAAAAACAAAAAAGAAAAGACAAAAAAAAAAAAAAAAAAAAAAAACAACAAAAAAAACAAAAAAAAAATAAGAAGAGTAATCATTTAATCCAGGAAAAAGGACAAAAATGTATCTAAAGTCATGGACGAATTGTCCTAAAATCAGTTGCCGTATAGATTCCCTCCAAGGAACGCTACAAGCTACTAGGAATAATATCGATACTACAATCTTTCTACCAAGGAATACTACAGATTGACTGACAAAACACTACATTTCTTTCTCTCTTATAACTACTTCAAGGAATACACCAAAATTTATGCCGCAGGATTAGAAGTGGTGATGAATTCGTCAAGGGATGACACTCCTAGTGAGATGAGGTGGTCTAGAAAAAACCCCTTAGAATTCCATGGGATGCCACCGATGGCATCTGAAAGGGTATGGCATACGACCCATCCCTTATTGCTACAAGCGCTATTAGGAGCGAATTTTAAATCCATGAGATAATTATACCTGTTGCAATAGGTATAAACTGTACGAAATGTCTATAAATTCATAGACAGTTCAAAGTAACAGGAGCTGGATAGACCAATGAAAAAACGACAAAATGTATTTAAGGTCGTTGATGAATTGTCTAAAAATAAGGAACTCTACAAGCCACAAGGAGTAATTGATACTACAATCTTTCTACCAAAGAATACAACAGATTGACTGACAAGGAGTAATCTACGAACACTACATTATTTCTTTTATATAACTATTTCAAGGAATACATCAAACCTTAGGCCACGAGGAATATCTACTGAAACTACTCTCAATACCAAAAACAGAACGGTTATTTCCTATAATTCCAACATAAACAAAGGAGAACCATCCTTGACTGATAAATTAGTTATTTATTTTCCCATTAAACTAACCCTAAACCCTAACCCTAACCCTAAACCCTAACCCCGTCTTCTTTTTCCTAGTAGATCAATAAATAAAAAATAATTTATCAGTCAAGAGGTGTTCCCCTTTGTTTTTTATCTTGGACTTATAGGAAATAACTAGCAGCAGAACTAAAAAAACAACTTAAAATTGCGACAATAATCGTAACAAACACCAACATACCAACCGCTCACTGCTACAGGTGCCTGCCATAGAATCATTATGCCGAACCCTGTATACACGTAGATACTTTCATGTCGGCTTTTTGTAGCTTTAAAAGGTGACCAGGTTCTGTTTTTGGAAATGCCCAACTCGCAGGCCTAATAACATTCCTTTATTGGTCGTGGGCATTTGCGTACACATTTCATTACACTAAGCGGTTTAAGCTTTATCTTTGCTCGGCATAAGGATGAACAACGACCTTTTGGCAAGCAAACACAAACAGCGACTTCGAACACGGCTTTTCAGCTTAGAATCTCGTTGTGTGGGGGAGGAGGACATGTTTACACGCGATGTCCTTGTCTCCCGCAGTAACACACACACACACACACACACACACACACACATATATATATATGTTTGTTTACTTCTCTCTATATATATATGTGTGTGTGTGTATGTGTGTGTATTTGGGCAGCATTCTTTCATCTACACATGTAGACTTAAACAAAACAGATGTCTCCTGTCCAACGATTTTATTAACGATATTTTCAAGCTTTCTGGTCAACTTTTTTATATTTGGAGAAAATCCAAGGATTATTCAACCAAAGCTTTTTTCCCAAGTACTCTCGGCGCTTTGAAGTGCGATTTTCGGGGGTGATGTGTTTGTGTTTCAGTTTTTTCAAGTAAGTAGAAAGTAGAATATAAAAAAATAAACACCCAAACACCCAAACACACACACACACACACACGCACACACACACACACACATATATTATATATATATATATATATATATATATATATATTATATATATTATGTGTGTGTGTGTGTGTGTGTGTGTGTGTGTGTGTGAGTTGAGAATAGAGGGGGAAAAGTGAATATATGAACACAACAGTTAAATTCAATTGATATTTCGCCTCATTATTGGTTGAAGCTTTTTCAAAATTTATTGACATAAATGCTTGTACATTCTGATTTTATAGTGAAAAGGTAAATGGGTAAGGGAAAAAAGAATGGGGTGTTTTGGTGTGTGGTATAGAGGAATGGGAAAGAAGTAGGGGTGGGCTTAGTATGTGGGGAATGGTATTTTAATGAGGTCAGTCGGTTGACTTTGAAGAGAATTTGATATTCAGAGTGTAGGTCAAATGTGTGATGTCAAATGTGTACCGAGGAGCCGGGGATATTTGTTTGAAAATATTTTAGAGAAATCCTTAAAGATTTTGTTGAGATAAATGCATTTACTTTCTGCTTTTTATGTTTAAAAGGTAATTGTGTGAGGGTAAGGACAGACGTAGAGTAAGAGAAGAGGATTGGGGTTCAATGAATACCTTCACTACTATTCATACAAGCGTTGCAGAGGTCAACTGCTCCCAGAAAAGGCCAACACAAATCGTCTGACAAAGGCGAAGAAACTTCAGAGCCAAATGAAACATCATTGCCAGGATCAAAAACACAACACGCAGAATAACAGATAGCTTGCATACAGTCCAAAGTCAGTCCTGCGGACTAAATTTCCCGAAACTGATGGTTTTCAGATGTGTGTACTCTGAGGGTGATGTGATACCTCCACATTTTTTCAGAGAGGGTATCAAGTTAAATTCCGATGCTTACGTGGAGATGCTAAATACTGTATTCAAGACCTGTGTAACAAAGGTAGCCAATGGGAGGCCATATGTATGGCAGCAGCGTTCGGCCTCCTGCCACACGTCGGCGAATTTTTACGACTACACCAGTCCCACTGTTTGGCCTCCGAATTCCACAGATCTTAACCCCATCGCCGTGCCAGTATACAAAAGCCCAGTTAACCGACAGAATTAAGGTAGTTTTTGAGATCTTTCCCAGAGAAACAGTAACATCAGCTTACTCTAGGTTCTGGAGCAGGATTGAGGCTATGATCAACGCTAATGTCGGTTATTTTGAGTAAAATTTGTTGACAGTTGTGTAATTTCCGTGCTTGTTAAATTTCTTTACAATCCATTGAATTTTGTAGTTACCAAGCACTTTTTCTTTTTTCTCATGAAACTGTCAGATTTATCCCGAACACTCTGTATATTATTATTAAAATCATTATCATTATTATTCATTCATTCCTTATGATTTTTACCGCCAACGTAAGCTGATGATTTTTCACTGGAGTCTGCGTGACAACTAGTCTTCTCAGGTCTCCAGGACTCTTTTAAGTATTCTCGATGATTTAAACAATGCTTTTATCTGGATGGTCTCAATTTCGCCTCTGATTTCCAATTCCTCGTGTCTGTTTTCTAAGCTTTTGAGAACTGTCTCAAGTGCACAAACTACAATTATCCCCTTCACCCTCATATTCCACAGTTTCTTTTCAATTCTCTAGCACTCTCTAGGTATTTGTCTATCTTTTCAGTTTCTTTTAACTTTCTCCTGTGATCTGCTCAAACTAAAAATCTACCAGTTGAGAAATTATTTTGTTTTTAACAATACTCGTGCTTTTATCTGAAAGTACCAGTGCATTTTATGTTTCGAATTAGAATACCTGCTGATGCGCAGATTATAACTAGCTAAACTCTAGTCTGATTCGTCTGTGCTATAAGTTTGATATCCATGCCCCATGTACTTTACCTTTATGGCATATGTATGCATACCACATATATGCATACATTTAATAAGCTTATTTTGTATGACTATTCAGTATTCCAATAACCATATATAAATGTCCATATAGTCTTGTAAAATATCACCGGGATGCATCAAAGGAGGTGATGTTACACCAGTATCCTTACAGATTTTGGGGTTCCACCGGTAGACCTGGCATGTTATTAGGCCGCCTCCTTTCAACATTTCACATATTTTAAAACAATTAAATTGATTTTCAATATAAATCACATAATGTTAGAACATTACTTGTATGGAAGACAATTAAGACCAAATACATAAAATATGAAATATCTTCCTCTCTATTCAGAAAAGTTAATCTTTGTGTCAATAATTTAACCGAAAGATTCAATATCTAATAAGTTAAGGTAAGTTCATTTCATTATTACTATTTTTAATTCAATTATTCCTTTTTAATTAAAAATATTCAAATTCTAATTGATGTTTCCTGACTTTTTATCTTTAAATTAATTATTTTTTTTTACTAAAATAAAAAAAGATTGTGTGTTTGTCTGTGTGTGTGTGTGTGTGTGTGTGTACTCTTTTCTATATGTATCTCATTGAGCTATCTATCACATATGTTAATATTTGCCACAGCTGTATCCATCTATCTATGTCTATTCTAATTTACCTATATATCAATCAATCAATTACGGTGAAAGCACCGGTGCCTGTTAGATCACCGAAGTTAAGCAGCGATGAGCCTGTCCAATACTTAATTGAGTGATCACTTAAGCAACAGTAGTTAGAAATGTAGTTACCAGAGTCCTTTGTTTATCAAACTGACTTGATTGATCATAAAATGGTCCACCCCCCAAAAAAACAAAAAAAAAACAAACCCAACCAGCCAGTCTGTCTATCTCAATCTTAATCTGATGATATCGACATTTGTTATTTCTCAAATGAATATTCCAGATTTAAAAGATACGATTTAATTTTTATCTTCAACTGAGAGGGCTAGTTCTTCTACAATGGCAGTTACTATCATATTATAATGGTGATTCAGTCTGTGCCTGTCACCGAAACTACGTCACTGCTTACGCCACAGTGCATTCAGGAATTGCGTAAGTTTATCAATGATTATTTAATTTATAGTCAAAACCTTATTTATTAAAGAGATCTCTATGAAAGTCTGAGTTATATTTCCCTCAAAACAACCCATGTTATTACTGAGTTTAAAATCCAGCAATATGTCATATATATAACAGAGAAATAAAGGTTTACATTATATATGGTGCAGTTAATTTGCATACTGATTTTAACAAAACCGGGTTTGATAAATAATTCCTTGTTGTTATTTATCTCTGGGATTATTGTTTTATTCTGCAACATATCAAAATCAATCCTATGAATGGTATTATATAGAAACCAATTAAAATATAATAAAAAGTGTAATCTTTTTATATGCGTTCGTATCTAATTTCGTTAATCTTTCTAAGATTGTAATATATAGATATAATTAGATTAATATTTAAATGATATTAATATTTATTTCTAATTCATTACATTCACCAAATCCTATTTTGCAAGATATTTGAATAAATCTTTAAAAAATCTTTATTTTTGTGGGTATTTCCCCCCAAATTATAATTCACTAGATTACAAATAAATGCTATTATTTTTTTAAAGTAATTATTCGAATGTGTAAGATTATTTCTTTTTTTTCTTTTCTTTTCTAATCCCAAAGTTCATTGTAAGAAAGTAATAAAAATAGGACTTTAGATATTTAGGAAAAAAATCCCATAAAAACATACATTTTAAGAATCATTAACTTTTTGGTCTTTTAAATGAATTGCTGTTCTATTTCAATGAGGTGTTTTAAAGAAAATAAAAAAAAATAATTGAAGATTTAGAAAGAATTTCTCGGAATTTTTTTAGATGAGGCTTGATAATTAGTATTATTTGTGTTATTCGGACTTTTGTCCTCATCTTCATTACTTTAAAACTTAAATACATATGCTTGTTCGTATTGTAAATAACTTGCTGTAAACATTAAATCATTGTTTAGACGGCTCCTGTCGTTTATTGAAAGTGTCTTTCTTAAAGAAATGCAATTCATTTGAGAATGCAGTCATTGCCCAATCATTTAAAAGAAACCTTGACCATCGTAACTGCCAAATCTACCTCCGCTGATCCCCTCTCTTCTATATTCCATCTAAGCCATCCGCACAAAATGGCCGTGTGCCCGTTAAGTCTCTCTCTTCTTCCTTTGTTTACTTTTGCCGCGATAGATATTAAGGCAGAACTTAATTGCCTGGCGGAGATTGACCTTTTTGGAGAGGTTGTTAAGAGGCTTTATGTTTGGGTCTTGAATCTTTCCCATTGATTAGGCATTACGTTGCGCAATAATCCGTGGTCAAAGAGGTGAGATGGGGGTGGGGTGGGTGTTTGAAGACGACGAATGTGCCTCAAAACACAGGATCGGCTGTCTAAAATGTGGCTTTTATCTGTTACTTTTGCGTCGTGACAACTAAACATGATTTACAGATATGAATGTTCTGAAACAAATAGATGTCCTTCCCTCCTTGTCTTCTTTCAGAACTTGTATCAAAACAAAGAAGACACGTTGTTCAGCTACTGTTCAGAAAAATGACTATTTTAATGACAACTATGTCTAGGATATATATATATATATATATATATATATATATATATATATATATATATATATATATATATGTAATATATCAAGAAAAATTGAAAAAAACACAGGTTTAAATGGGTTAAGTGGTGAGTTTATTGGCCGACGCTGCAGTGTTTCGATCTATTAAATAGATCATCTTCAGGGCATAAGATAAGAAATTATATATCACAGAAAGATGAGAAAAAGTGAGTGGTAATCCTTCTTATTCAGTCTGTTTAAAAAATTTTCTGAAGTTTGAAAAAAAAGGAGACGGTTTTGAAATATGACATCAAATATTCTATTTTAAGGTGTGAGTATGTAACGCTGTTAGTGTGTGTATTGAAGGAAAACATTGTGCATTTTTTAGGTATGTGGTTGTGTGTGTGTGTGTGTATAAAATTTTTTTCTGTAGCGATAAACGACAGGAAGTGAAAGCTCAAGGTTGTGTGTGTGTGTGTGTGTGTGTGTGTGTGTGCGTGTGTGTGTGTGTGTGTGTGTGTGTTGGTAAGAGGTAGGGGAGAGGTGTTGTGTATATTGGTAAGAGGGGTATAGGAGAGATGTCATGAAAAGGAATTTTCATGTTTTATATTAAGAGAGGAGATGGAAGTTTGGGTGTGTGGGGGGATTGGGGATTTAAAAATGAAAAGATATTATTTTATTTTATTTATTTTTTGTTAGAAAGAGTATTGTATTGTTGTTTTATAGTTAGTACTGATTATTTGACGATTAATATATATTAATATTACAATTACGTATAAGTGAATGAATTATTGTTATTATTATTTATTATTATTGTTATTATAGTTTGTATTTTTTATTAAATCTAAATACATTATTATAATTATATATATATAATATACATATATACATATAATATATATACACATACACACACACATATACATATATATACATACATATACATATATATATACACATATACATATATACATATATATACACACACATACACACATACACACATATACATATATATATATATATTATTTTATTTTATTTATTTTTATTTCTATTTTTTAAATTTTATTTAAAAAAAAATAAAAAATTATTGTTATAAAGATAATTGTTGTTATAGTATATTATAATTATTATTTTATTATAATTTTTATTGAAATGTTGTTATTGTAATTATATTATTTATAATTATTGTTATTATTAATATTATTATTATAATTATTACTTATATTTTTATTATTGTTGTTGTTATTATTATAGTTATTAGTATTATTGTTATTATAATTTTTATTATTATTAAATTATTGTTATTATTATATTGTTATTATTATAATTATTCTGATGATAATTGTGTTTATGCAAATAGTGTTAGTGTGGTTATAATTATGTGGAAATAATTATTGGTTAATAAGGATGTATATTTTTGATTATTATTTTTATCAGTGGTTATATTATAATTGTGTCAATGGGGAGTGTAAATGTGTTGGGGGTTTAAGGGGAAATATTTTTATATATAATTATTATCAAACATATATTATTATTGTTGAAAAATCTTGGTTAAATGGGTAAAGTGTGATAATCTGTGTGTTGAGATCGAATGGAGATTATCATGTTACTAAATAAGTCTGTGATCAAAGGTAAATTGTTGGTGGTCATTCAGTAATAAATGGGGAGAGTTAATATGTAGAAATTAAATGAGATATTGTCAGATGTAGGGAATTTTATAATTCTTGAGGACAACCTTGGACAGGTAAGGTGATAGAAGGAAAAATCCGGGTCTCTGTTTGATTGTATTGAAAATGGAGATGGCGCTGGATTCTACAATTTTTCTTTCTTTTTTGTTGTGAATTCTGATTAACAACTTGGATTCTTTAAAATTGAAAGAATGGTTAGTTTCTGAGATGTGTTTTGTGAGTGCGTTGTTCATTTGACCATTTCTGATATCTCTCTTGTGTTCTCGGATTCGTTGGTCAATGTGTCTAGATGTCTCTCCTATGTATTGTTTGTCGCAATCCAAACATTGAATGGTGTACACATCTGCACTGGACCTTGTGTGAGTGTTGTTTTTTTGGTTATTAATAATATTTTTATGGTTTTGGAGGAATTTGTTACCGTTTTTATTCCTAAATTATTAAGGTTTTTTTCAATAATAGCTGTGGCTGAGTTGTTGGGAGAATGATGTATCTGTTTATGTAGTTGTGGTTGGGGGTATTGTTTGTTGGATTGGAGGGGAGGTGTTTGCGGTTATGGATTTTGATGGCTTTTTTTCTGGCACGTTGGATGAAAGGTTGAGGGTATTGTAGTTGAGTAAAAGATTTTTCTATGTGTTTGAATTCTTCGTCCAAAAATTTCTGGGTACAGATTCTAAGGGCTCTAAGGTAGAAACCTATAACCAAACCACTTTTGATTTTGGTATTGATGTGAATAGAAGTGGATATGATCATTCTTATTGGTGGGTTTGTGGTATACTTTGACACATTGACCAACGAATCCGAGAACACAAGAGAGATATCAGAAATGGTCAAATGAACAACGCACTCACAAAACACATCTCAGAAACTAACCATTCTTTCAATTTTAAAGAATCCAAGTTGTTAATCAGAATTCACAACAAAAAAGAAAGAAAAATTGTAGAATCCAGCGCCATCTCCATTTTCAATACAATCAAACAGAGACCCGGATTTTTCCTTCTATCACCTTACCTGTCCAAGGTTGTCCTCAAGAATTATAAAATTCCCTACATCTGACAATATCTCATTTAATTTCTACATATTAACTCTCCCCATTTATTACTGAATGACCACCAACAATTTACCTTTGATCACAGACTTATTTAGTAACATGATAATCTCCATTCGATCTCAACACACAACAGATTATCACACTTTACCCATTTAACCAAGATTTTTCAACAATAATAATATATGTTTGATAATAATTATATATAAAAATATTTCCCCTTAAACCCCCAACACATTTACACTCCCCATTGACACAATTATAATATAACCACTGATAAAAATAATAATCAAAAATATACATCCTTATTAACCAATAATTATTTCCACATAATTATAACCACACTAACACTATTTGCATAAACACAATTATCATCAGAATAATTATAATAATAACAATATAATAATAACAATAATTTAATAATAATAAAAATTATAATAACAATAATACTAATAACTATAATAATAACAACAACAATAATAAAAATATAAGTAATAATTATAATAATAATATTAATAATAACAATAATTATAATAATATAAATTACAATAACAACATTTCAATAAAAATTATAATAAAATAATAATTATAATATACTATAACAACAATTATCTTTATAACAATAATATTTTTTTTTTTTTTTTTTTTTAAATAAAATTTAAAAAATAGAAATAAAAATAAATAAAATAAAATAAAATAAATATATATATATATATGTATATGTGTGTATGTGTGTATGTGTGTGTATATATATGTATATATGTATATGTGTATATATATATGTATATGTATGTATATATATGTATATGTGTGTGTGTATGTATATATATTATATGTATATATGTATATTATATATATATAATTATAATAATGTATTTAGATTTAATAAAAAATACAAACTATAATAACAATAATAATAACAATAATAATAACAATAATTCATTCACTTATACGTAATTGTAATATTAATATATATTAATCGTCAAATAATCAGTACTAACTATAAAACAACAATACAATACTCTTTCTAACAAAAAATAAATAAAATAAAATAATATCTTTTCATTTTTAAATCCCCAATCCCCCCACACACCCAAACTTCCATCTCCTCTCTTAATATAAAACATGAAAATTCCTTTTCATGACATCTCTCCTATACCCCTCTTACCAATATACACAACACCTCTCCCCTACCTCTTACCAACACACACACACACACACACACACACGCACACACACACACACACACACACACACACACACACACAACCTTGAGCTTTCACTTCCTGTCGTTTATCGCTACAGAAAAAAAATTTATACACACACACACACACAACCACATACCTAAAAAATGCACAATGTTTTCCTTCAATACACACACTAACAGCGTTACATACTCACACCTTAAAATAGAATATTTGATGTCATATTTCAAAACCGTCTCCTTTTTTTCAAACTTCAGAAAATTTTTTAAACAGACTGAATAAGAAGGATTACCACTCACTTTTTCTCATCTTTCTGTGATATATAATTTCTTATCTTATGCCCTGAAGATGATCTATTTAATAGATCGAAACACTGCAGCGTCGGCCAATAAACTCACCACTTAACCCATTTAAACCTGTGTTTTTTCAATTTTCTTGATATATTACATACCGTCGGATTTATTTCCTCTCTTCACATATATATATATATATATAATGAATAGTGAATGAAAAAACGAGAAAAGTATTTGCATGGAAAGGTGCTCAATGCTAATAAAGCAGAGCAGATTTATAATCAATGGTAATATTATGGTTTTACACTCATAACTTAAAGTTTAATGGTAATCCAATCATCAGATTTGTTTTTTAACATCTCAATCATTTCACGACTGGTTTTTAACATATCAACCATTGATCTCATCTGAGGATTGGATTACCATGAAACTTTAAGTTATGAGTGTAAAACCATAATATTACCATTGATATATATATATAATATATATATATATATATATATATATATATATATATATATATATATATATTAATTCTAAACTCTACCGGCGTGGAAAAACCCCCAGGTAATTCAGTTTTTCAAAGTAAAAACATTTTTCAAACTGAAATCTGGGAAAAATCTTTTAAAAAGAAAAGACCGGCACACCCATACTTTCTGACAACAATCATCAGCATCGTATATATTGTCCAAAAGAAAAAAACACCGGAGGAGTTTTCTAAGTTTTATATGTAAAAAGTGCTCAATACATTAAATAGAGCATGATTCCTGAAGAGCCATTCAGGTGAAACCTAGGTAGATAGTACCTGACTCCTATAGGTCCTTATAATATAATATATATATATATATATATATATATATATATATATATATATATATAAGTAATTGGTAATTTGCTTAAAGCATTGTTAATTATGTTATTATATATCAATGATTTGAAGGCCAATAGAATGCACATAAAAATAAAAACAAAAAGATATTTTTTGTCTTATCGATTTCAAAGTAAACTTTATCTTCAGAGACGATTTTCGGAAATGGACGCGTTTTTTTTTTGTCGTTATTTTTTTTAATGTTATAAACACACGTCTCGTGGTGTTCTTTTTTTTAAACGCCACACGGAAGGTCGTAATAGCCGTTGTTTATTCATATATATATATATATATATATACATATATATATATATATGTGTGTGTGTGTGTGTGTGTGTAGGCATTACTTGTCTGTTGTTTACAGAATTGAGTTCTCTAGGTTCTCTACTTACTATTCAAAATTATCATTCACTTGCAAATTGGTCAGGAAACTGCTTTATTCCATGTGCATTTTTCTCTGTATTGCTTTGAGCCACTGGACCAAAATATCAATACATAATCACACTTGTATAAGAAAAATCGGTTTTCAATAACTTTGCCTTCCATTTAGAAGAAATTTGTCAATTTTTTCTTATCTAATGTAATAAGACGTCGTGGTCATATTGCCTGACTTTGAATTTCGCTAAACATTTACCCTAATTGTCATGGTTGGAAAAATCCAGTTGATGTCGGAACATCAGAAAATTTCACTTTTTTTTTTATTTATTAGGCATCTACAAAAAGGCATGAGCTCATTTTTTTGTCTGTAAAGTATGAGTAGATCAAAAAAGTAGTTGTTCCTTCTTCGGAAAAGGGTTCATATGTGACGCCCTTTATATTATTTCTCTTGCATGCCTTCACAGAAAATAATCTTCTCATGAATTTTTTTTTTTTTACACATTAAAAATTCCCAATCACCTGCAGTGAGTGGAACAGTTGAAACTACGACATTTAAACATTTCTATAAAAATTTAGAGAAAATTTAGGTGATTTTTTTTCTAACGAAATTTTGACCAAACATTTTCATTATGGATCTTTTGTTTTTTATTCGCTTTATTATAAAAAATCAACATTTATAAATAAATTTTCTCCTATATTTCTGTATGTGATGTATGTATTTACCAGTTAAAATGTTGGCTCTTACTAACAGCTACGGCCGGCCGAGGAGAAGATGTCGGAATGCTGAAAAGTCAATCAGGTTTCACTCTCTGGTATAAGTAGTTATTAAATCTAGCCACACTGTCGTAAATGTCGAAACACTCTATCTGAGGATTACTATATATATATATATATATATATATATATATATATATATATATATAACCAGGTCAGGTGGATATACCACCGCATGATGATTTAATCATAACAACGTTTGATTTGTTCACTTAAGTGCGATTGCAAATAGTTCAAGATATAAAAATTATAATAATCCTGATTTAAATCTCTCCCTAACTCTTTTTTATTTCTTTCCTTCTTCATATTTTATTGTGTTTGATTGAAACAGATAAGCGCTATCACTTCCGCACGCTCACTCCATCTCTCTATCTTTCTCCTACTCTCTTTCTGTCGTTCTTATTATATTTTTTTGTTTGACGTATCCTTCTTTCCCTTTCTTTTTTTTATAAATAAAAACGGGATGGTGCATTTTTAGCTGAGGTGACGACACTCATATGAAATAGGAATTCGGCGAATAAGCAACATCAGATAATCAGGATCTACATTTTTAAATTTCTTCTTGGACAATTTGGACGGTCTTCCTTTTAACCAGAGAGTGTTGACAAATGATAACGGTCGTAAAATTAAGGAACACGAGTATTAATTTATAGATTGATTGATAATTAGACACTATACGATTTTTAAAACCTAAAATTTGATTTCTTAAGTTTCACTAACAAATTCAGTATGAATGGTATTTTCTTACTATTAGGGGGGGGGGTTATTTCATATGTTTATGGTACTATTTTCTGTAAAATGTGCACCATAAAGAATTGTGACTAATTTAAAAAATCAGGTTACTATTTTGCTGTTTCCATGTAGAATTTGAAAGAATTGTTTTGTTTTTTTGTTTAAATTTAAGATATTTTAAAACATGAAACCCTACACTCATGAGTGTTTTGAAACAGTTCTACTTTTCTAATTTTTTTTAAAGATATGACAAAAATTTAAACGCAGTTCTTAATCGCTTGTTGAATTAAAGGGATAAAGCTTAATTATTTTTTCTTTTTACTTGTAAAACTATAAGAATAATACGAAGCAGAAAAATAAAAAAATGTGTGTTTATTTGTAGGTAGAAAATTTCGTGTATCAATTCACATAAAAATTCTTTGTTAATTCTATGAATAGTTTATTTGTTTTAAAAACCTTTTTGAGTTACACCGAATAAATAAATTTTCTTCCAAGAAAAAAGTGCTTATAAGATTAAAAAAAATCAATTTATTTCTTAAAACGAATTGTGTCTAATTTCAAAAAGCTGGTTACCTTTTTGCTGATTCCACGTAGACTGAACATACTAAATTTAAATAAAGTGCATGGAACTGCACTTTATAAACGAATGAATACAATTTAGGTCAGTTTTGAGTCGAGAAATATATTGGGCTAAACCTTCTTTAGCTTTAAAAAAGATAAGATCGATAGAAAGAGATGATTTACGGCGGTGAAATAAATAAATAAAAATGAACAAAAATGTTAAAGAAATAAACCAAATAAGGATGACGATGGTGGCTGAACAGGAAATGCTGACAGCCAAGATGGCGTAACTGTCAGACGTGAACGCAAAAAATAAATAAAGAAAAAAAACAAAAAAAAAAAACAAAACAAAAAGTAAACAAAAGAATAAAAATACAAAAACACACATACATAAAAACAAAAAGAAAAAAACAAACAAAACAAAAAAACAAAAAAAGCACACGCAAATGCCAAATACCACATGTCATTTTGCAAATTCTTCTTTGACGATATCTGATTTCCTGTAAAGATCATCTTCTTCATTTTTCTTCTTTTTCGATGCAGTCAAACGATGCATCATCGCTGACAGGGTTTAATTAAAGCAACATCTTCAATTTCCGATTAATGAATCTAGTTTGGGCCGTTAATAAGAGATAATTGCTACCCCACCAAGTTGCTTTTTCACATGCTTTGCCAAAAAGCTCATGAATGAAACGCAAAGCCGCTGACGGTGCTAAAAGATTTGACAGTAAAGACATGGCAAAAAAAGGATCTTATTATAATGGAGATTCGGTGTCTGTCTATAAAATTTCGTCTTGGTCTCCCTTTTAGCCAGAGAGTGTTGGCAGATGATAACGGTCGTACAATTAAGGAACACGAGTATTAATTTATAGATTGATTGATAATTACACTATACGATTTTTAAAACCTAAAATTTGATTTCTTAAGTTTCACTATAACCGAAAGTAAATCACTGATTACGTCACAATACACTCAGGAAATGCGTAAGTTTATCAATGAGTATTTAATTCATAGTCAAAATAATCAATACATTGAATAAATCTTATCTATGAAAACCAACCCATGTTATTAATGCGTTTAGAATCCTGCAAAATATCATATATATCACTAAGAAATAAAGGTTTATATAATGTATGTATGTTGTGGTTAATATGCGTACCGGTTAGAACACAACCAGGTTTAATATATAATTACTATGGTTGTGTGGATCTCTTTGTTTAATGGCATATCAACCTTCATGGGTTAA
>CM042142.1:67960184-67967684 GCA_023376005.1 Doryteuthis pealeii
CTCTTTTCCTAACCATTGGGACCGTTCCAAACGATCCAATTACAATTGGTACGGCATTTAACTTCATGTTTCACAGTTTTTCAGCTCTCTGGCCAGGTCCAAGTATTTGTCTATGTTTTCGTTTCTTTAACCTTCACCTCTGTATAAGAACCCTGTGTCATTTTCGGGAACACCGGTATATATATATATATATATAATATATATATATATATATATATATATATATATATGTGTGTGTGTGTGTGTGTGTGTGGTATATATATATATGTATATATATATTATATATGTATATATATATATACTATATATATATGTATATGTATATTCATTTATTGATTAAAACATATTCATGTCTTTGGTAAGAGTATCTAAATACTGTATGCTATTGTAATAAATACTATCTAATAATATCCGTTTTGATAGTTATGATATTCCACTAGAGTTAATGAAATTCTCGTATCTATGAAATTTATTTTTTAGAAAAATAATATTCGGAGTGTTTTAATTCATGGGCCATAGTGTATCTTAACAATGCACACACACACACACACACACCACACACACACACACACTAACATATATATTATATATATATACTCGCATACAATTCACAAATAGTGAGATACACACAGTCACGTGCAACTAAACACATACACGCATACATGATAAAATAAGCTCCATAATATGAATAAATTAAAGACAAACAAAACAAACAAAACGCAGATATAAACATATGTATATACATATATGTGTACACCTTCATAAATACACACATACACACAGATACAAAGAACCACACACACATGGTATCATCCATAAATAAGTGTATCTCTAACAAATGTCAATCTAAAAAACGTCTTATATATGCATACATATATATATATACATATATATATTCACACACACACACACACACACACACACACACACACACATATATATATATATATATATATATATATGTATATATATATATATGTCATCCACAGGCACGTATTTCGAAGTTTACTTCTCATCAGTGCGGCTCGACTTTTTAACAGCTACCTCTATCCGGGATCGAAAATCCAACTGATTTTTCGTCTGCCAAGTTCAATATAATAATATATATATTATATATATATATATATATATATATATGTTATATATATATACTCATTTTTGGATTACTACAAGTTCTTGTCTTTGGTTACTGAATCTCAATTCTGTATGTTTTTGTAATAAACAATATCTCATAAAATCCGTTTTGATAATTATGATATTTCATGAAATTCTCGTATCTTTGAAATTAATTATTTTAGCAAAAATGTTTGGAGTGTGTTAATTCACGTGTGATAGTGTTTGCATAAACGATTCATGTATATACGCAGATAGTGACATACACACACTCACGTGCAAATAAACACACACATTCACACACGGACACACACATCACAGAACAAGCACCATAATACAAATAAATGAATGGGGAAACAAAATGTACATATTTACACTAAAACAACGTAGAGGCAATTTTCTGAGAAGGCCAAAGCAAAAACAAAAGACTGTGAAGAAAGCCTTGTCAAGCCAGAGACTCCAACTTTTATGTCAGATGCCATAAATAGCTATTGGTGTGCAGAAAAGCATCAACGTTGCCTCGTAAAGACATTAGATAGAAATAAAATTCCTAATCCGGTTTGTTAGTCAGGTTTAATGCATCAATGGAACTCTAGAGTGACGGGCCATAAAAAAGTTGCTGATGCGTTTTGCCTCTTTCAAAAAACAAAAAACAAAACATAAAAAAAAAACAAAAGGAAAAAAAAAAGATAAAATTACTAAGAAGAGGGAGGCGGTTCTGGAGGTTCGTTAGATTAGTGGACCTTGAGGAATCAAATTGGTTAATCTAGAGTTTATGTCAGGATTAGTAGATAGATAGATAGATAGATAGATAGATAGACAGACAGACCGACATACATATATACAGTAGATGGATAGATAGATAGACAGACAGAGACATACATATATACAGTAGATGGATAGATAGATAGACAGACAGACCGACATACATATATACAGTAGATAGATAGATAGACCAACATACAGATAGACAGTAATTGATATACCAATATACAGATAGATAGTAGATTGACATCTTGAGTTTATGTCAGGATTAGTAGGATAGAATAGATAGACAGACAGACCGACATACATATATACAGTAGATAGATAGATAGATAGACCGACATACAGATAGACAGTAATTGATAGACCAATATACAGATAGGTAGTAGATTGAAATCTAGAGTTTATGTCAGGATTAGTAGATAGATAGATAGATAGACTGACAGACCGACATACATATATACAGTAGATAGATAGATAGACCGACATACAGATAGACAGTAATTGATAGACCAATATACAGATAGATAGTAGATTGAAATCTAGAGCTTATGTCAGGATTAGTAGATAGATAGATAGACCGACATACATATATACAGTAGATAGATAGATAGACCAACATACAGATAGACAGTAATTGATATACCAATATACAGATAGATAGTAGATTGACATCTAGAGTTTATGTCAGGATTAGTAGATAGATAGATAGATAGACAGACAGACAGACCGACATACATATATACAGTAGATAGATAGATAGATAGACCGACATACAGATAGACAGTAATTGATAGACCAATATACGGATAGGTAGTAGATTGAAATCTAGAGTTTATGTCAGGATTAGTAGATAGATAGATAGATAGATAGACTGACAGTCCGACATACATATATACAGTAGATAGATAGATAGACCGACATACAGATAGACAGTAATTGATAGACCAATATACAGATAGATAGTAGATTGAAATCTAGAGTTTATGTCAGGATTAGTAGATAGATAGATAGATAGACAGACAGACAGACCGACATACATATATACAGTAGATAGATAGATAGACCGACATACAGATAGACAGTAATTGATAGACCAATATACAGATAGATAGTAGATTGAAATCTAGAGCTTATGTCAGGATTAGTAGATAGATAGATAGACCGACATACATATATACAGTAGATAGATAGATAGACCAACATACAGATAGACAGTAATTGATATACCAATATACAGATAGATAGTAGATTGAAATCTAGAGTTTATGTCAGGATAAGTAGATAGATAGATAGACAGACAGACCGACATACATATATACAGTAGATAGATAGATAGATAGATAGACCGACATACAGATAGACAGTAATTGATATACCAATATACAGATAGATAGTAGATTGAAATCTAGAGTTTATGTCAGGATTAGTAGATAGATAGATAGATAGATAGACAGACAGACCGACATACATATATACAGTAGATAGATAGATAGACCAACATACAGATAGACAGTAATTGATATACCAATATACAGATAGATAGTAGATTGAAATCTAGAGTTTATGTCAGGATTAGTAGATAGATAGATAGATAGATTGACAGACAGACCGACATACATATATACAGTAGATAGACAGATAGACCGACATACAGATAGACAGTAATTGATAGACCAATATACAGATAGATAGTAGATTGAAATCTAGAGTTTATGTCAGGATTAGTAGATAGATAGATAGATAGATAGACAGACAGACGACATGCATATATACAGTAGATAGTAGGAAGCGCGTGGTGTAATGGTTAAAGTCATAGGAAATGGACTCGTCGCCCCGAGTTAAAATCCTGGACGTGGTAATTGCATTTCACTTAGCGCTAATACCCTTGGGAAAGGTATGAATTCTGCTCTCCCTCCAGCTATAGGTAAATAGTAGGGCACACTGGGCTCTTTAACCTTGGTTAGGCAACCGGTCTAGGAGAAGGAAAACCCTGAATTCAAACCTGTTTAACTCCGCTTAAGAAATTGACCTTGTGTCACATCCTGCTCGTGCGGAGGGTCGGTAAATATATATATATATATATATATATATATATATATATATAATATATTCAGTAGATAGATAGATAGACCGACATACAGATAGACAGTAATTGATAGACCAATATACAGATAGATAGTAGATTGATAGACAGACCAACATACAGATAGATAGTAGATTGATAGACAGACCGACATACAGAGATAGTAGATTGAAAGATAGACAGACATACAGTAGATATTAGTTTGATAGATATACCAGCATACAGATAGATATATAGATAGATAGACCAACATGCTGATAGATAGTTAATGGACCTTGAGTAATCAAATTGATTTAGTCTAGAGTTTATGTCAGGATTAAAAGATAGACAGATAGACAGACCGACATACATATATACAGTAGATAGATAGATAGATAGACCTACATACATATAGACAGTAATTGATAGACCAATATACAGATAGATAGTAGATTGATAGACAGGCCGACATACAAATAGAAGGTAGATTGAAAGATAGACTGACATACAGTAGATATTAGTTTGATAGATATACCAGCATACAGATAGATATATAGATAGATAGACCAACATACTGATAGATAGTTAATGGACCTTGAGTGATCAAATTGATTAGTCTAGAGTTTATGTCCGACAGACAGATAGAAAGATATTATTTACTATGCTTAACCAAGCCAGTCACAATATCAAGTTCGTGACTGTGCTTTAGAAGCGAGGGTGAAAGTTATAGGTAATATCTTGTAAAAGTTATACGTTAAGATTACACTACGTACGTAATAAGATGACTATTTTACTTACTTATTTGACGATCATATAAGAGGACTTTGGCTTTTTCATAGAACAAAAGATTAGCTTATACTTTACGAACTTGTATGTCTGATAATATGGAGGCGCGTGGTGTAATGGATACCATCGTAGGAAATGGACACGGCAAGCCGGGTTCAAATCCTGGACGAGGCTTTATGCATTTCACATAGCGATAATACCATTGGGAAAGGTATGAATCCAACTATTCTCCCTCCAGCTATGGATAAATAGTAGGGCGGACTAGGCTTTTAACGAAAAGTAAGTGCTTCTTCGATGGATATTAGTTAACACGCTAATACGTCCAACTCCAACTACTGTGGTGAATTTGTGTTTCCCTCAGTCCTCATTATGTTCCTATTAGGGTCTGGTTTAGCTCAGTCGGTAGGGCACCCGCCTTGGAATCGCATGGTTCCGAGTTCGATACCGGTCCCCACCAACTCACGAGTAGCACAAATTGGGCAATCTAATCTGTGCGGTAAAGTGGGGAGTTGATGGTTGGTGTGGCGCTCCATCTCAGCAAAAACAACCTCCCTGGACTAGTGCTAGTGAAAAGGGGATATATACCCTCCACTGTCCGGGTGTTACCGACAATAGACCAAACCGGCAAATTTACTTATTTACTTGGCTTTTTCATAAAACAAAAGAGTAGATTATACGGTACAAACTTATATGACTGTTAACGAAAAATAGGTACTTAACAATCTAATACGGTCAACTATTTTTACTGATGTGAATTTGTTTTTACTTATTCCTCATCATGTTCTTTGCAAATATGTATAAATAGCATCTATATATACAGAATTTGGAAGCACGTGGTGTAATGGTGAAAGACATGGGAAATGGACTCGTCGCCCCGAGTTCAAACCTTGAATGTGGCAATTGCATTTCACTTAGCGCTAATACTCTTGGGAAAGGTATGACTCCTAATCTCCCTCCAGCTATGGATAAATAGTATGTCAGACTGGGTTCTTTAACCTTGGTTAGGCAACCGGACTAGGAGAAGGACACATCTGAATTCAATTCTCTTAAACTCCGATTAAGAAATTGACCTTGTGTCACATCCTGCTCGTGCGGAGGGGTTGGTAAATATATATATATATATATAGCATCTATAACTCCTGGCAAAAATTATATGATAAAATCATTTTTTCGACAGTAAACTTGTCACTGAGCAAAGGAGAACACTTTTTTTTCTTCGGGAATGACATATGAAATTAATGAAATGGCCAGTTAAGAGTTTGGATCTAAACCCAAAAGAGAATTGATGGTGAAATAAAAGTTTAATTCATTCCGTTTGTAATTTAATTTCCTCGTAGGTCAAATCAATTCCCCATCTGAAATAAAGTGAAATGTCATTAATCCGTTCCAGTTTTCAACCAACACGTTTGTTACGCTTTTTTTAAAAATAAGAAATTATAATATTGTAACAACTGTTCATCAATATTTATTTAAGGACTTTTATATTGATCAACTTCACATACAGTTTTGGCAGTACAGTGGCACCTTGACATACGAGTTTAATTCGTTCCGCTCGTAACTTAATTTCTTCGTATATCAAATTTTCTCTATTGAAATAAACTGTAATGCTAATTATCTGTTCTAGCCGCCACCAACACCCTATTTTTACGTTTTTGAAAGGAAAAATATCAACGTATTGTATAAAAACATGATAAAATGGAATTGTGACAGAGAACAAGAAAGGAAAGGGAGCAAGACATAGTCTTGCCTGCCGGGATCGAACTCGCGTCCTCCCGCATGCGAAAACAAATGCTATTTGGGCACTGGACGGACGCGAGGTTCGACTGATGTGCCCGGATGTTTGGGTAAATATGTCCATAAATGACAAATGAGTCGAACGCTGGGTCAGCAGCAGCAGAAGAAGTCGACGACGAAGCGCTTTGCGAACGACCCAGTAAAGAAGTGGATTTTAGTCCGACAGAAACAAAACTAAATGGGAAATGCGATTTTGAACAGTTAAAGATTATTTCGACTACGACGACGGATTTTCCAGCTGCTGGACAAGGACGAAGAATGTGTTGACCAGGAGAGGGTCTGGCTTGTGAGAAGACGGAGAACTCGCTTGTTTTCGAATATCTGTTTCCCCCCATGTATTTTCACCACTTCTATAGGAATATAATCAATTATATGCTTTAATATGTTTTAATGTTTATTTTTTTATAAAGTTGGGGCACTCATGAGTCAAAGAAGCTCTGTATATACTTGTTGAAAAGTTTGAATATTGCTTTAGTTACATTTATTAGTTCTGTGTATTCTTTTCTTATCATAATGGATATTGTATCACTGTCTATCTGTAATGGAAACTACATCCTCACTAACGTCAGGATTTCCTTAGTTATCTAAGTTATATTCTAAACGATTATGAAATAGTCATTATTTAATCTTAATTAGCATCTTATTTATTAACGATGCCTATATTAAATTCTGAGTTAGATTTGCCGCAAAACTGCCCATATTATTAATGCATTTGAAATACTGAAGTATGTGTTATATATTTCTAAGTATTAATGATTTTACAGTAAATACATGGTGGGAATAATTTGAATAATGATTTTAACTAAAATTGGGTTTAATAAATAATTATTTGCTATTACTGATTTCTAATACTATCATGTTATTCTCGAACGTATTTAAAGCAATCCTATATATAATTCTATATATAAATCAAAATAACATTAAAATACATTAATATTGTAATATCCGTTCTTATTTAGTTTTGTTTGTTTTTCTAA
>CM042142.1:67970184-67997627 GCA_023376005.1 Doryteuthis pealeii
GAGAGAGAGAGAATAAAAAGAAAGAAAGAAAGAGGAGGAGGAATAGAAAAATAAGAAAGTCTGTAATTTCAATATATATGGACAATGAATAAAGAAAGAAAAAAAAGAAGCAAACAAACAAGCATATGTATGGCCTCAATTTCCTGCGACATGGACAGCTGTGTCAGATTTAATCCAGTTTGGACAAATTCAGTCATTTTCAGATTTTTCATAATGATTTTTAACTTTTTTTCATCTTGCTTTGCGCGGGAGTAAAAAAAATAAGGACAAAAAAAAAGGACTGAAAAAAAGAAAGAAAGAAAGAAAGAAAGAAAGAGAAAAAAGAAAAATAGAAATACGGAGAAGGAAAATACTTGTTTAAAAAAGAAAAAGAAGATAGAAAGAATGAAACCAATAAAGTAGAATATCTTCTCTCTCAACAGAGAGAGAGAGAAGAGAGAGAGAGAGAGAGAGAGAGAGAGAGAGAGAGAGAGAGAGAGAGAGAGAGACTGGTTTCAGTCCATTGGAATTTGCTCATTTAATGTTTAAGATTTTCCCAGTGAAAACAAAAAAGAGTCAGCAGAAAACATGGACTAAATTTGAAGAGAAGAAGAAAAAACAAAAACAAAAAACAAACAAAAACAAACAAACAAAAGAACAAACAAACACAAAAATAAGAAAAGAATAATGAATGCAAATACAGAATACGAGAATAAAGTGTAATGGGGTGGAGGGAGAGAAAAAAGAATATTTAAGCGAAATATTGAAAGAGATCAAACAGCAAAAAAGAAATAAACACCACAAAACAAAGTTAATGAAAAAGGCGGGAATAGTGGCCATCTTGATAAATGAGGGAAAACATGTCCGAATTAACTTGGGGGAATTTTAAAAAATGAATGGGATAATGCAACAATTAAAAGACAAAGAAAAAGAAGAGCAAAGTGGAAGAAATGAAAATAAGGAAGGGAAGAAAGATAGACAAAAAAGAAAAGAAAGAAGGGAAGATAAAATAGAAATACAAAAAGAAAAGAAGGGAAGAAAGATATATAGAAATAAGAAGATAGAATGGAAGAAGAAAAAATAGAAACAAAAAAAGGATAGATAGAAAGAAAAAAAAGAAGGGAAAAAATGCAGATTGGAAGAAAAGAAAGGAAGAAGAAAGAGAGAAGAAACGAAAGAAAAAGAAAAAGAAACAAAAGAAACAAAAGCAAATGTTTGAATACAGAAAAAAGCAAATTGTGATTTAAAGAAATGTGAAAATTTAAGAATAATTAAAAACTATCAAAGAAATAAACGAATAAAAAATTAGAAAAAAAGAAAAAGAAATGAAATGTTTAAATGAAGAAATTGAATGAAATAAAAGAACACAGAAGTAAAAAAAAAGTGAATCAACCAAAGAATGAGATCATAGATGTAAAAAAAGGAATTGAATGAAATAAAGAATGAAAACACTGAAGTAAAAAAGAAGAAATCGAATGAAATAAAGAAGGAAAACACTGAAGTAAAAGAGAAATTGAATGAAATAAGAAAACACTGAAGTAAAAAAAAGAAATCGAATGAAATAAAGAATGAGATATAGAAGTAAGACGAAGAAATTGAATGAAACAAAGAATGAGAACACAGAAGTAAAGAAGAAGAAATCGAATGAAATAAAGAAGGAAAATACTGAAGGAAAAAAAGAAGAAATTGAATGAAATAAAGAATGAGAACACTGAAGTAAAAAAAAGAAGAAATTGAATGAAATGAAGAATGAGAAATCTGAAGTAAAAAGAAAAAGAAATTGAATGAAATAAAGAATGAGAACACTGAAGTAAAAAGAAGAAAAATTGAATGAAATAAAAATGAGAACACTGAAGTAAAAAGAAGAAAAAATTGAATTAAGTAAAGAATGAAAAGACTGAAATAAAAAGAAATTGAATGAAATAAAGAAAGAGAGCATAGAAATAAAAAGAAGAAATTAAATTACAAGTAATAAAGAAGAAAATATTTAATAAAATGAATTATAAAGTCCAAAAGTAACAAACACAGAATTATTTTTCAAAAAAGATAGGAAAAAAAAAAAGAAAAGAAAGAAAACCAACGAAATAACAAAACCCAAGATTAAAAAAATGAAATGATATAAAATCTCGAAAGAATAAATATAAAAAAAAAAAAAAAAAAAAAATACTAAAAAATCTAGTTCATTGCTGACTGACCGTTCACAAAATAAACCGGGAATGAATATATAGAAACTGAGATAAGAGAACTCGGATGAATCGTTAAAGTGTGTGAGTGTGGAGGAGATGAGTATCGGGGTTTTCCGCGGGGGGGGTCAGAATAGAGCGGGGGGTTGATTGAACTCATGTTGGCGGGGGGGATGAAGAGATTAACTTTCGCCTGACAACTGGCCGTCGACTGCAGATGTGGTGGCGAAAGCGGTACAAGTGTGTGTGTGTGTGTGTGTGTGTGTGTGTGTGTGTGTGTGTGTGTGGTGAGTGCGTGAGAAAGGGTTGGTGGGGGTGTGGGTGCAGCGACAAATATTGCTGGTGCCGAGCGCAAAGGAGAGGCCCGAAAAAGACACTTTCTTGGCACTGTTGAGATGCAAATATTTCAATAGAAAAAAAAAGATTCAATGCCCGTTGCTAGCACTACCCTCATCCCGAGCGAACAGGCGGATTAGATAGTGGGGTAGGGGGTACTCGTTGTTCTCTACTGGGGGTTGAGATTGGTACGGAGGGGGGGGACATATCAGGCTTTTTCTTTTTACTTTTTTCTTTTTCTGGCTCAGCCAACATGTGGATGATACAGACATTAAAAAATCTAAATTTGCCCACATGACTGGACTGCTTCGGTGTTGCTGGTAATTTTTTTCTATGGTACGTGAAGTATGACTGAAATGAATACATAATAAATATGAACAAACCGATATATATATATATATATAATATATATATATATATATATATATATATATGGAAGTAAAATTAGAAATTACATTCGACAGTATATCGAAAATTGAAAAACAGGAGATATCCAAAAAGATAAGTTTTATTCTTGATGGTAAAGTCGACGTTATAACGTTTCGGTTTTTACAACATTCGTCAGGATTACGCAACACTTCACCTACCTCAAGTCCCGATAAAGGTTGTAAAAACTGAAACGTTATAACGTCGAATGCACCATCCAGAATAAAACTCATCTTTTGGGATACCTCCTGTTTTTCTATTTTCTACACACACACACACACACACACACACACACACACACACACTTGTAATGTCTGTATCATCCACATATTGGCTTGGGCTCAGTTTAGAAAACAAAAAATAAAACCATATATATATATATATATATATATATATATATATAATATTATACTCAGTTTCAATACCATATTGACTGGCAGATTGTTGGTCAAACATGTGAAAATCTGGGAATAAAATAAAAAATTAATGATTGGGTATCTGCTGACTGATTGTTTATTATTATGACGTAATGCAAGACGGAAGGCTGATTTTTGACGTAGTAAAAAGCGTTGCAGACAAGACACGGAGAGAGAGAGAGAGAGAGAGAGAGAGAGAGAGAGAGAGAGAGAGACAGAGACAGACAGACAGACAGAACAGACAGACATTTGGTGATTTTGCCCTTTCTTAAACAGTTTGGGCTACCATACTAAAGATCACAAAGGAACTGTCTTCATTTTCTAATGACGGTTGGAAACCCACAAAAAGGCGGGCATTTACTAATGAAACCAATATAAATAAACATGGGTATTTTTAACATGGGCCATGTTTGTTAACTTTTTTTTTAACACCCAAATACGAATGCGGATCGACCGCATTTAAGTTCTGTCGAGGAACAAGTATCAATAAGCACCGTCTGCGATATTAGATTAGGTGTAACCACCCTGGCACAACACCATGAAGCCAAGAGGTCCAGAAGAAAGCGACGGCAACAAAGCACCGGCACATCAACATCTTCAGGGACAGCCTTCACCTGTGACATCTGTGGTCAAGAATGTTTTTCGAACATCGGACTTCACAGTCACAGGATGCGCTGTAACTTTGGGTGGGCAAGATCTATAAAGTCGTCCGAGACTGCAATGCCAATGATATGATGATAACTATTTCTCTGAATGTTTGAGATGAGGCTTGAAGATTAGTATTATCTGCGTTATTCAGACTATTGTCCCCATCTTCATTGTTATTTGTACAACGTTTCGGTCGATATACCCTCCGGTCTTCTTCAGGTATTTCTTGTCGGACCCGGGAACCTTCTCTGACTCGAGAACCTTCTTTTCGAACTGAGTTCAATCCTGAGTGAAAGCAGTTAGAAAAATAATTAATCAACACAACTCCTACTCCAGCTATGGTTAGCGGAATGAGAACAGGATACCCCCGTGGAATAAATAAAGGGTTAGGTTCAAAGTTCCATGATGGCTCCCGTATACGACAAGAAAGTTCCCGAGTTCGAAAAGAAGGTTCCCGAGTCTGAGAAGGTTCCCGAGTCCGACAAGAAATACCTGAATAAGGCCGGAGGGTATATCGGCCGAAATGTTGTACAAATAACAATGAAGATGGGGACAATAGTCCAGATAATACTAATGATGATAACTATTAGAATGAACGAAACTGTATTTCACTTTTACTTTTATACCATGAATGACATAAAACATTTAGCGCTTATAGTTCTATATATATATATCATATACATTCAAGGCGCTTGGTGTAATCGTTAGAATCGTAGGAAATGGACCCGTCAACCCGGACGGGGCTGTTTGCATTAGCACTAATAACTTTGGGGAAGGTATGCATCCAACTACTCTCCCTTCAGGTATGGGTAAATAGTAAGGAAGACAGGGCTTAAAATATGAATCCCGTGCCGTGTTCTGCTCGTGCAGAGGGGTTGGTAAATATATATTTATATATGTATATTTCATAAGAAATCATTTAGATGTTTAACAGCACACGTTTAAATAAAACCGCATAGGTGTAGTAAGTAAATACACACAGGCTCACTTAATATTCGAACTAAGTGTCTTATGGCCTTCTGCAGTTTCTTGTTAAACGTTCTGTATATATCTATAAAGATGAGGAAAACATCCCGAGAATTCTAAATAATACAAATTATCAAGACTCACCTCAAAAGTTCATACAAATAAGACCCCGTCTCCATTCTTTCTTTTTCAATTTTGCTTCTTTTAATTCTCATTTTTTTCCACTCTCTTTCCGTTCTCCCTTTTTCTCCTTCATCCTTCTTCATTATACGTTTTCTACCTCACTTTCTTTCTCCATAATTTCATTCTTTCTTGCTGTTCGTTCCTCTTTTCTATTCTTCTCTTTCTTTTCTCTCTGTTTCTTTTTCATACATTATTTTTCTTCTAATCGTTTTGCTCTTCTTTTTCTTTCGTATTTTTTCCTTTAATTCCTTCTTGATTATATTTTTATTTTCGTTTCTTTGTTGCTTTCTTTCTCTCAAAAGAAAGAAAGAAAGAAAAAATATTATCAAAGAAAGAACAAAAATTAGGAAAACTAACATTTTGAGAAGAAAGAAAGAAAAAAAGAAAGAAAGAAAGAAAGAAAGAAGGAAAGCGAGAAAGAAAGAAAGAAAGAAAATATTAGATGCCCTCTAAAATATCAAAATGCAAAAGGAACTTTACACGGGGAAGAAAAATTACTTTCTTTCTTTCTTTCCTTCTTTCTTTCTTTCATATATTATTTTTCTTCTGTTATTTTTCCTCCTTATTTCTTTCTTTAATTCTTTCTTGATTATGTTTTTCTTTTCTTTTCTTAATTCACCAGTGCAGTCACGACTTACCAAGACAGAATCCATCACGTTCTCCGTTGGAAACGCTAATATTAAAATCTTTATCGAATAAACTTAAAAGGCTGACAATATTGAATTCTTCTGACTGGCGTACATTTGTTCATCGTCTCCTTCAAGACCCCCCCCCAACCTTTCACTCGGTTCCATCAATTCGATTGTCTGTTGGAAAGTTCATTCGTTTACTTAGAGAATTGTCCATCTTGCCTGTTTTTATTTTCTCTTTTTTTTTTAGATTTAAGATTCAATCACCTTCGTCTTACTTGAATACTTGGCCCATTTAGAAGAACTCTTCAAGTTGGTTGTTCACGTATTTGAGACAATCCAATTTTTGGACACCATCTTTAGAGTAATTTCAAATGAAAATCTTCAGAATAAAAAATAAAAGTTCCACTTCCGCCCTTTTTGTTGTCTCCTTTTAGCTTAGATCAACAAAAGATACCCGTTAAAATAGTTCGTATTAACTCGATAGGAAAAATCCTGCGAGTTAATTACTTTCTTCGTAAATTCTATTTTATATTCTTGTTTTGAATCATTTACGTTTAGTCGTTCTTGTTTTTGTTGTTGTTGTTTTTCATGTTTTGTTGGTCTATTTTCGTAATTGTATTGACGTAGCTACAAAAATAATTTTTCCAGTCAGTTTTTTTTCCTTTTGTTCTTCCGTGTCCTTCTTATATTTAGGGCACAATACTCCCAACACCACTTAAATTAACTCATAAATAATCAGGTCCACATCCTAGGCACTAGGCAGGGAACTACATCGTCAGATTATATCATCTAAGTCATTATATTCCCAATAAAATTGGTATTAACCATGCGATTTTTATAATGTGTACTAATGTTTGATTTACGTTAATGTCATGCTGAACGCACTGATTCCAGTGAGATCCCCGTGGTTAATCAGCGATGAGCCGGTTCAATACTTAGATGGGTAAGCACTTGAACAATAGCAGATACTGTAAGCAATCTGAGGTCTGTGTAACATATTTAGACAAAGATTATTTAGAAAAGGCAAAATGAAGGAGAAAAATTAGAACGATTAGTTAAAAGTAAAAAGGGAGATAACTGATAACGAGAAGCGTAAGAGAAAAGATTGGTCTGAAGGGAATCGCTTGATCTAGTGGGGGAAGATTGTGAATAAATATGAGAAAGCAATAAAAAATGAAAGACTAGAAAAAACGAAAAGGCGAAATATATATATATATATATATATATATATATATACGCACACATATATATATATATATATATATATATATAATATATATATATTATATATATATATATGAGGAAAAAATGAGTAAAGAAAAGAAATGTAGATGGATAAAAATTAATTTTATCGATATCACTTTTAATCGATATCACCTCAGTGTTGGTGGTATAGATGTTATAATGTTTAGGTCTCCGTATTTGATACATACATAGACACATATATATATATGATATATATATATATAATATATATATATATATATATTATATATATATATATATATATTATATATAATATTATAGAGAGAGAGAGAGAGAGAGAGTGAGAGAGAGAGAGAGAGAGAGAGAGAGAGAGAGAGAGAAGTTTGAGAAGACAGACAGAAAATGTGAAAGCAAGAGAATGAGAGATAAATTAATAGGTAAGAGAGTGAGAGAGAGAGAGAGAGAGAGAGAGAGAGAGAGAGAGACAGACAGACAGACAGACAGACAGACAGACAGACAATGCATTTATTTATATGACTAACATATCGTGAGGTTCAGTTCATAATTTTTTATTAGAAAAAAGACGACAGTAAGCTGTGAAAAACTCATAAGTGCCGTTCTCCTATCGAAACCTTCACATGTACATATATCAGTCTGGTCCCTCGAGCATAGACCTAAATCGATTAGCTTTGTGCGGATTGTGGATGCACCACAGAGGACCTCCATGAAGTGAATATCGATAGGGATAGTTTTTAGTGATAAATGTTCTTGTGCCTCTGTAGTGGTTGGAGGGCTTTGTTTACGACGTGTGAAGGTTATTTTTGTATGCTCATCGGTTTTGATAACCACAACACATCGCTAAATTTTTTCGTCGTAATCGAACAAGCCCGGACAGTTTTTTATCTAAGCCTGTGTGTAGATGAATGTATCTTTTTATGGTATATATACGTACAAAAAATAGTAACGAGTTAACTGGAACAATTTTCTATTGCCCCGAGAAAATTAATAGAGCTGAAATACAGAAATGACAGGATAATACAAAGAAACTTATATATAGCTTAAGGGAACGCCCTAGTTTCTATAAAGTCTTTTTTCTATATCTAATCGACTTTCTGTCAATAAGTGTGGTGGCATTTATACTTCTTGAATTCAGGGTAATCGTCTGATGATTTTAAGGTAATTAAAAACCCACCTAAACAGAGTTTGAGGGTACAGTGCCCTAAACTTTGTATTTATACACAATAAAGATGAAGACAATAGTCCGAAATATCAAGAATTATTAGAAAAGAAATAAGTTTTTTTTTTATACAAATATTGTATGTTTCTGACTGAGCAGTGTTGTATCATTAACAGTGCCTTATGAGAACGTAGCCTTGTGCAGTGGTTGAGCAAGCTAATTTCGTATGCCATGACTATAACAATGAACTCAATACTTACCGTATGACTGGCAGCAGAGGTGCTCTTGTAGCTTACCAAGCTAAGCTTTGTAAATATCAATAAACATGGCCAAATATAGACAGAGAAAATTACCCGATGCTATCTGAATTCAAACGGTTTTGCTTTCGAGTAGAATAAGGAAAATAAACATCGTTCTTTTAGCCCTGTCAAAGTGGGCCTGAAATAACTGGATTAAACCGCATCCTTATCTTTTTTTTTTTTTTTTTGGTTTGTTTTTGTTTTTTTTTTATTGAGGGGAAAGATGAGCGGTCTCCGGGGGCATAATCACTGCTTCTGCCAGGCCCAGTGGCGCAGCTTGGTAAAACGTCTGTTATTCAGGAATAATTACATTAATGGGGAACAGATTCACAATGGTTGGTATGTCCGCATAATGTGTTTTTTTCTTAATTCTACAATATAATGTAAAAACGGCAGTAATACCCGTATAGACTGGAAGGAATGGAGTTGATAAAATTAGAATATTACCACACACACACACACACACACATACACACACACACACACACATATACATATATATATATATATATATAATATATATATATATATATATATCCGTTTTTAGCTAAATAGTGTTAAATAATTACAAAATACCAGGCTTCATTTAATTATTTATTTAGTTATCATTCCCACTTTGTTCCCTTAATAACGACACGTATTATTTATTATATCTCCGTTTCTAGTTAAATAGTGTTAAATAATTACTAAATACCAGGCTTCATTTAATTATTTATTTAGTTATCATTCCCACTTTGTTTCCCTATGTTCTCTTAAAAATAATCAGTCCATTAATACTTTTTCTCGTCTTTTGCATTTCTTCGAGTTGCGTCACGCGTCATGACACTTCGCGTGAGTAGATCGCGACTTGCCTTTCAAAAATAAAACGCTGACAAATACAGTTACATAACTAAAAAGATTTTCATCTTCTGTCACATATAAAAACATCCATCATTTTCTTCACGCCAAGAGACATCCTGATGAAGGTTCAATGTAACCGAAATGTTTTAAACATCGATAATTAAATTCATCCCTTTTCGGAACACTTGTTTTTTCAAATTTTCTTTATATATATATATATATATATATAATAAGTAATCCACAGACACATGTTCGGAGTATCACTCTTTCATCAGTGGTTATACCGTTTAACAGCTACCCCTGGCCGTGTTGAGACCCGAATGAACTTTCGTTCGCCAATCCTCTTATCCGTACGGCTATAGGCAGCTGTCAATATAGGAGAATTGTTATATATTGTACAAACGGAAATATGAATTTCCGGTTTTATTAACAAAGAACTGCCCGTTATTCAGATCAAGAGATAAAAATCGTGGGAGTAGCTAGGAATATAAAAAGAACAGAGGCTCGAGACAGTTCAGTCGTCAGTTAGCCCGGAGGCAGTCACCCGGAAGAGAGAGTGAGGTGATCGGGGTCAGTAGTCGGCGAGCGGGACCTCGTGTAGTTGGTGTCGGAAAAGCTAGCCTTAATATTTTACCAACTGAAAAAGCTTGTCGCCCAGAAATTTTTAATCGAAGGACCGAAGTCTAAATATTAATTAAAACTGACCCTCTCTCTCGAAGTTAAGAAGCTTGAATTTATTTCAATAAACTTCTGGAGGATAACTTTGATGTTATTGTCATCCCTTACAACGAAGATAAAACTATTGCAATTTAGTACAGTGGCGACGCGCTATGCAAACAAGATTAATCGCTACATTTCTAAGCGGAAATGAATTCACTAAAGGCCTCAAACATATTAAACAAAGCGAGGCTTAGCTGTGCGCCAAATACGATGAATTTTGCAATTAAATCCCTTCTATTTAAAGTGCTCGGCCAAACTGGAGCATTACACATGTTCTTTAAAAAGTACGACGGTTATCACACTGCCACCCTTTGGGTAAAAATAAGACTCTCAAATCCTTCAATAATGCAAAAATGTAAATCCTGATTATTTGGTTTTGCTATCCACCGAATTTTTATTTCCTGTGAGTGCCGTCACCTCAGCAAATAATGGGCCATCATTTTTATCATAAAAAGAGGAAGGAAAAACATGCTACATAAAAAAATAGAAAAGAAGAAAGAAAGCAAGAAAGAAGGAAGAGAGTAGGGGAAATATATAGATATGGGATGGAGCCCGGAATCGATAACGCTAATCTGTTTCAATTGGAATAATAAAAAGATGAAAATAAGGAAATGAATAATAAAAAATAGTGTGAGAGAGATAAATAAGATGTTCGTACATTTTTTACATATTGAACTACCTGTAATAGATCGTAAGCAACATATCAAACGTTGTAATAATTAAATTATCATACGTGTATATCCACAGGTCCTGCTAGTTAATCATAATGTAGGTTGATGTATTTCTAACTAATGCTTGATATTGTAGAGAGAATATAAGTAGACACAGCATCAACGGCGCTTGATGACTCATTTTCCAGCCTATGCGACAATCTGACCAAAAGCCAACTGAGCGTATAGGCAGAGAAACTAACGTATCAAGGCTCCTGACTCTGTGTCAACGCTACGCAATATATATATATATGAATTTTTATATTCGAGGAAGAAAATAAGTGCTCAATTACAGCTGTAAAGCTATATTTATTGTTATATCTGTACATTCAATGGCTTTTTGTTACCACTGGTTTCTAAGCATTAGATGCTTCTCATCAGACAATCCCTTGGAAATGATCTCTCTCTCTCTCTCTCTCTCTCTCTCATATATATATATATATATAATATAAAATATATATATATATAGATAGATAGACATAGAAGAGTATACATATATATATAAAGTTCCATCTCTTTTTGATCGGCCTAATGCAAAAAGATCCCGTCTTTTATTGGAAAGTGTGCAGACGGATTATAGAATAAAATGTCGAATTTGATCTAATTTTTCCGTATTGATTTTAAAAATTAAACTGGAAAGTAAGTTAATTTTTGGTATATTGTGCTTTTTTTTCATTTTGATTTAAGGATAAACGCAGAAAAATGATCCTGAATACAAAAAAACTAAGCAAACTGCGTTTCCTATGATGATAGGAAACTATTGTAGTTTCTTCTAATAGATATGTACGAGGTTAACTACCTGTCTGCTCAATCATCGTACAGAGTTCAAATTCCACAAATTAATTCATATTCCACTTTTGCATCAATGGCAGAGATGGACTTAACCACTCTCTCCTATGTGTTGAAGTTAAGTATTAGTCTATTTTAGAACCAGGTAACCAAGAACAACTTGCCGTCGGTTATTTGGAAAAAAGTTGCGTACCTCCAAGAAATCCCATTGACCTGAAACCTATGTGAATAAGTTCCTTGAATCGGTACTATAATGTTAATTGATGGCTTATGTTTTACGATTCTGGTCGCCATTTAGAGCTTTAGCTCTCGTCTTGGTAAATCAAATGTAGAAAAGGGTGTAGTCTCAATAATAGAATGATGTTGTATTCCTTAAATCCTAGGTAGAACAAAAGTTTTAACTCTAGCAAGAGACCACTTAGTCCGCCTGTATTAAATCCAATTGGCACTATGCAGACAATTACGCCGACTATGCATTCTATGTCGTTTTTATTTATAATGTCTGTAATGATTTTGTAAGCCAAAATATTACAATGGCGATTCTCGTATATCTTATACGAATAGATAGTCGACAGATGATCCTGATTATAAGTCGGATTTATTTTGCTAGATGTTCCTTCTTTATGTTTAAAAGAATGTGAAATGGAACAAGGGATTTTTTTAATTAAACGAGGAAATAATTCATTTGACAAAATCCATGGACATTAAGCAAGTTAGAGGATATTTCAATATAGCGTCCCATTTCTCTAATGCGGCTAGCGACTGCTTCTATGTGGGCTTCTTGCTGGGCTCAACGCCACACTGAAAGGACCAGTTCGTGATTACCGAAGTTAAGCATCAATGACACTTTTAATACTTAGATCGGTGACTACTTAAAGTATGTACTTGGCAGTTTGGTAATAAATTTGAATTGGCATAAATAACCCACAAGGAATAGACAGTCGTAAAACACCAAAAACGAAGCTTTTATATGGTCAAAGCGTGTGTCCTTTTTATATGTTATTGCTGCATTTTCCTTTTATAATGGGCAACCCGATCTATTTCTTTATAAGGTCAATGCCAAGTTTCCTTTATATCATATATATATACTATATATATATAATATATATAATAGGTCAAAGTCCAGAGAAGAAATCTTCCTTACGACACAAGAGTCTTATTTAAAAAACCTGTCGCAGTTTGAGAGCTCAATGGCGCTCTACTTTAGAATCACAATGCAAATATATAAGTTAAAAAATAACAAAAGACTTAGAATTTAGCATTTAGTCTATGTCAGGGAGCTTAGACAAAGATGTCTAACTCTCCGACTCATCAGACGAGTGACGTATGAGTCGGGAGATTAGACACTTTGTCTAAGCTCCCTGAAATAGACTATAACGCCTAAATCTCTAAGTCTTTTTGTATTTCTTTACTTATATAATATATATATATATACAAATATATATACTATTCATATATAATTTGGTGTTGATATTATATATATTGATAATAATAGTATATTATATATATATAATATATATATATATATAACGCCGTCTAGTCCTTTTATATGGTCGAACATACAATCCTGTTATATAGCAATGCGCGTTGTTCTTTTCTATAGTCAATGCCGCGTTGTCCTGTTTCTAATCCCCCCAAAAAAAAAAAAAAAAAAAAAAAACTCCCCAAAAAAAAACAAAAAAAAAAAAAAACAAAAAAAAAAAAAAAATTCCGCGTTGTCCTTTTTCTATAGTCAATGCCGCGTTGTCCTTTAATGGTCAATGCCTTAGTTTATTTATATGGTCATTCGTGTATTTCTTTTTATATGGACAACGCTGTCTAGTCCTTTATTTGGTAAGCGCTTAATTATTATATATGGTTCATATAGTGTAGTCTTTTATACGGTCAATGTCACCAGTCCTTTTTTATTATCAATACCA
The DNA here is from genome assembly GCA_023376005.1 of Doryteuthis pealeii. Classification (NCBI taxonomy): domain Eukaryota; kingdom Metazoa; phylum Mollusca; class Cephalopoda; order Myopsida; family Loliginidae; genus Doryteuthis; species Doryteuthis pealeii. Next base: position 67,983,614 of record CM042142.1, read on the forward strand.
CGCATCTTAATCTATTTAAAGTGTGTCGTTAGGTCTCTGTCTTTATTCAATCACGTGTAAATGTATAAGACTGACATATCTTTTTTTAATTTTTTTTTTTTTTGCTCATTGCTATCGATTTTGTGGTGAAAATATTTACTATATATTGATAGCAGGAATTTAAACGACATATCCCAGTCAGCCACCTGCAGGAAGAACGAAATCTTGATGACAGTTTAGAGGTCATGGGTTATAATCCAATATGGTAGTCAAAAAAGGATATGAGAATCGAAAATCTGCACTGATTGGCGGAAAGAAATCACATGATGAAACAGATATAAAGAGTTAATTTTTTTTAATAAATTGTGCTTCCAGACAAAAGAGAAGCAGTTAAACTGCTCTTCTCTTGTTGGTGGTTGGTCGTGGGAGGGTGCGACAGAATAAATATGAATTTGAGAAGGGTTCTTTTCTCGACAAAATGAGGATTTGGGAGGACACTCATAATTTCAGAACCGGTCTCAACAAAAATATCTGGAGAACAAAAGTGAAACTTAAATTCTTACGCATGGCAGCGCATATTCATGCTATGTAATTATAAATATTTTTAAACTTCATTTGAACCCGACTGTGAGGGAATATAACGTCAGTATAATATGCGGGAGCAAAATGGTAAATCACTTGTTTTTGGCCATACTCGAAAAGCGTCGACATTCCATGTGATAGTGGACAAGAAACTAAATAGGATCAAAATTTTAAATTTCCACTTTTGTTTCTCCAGTTATTTTTGTTGAGACCGGTTCTGATTATGAGTGTCCTCCCAATTCTCTTGCATTTGGCCGAGAAAGAAACCCTTCATCAATCATATTTATTCTTCGCACCCTCCCACCACCACCACCACCAACCCAAAGAGAAGAAGCAGTTTTTCAACTGCTTCCTCTTTTGTCTGGAAGCCAAAATTTATTAAAAAAAATTAACTCTTTATAGCTGTTGTCATCATGATTCTTTCAGCCAATCAGTGTCAGATTTTCGATCTCATATCCTTTTGTGACTACCATATTGGATATCAACCATGACCTCTAAACTGTCAATCAAGAATTTCCGTTCTTCCTGAAGGTGCTGACCTCGGGATCATGTGCGTATAAATTCCTGCATCAATATTATTCATAACATATTTCACCACAAAAATTATAGCATATGAGCAAAAAAAAAAACTTAAAAAAAGAATGTCAGTCTTAATATACAATATTACACTTGATTGAATAAAGACAGAAGACCTAACGACACACTTTAAATAATTTAAGGACTGCGTGGTATTATCACATAAAATAAGACTGCGTGACATTGGACCGTATAAAAAGGACTACCACTATATGACCCCAGGTATACAATAATTAGCGGCACTGACCAAATAAAAGGACTAGACAGCGTTGTCATATAAAAAGAACTACACGACACTTACATATAAATAGACTACACGGCATTGACTATATAAAAAGGAAACGCGGCATTGACTATAGAAAAAGGACAACGCGGGCATTGAATATAGAAAAAGACCAACGCGGCATTGACTATAGAAAAAGAACAAACGCGCATTGCCTATATAAACGATTGTATGTATCACCATTATAAAAGGACTAGACGGCTGTAGTATATATGTGTATACTATATAGTATATATATATTATATATTATATATATTATAGAAGTATATCAACACCAAAATATATATATAATATAGATAGGAAGAGGTATATAAGTATAGGTATATATATATAAGTAAAGAAATAACAAAAGACTTAGAGATTTAGCGTTATAGCTATTTCAGGAGCTGTAGGACAAAGTGTCTAACTCCCCGACTCATCAGTCATCGTCTGATGTGTCGGAGAGTTAGACACTTGTCTAAGCTCCCTGAAATAGACTTAATGCTAAATCTCTAGTCTTTTTATTTATTTACTTAATATATTTGCATTGGTGATTCTAACATTAAGAGCGCACATTGAGCCTCCTCAACTGGCGACAGGTTTTTTAAATAAAAACTCTTGGTCGTAAGGAAGATTTCTTCTCTGGACTTTTGATCATAATATATATACATAATATAATATACTATATATATATATATAGTAAAGGAAAACTGGCATTGACCTGTATAAAAAGAAACTGAGACGGCGTTTCCCATATAAAAAGAAAATGCAGCAATAACCATATAAGAAGACTACACAATGCTTTGACCATATAAAAGCTTCGTTCGTTTGGTTGGTTTTTACACATGTCTATCCTTGTGCGGGTTAGTTTATGCCCGAAGTCGAAGTTATTACACAATACTCTCACAGTTACATACTTTAAGTAGTACCGATTCTAATATTAAAAGTGTCAATTGATGCTTAATCGGTTAACTCAAACGAAACTTGGTCCTTCAGTGCTGCTGAGCCCAGCATAGAAAGCCAGCATAGAAACAGTCAGCAGCCCATTGAGAAAAGGGACTAATATTGGAAATTCTCTAACTTCTATGTCCCATGATTTTGTCAACATGAAATTATTCCTTAATTAAAGAAAATCCCTTGTGACCATTTCACATATCTCCTTTAAAATAAAGAAGGAACCATCAATAGCAAACAATAAAAATCCGACTTATAATAATCATCTGTTCGACTATCTATTGTAGTAAGATATACGAGGAAATCGCCATTTATATTTATGGACTTTCAACATATCATTAACAGACTTATTAAATAAAAACGACATAGAGCATATCGCGGTAATTGTCTGAAATCAGTTGCCAATTGATAAACCAGGAGACTTACAAGTGATCCTCTGACGAGTACATTTGTGTTCTACCTAGGATTTTAAGAGATAACAACAATCATTCTATTATTGAGACTGAGCACCTTTTCTAGCCATTGAGGTACCAAGACGAGGAGCATAGAACGCCTAAATGGCGACAGCAATCGTTAACTAACATAAGCCAGCAATTAAACATTAATAGTACCCGAGGTGCAGAGGGGAGAACTTATTACAATAATTTTCAGGTCAATTTGGGATTTCTTGGAGGTACGCAACTTTTTCCAAAAACCGACGGCAAGGTTGCTCGGTTACCTGGTTCTAAAAATAGACTAATTACTTAACTCAACAAGAGAAGATTTAAGTCCATTCCTTTCTGCCATTGAGGCAAAAGTGTAATATGAATTAACTTGTGGGAATTAAACTCTGTACGCATGATTGAGCAGACAGGTAGTTAACCTCTGTACTATATTAATTAAAGAAACTACCAATCGTTTCCTATCATTCAGAGGAAATCGCAGTGATTAGTTATTTTGTATTAAGGATCATTTTTCTGCGTTTATCCTTAATATCAAAATGAAAAAAAAAGCACAATATACCAAAAATTATTACTTTCAGATTAACTTTTTAAAATCAATACGGAAAAAATTAGATCAAGATTCGACATTTTTTTCTTATAACCGTCTACAACTTTCCAATAAAACCAGACGGGATCTTTTGCAGTAGGCCGATCAAAAAGATGGACGTTAGTTATATATATTATATCTATCTATGTCGTATCTATCGTATTAATATATATATATATATATACGTATATATCATATACTATATAGATGAGAGAGAGAGGAGAGAGAGAGGAGAAGAGTGTCAGTTGCGAGAAGGAGTCTGATGAGAAAGCAATCTTAATGCTTAAAACCAGTGGCTTAACAAAAAAAGCCATGAGATGTACAGATGCAAACATAAATATAGCTCTTACAGCTGCTAATGAGCCACTTTATTTTTCTTCCGAATATTAAAAAGTTCATATATATATATATTGGACGTAGCGTTGACACAGAGTCAGGAGCCTTGAGTACGTTAGTTTTCTCTGCCTATACGCTCAGTTGGCTTTTGTCAGTTGTCGCATAGCTGAAAATAGTCATCAAGCGCCGTGATGCTGGTGTCGTACAGTATATTCCTCTGTAGCAATTTATCAAGCATTTAGTTAGAAACATCACCTAATTATGATTACGAGCAGAACCTTGGAATATACCACTGATGATAATTTAATTATTACACGTGGTGTGTGGTGGTTTTGATATGTTTTTACGATCTATTACAGGTAGTGTCATATGTAAGAAAATGTTTGACAACATCTTTATTTATCTCTTCACACTATTTTTTATTATTCATTTCCTTATTTTCATCTTTTATTATTCCAATTGAAAACAGATTAGCGTTATCGATTCCGCTCATCCCAGATCTATATATTTCCCCTACTCTCTCCCTTTTCGTTCTTCGTTTCTTTCTTTTTTATATTTTTTCATGTAGCATGTCTTTTCCTTCCCTTCTTATTTATGATAAAAAATGAATGGCCCATTATTTCGTAGGTGACAGGCCACTCACAGGAAATAAAATTCGGTGGATAAGCAAAACCAAATAATAGATTTAATTTTGCATTTATTAAGGCGATTTGAATGAGTTTATTTACCCAAAAGGGTTGTTGCAGTGTGAAACCGTTGTACTTTAAAAGAACAGTGTGTAATGCTCCCAGTTGGGCGGGGAGCACTTAAATATAAGGATTTAATGCAAAATCATCGTATTTGGCGCACAGCTAGCCTCGCCTCTTGTTGGACATAGTTTGAGGCCTTTATGAATTCATTTCCCTTTAGAAATGTAGCGATTAAATCTGTGCATTAGCGCGTCGCCACTGTACTATAATTGCAATAGTTTTATCTTCGTTGTAAGGGATGACAATAACATCAAAAGTTATCTCCAGAAGGTTATTGAAATAATTTCAAGCTTCTTAACTTCGAGAGAAGGTCAGTTTTAGATTAATATATTTAGACTTTCGGTCCTATCGATCTAAATTTTTCTGCGACAGCTGTTTCGTTGTAAATATTGAAGCTAGCTTTTGCCGGGACGACGAATACACGAGTTCGCTCGCGACTGACTGACCGGCCGATCAACCTCACTCTCTCTCCGGGGGTACTGGGCGTCCTGGGCTAACTGACGACTGAAACTGTCTCGAAGCCCTCGTTTTTTATATTCCTTAGCTACTCCACGTATTTTATTCTTGATCTGATAACGGCAGTTCTTGTTTAATTAAACGAAATTCATATTCCGTTTGTACAATATAAACAATATTCTCATAATGACCAGGCCTAGACCACGGATTAAGAGGATTGGCGAACGAAAGTCATTCGGGTCTCAAAAACACGCAGCGTAGCTGTTAAACGTATAACCACACTGATAAGATGATACCCGAACAGTGTCTGCTGGATTACTTATATATATATATATATATATATATATAGAGAGGAGAATTGAAAAAACAATTGTTCCGAAAAAAGGGATGAATTTAATTATCGATGTTTAAGAAAGCATTTCGGGTACATTGAACCTTCATCAGGATGTCTCTTGCGTGAGAAAATGATGTGGAGTTTTATTATATGTACAGAAGATGAAAATCTTGTAGTTATGTAACTGTATTTTGATCAGCTTTTATTTTTGAAAGGCAAATCGCGGATCTACTCACCTAAGTTCATGACGCGTGACGCAACTCGAAAAATGCAAAGACGAGAAAAAGTATTAATGATTGATGTATTTTAGAGAACATAGGAAAAACAGTGGGAATGATAAACTAAATAAATAATTAAATGAAGCTGGTATTTAGTAGATTATTAACACTATTTAACTAGAAACGGAGATTAATAAATAATACTGTTGTCGTTATTAAGAACAAAGTGGAATTAACAAATAAATAATAAATGAAGCCTGGTATTTGTGTTAATGTAGTGTGACGACATTTTAGCTAAAAACGGGAGATATATAAGAGAGTGTATATATATATATATATATATATATATTGTATTGTGTTGTGTGTGCTAGTGTGTGTGGTGTCGTGTGTGGTAAATATTCTAATATTATCAACTCCATTCCTTCCAGTCTATCCGGTATTACTGCCGGTTACTTATATTGTAGAATAAGAAGAAAAACACATTATGCGACATCCAAACCATTGAATCTTTTCCCATAATGTAATATATTCCTGAATAACAAGACTTTTTTACCAAGCTGCGCCACTGGCCTGGCAAAGCGAGTGATTATGCCCCCGAGACCGCTCATCTTTCCCGACTCAAATAAAAACAAAAACAAGCGCGAATCAAACAAAAAAAACAAATAAAACAGAGGATAAGTGATGCAGTTTAATCAGTTTATTTTCAGGCCCACTTTGACAGGGCTGAAAAGAACGAATGTTTATTTCTCCTATTTTCACTGCAAAGCAAAAACCGTTTGAATTCAGATAGCATTCGGTTAATTACTCTGTCTATATTTGGCATGTTTATTGAATATTTACAAAGCTAGCTGGTAAGCTAGCAAGAGCCTCTGCTGCCAGTCATAGGTAAGTATTGAGTTCCATTTATAGTCATGGCATACTGAAATTAGCTTCTCAACCACTGCCACCAAGCTTACGTTCTATAAGCACTGTTAATGATACAACACTGTCACAGAAAATACATATTTGTATAAAAAAAAAATTATTTCTTTCTAATAATTCTGGATATTTCGGACTATTGTCTTCAGCTTTATTGGTATAAAATACAAAGTTATAGAGCACTTACCCTCAAACTCTGTTTAGTGGGTTTATACCTTAAAATCATCAGACGATTACCCTGAATTCAAGATATTATAAAACAGGCCACCACACTTATTGACAGAAAGTCGATTAGATAAGAAAAAAGACTTTAGTAGAACTAGGGCGTTTCCCTTATTAAGCTAATATAAGTTTCTTTGTATGTATCCTGTCATTTCTGTATTTCAGCTCTATTAAATTCTCGGGCAAATTGAGAAATGTGGTCCAGTTAACCGTTACTATTTTTGGACGTAATATACCCTAAAAAATACATTCATCTACACACAGGCTAATAAAAAAACTGTCCGGCTTGTTCCGAGTACGACAAAAAATATTATGCGATGTGTTGGTTATCAAACGAGAGCATACAAAAATAACTTCACACTCGAAATCAAAGCCCTCCAACCGATACAGAGCAAGAACATTTATTCACTAAAAACTATTCCCTATCGATATTACTTCATGGATTCCTGCTGTGGTGCATCCACAATCCGCACAAGCTAACGATTTAGTCTATGCTCAGGCGACCAAGAACTGATATATGGTACATGTGAAGGTTCGATAGGAGAAACCAGCTTATGAGTTTTCACAGCCCTTACTGGTCGGTCTTTTTTCTAATAAAAAAAATTATGAACTGAACCTCACACAATATGTATCATAAAAATAATGGCTTGTTCTGTTGTCTGTCTGCTGCTCTGTCTGTTCTGTCCCTCTCTCTCTCTTCTCTCTCTCTCTCTCTCTCTCTCATCTCTTAACTATTGTCTATTTATCTCTATTCTCTTGCTTTCACATTTCTGTCGTTCTTCTCAAACTCTCTCTTCTCTCTCTCTCTCTCTCTCTCTCATCTCTTTCTCACTCTTCTCTCTCTCTCTCTCTCTATATATATATATATAATAATTAATAATATAATATATTATAAAATATATACTATATATATAATTATATATATAATCATATTATAATGTGTCTATGTATGTATCAATACGAGACCCAAACATAGAACATCATACCACCACACTGAGGTGATATCGATTAAAGTGATATCGATAAATTCATTTTATCCATCTACATTCTTTTCTTTACTCATTTTCCCTATAAATATATAATATTATAATAAATTAATATATATATATTATATATATGTGTGCGTTATATATATATTTATAAAATATATATATTCGCCTTTTCGTGTTTCTAGTACTTTCATTTTTTCTTGCTTCTCAATTATTCACAATCTTCCCCCAAGATCAAGCATGTCCTTCTAGACCATCTTTCTCTTACCTTCTCGTATCAGAAATTAATCTCCTTTTTACTTTAACTAATCGTTCTAAATTTTTCTCCTTCATTTTGCTTTTCTAATAATTTTGTCTAAAAATGTTTAACAACCTCAGATTGCTTACAGTATGCTGCATTGTTCAAGTGCTTACCCATCTAAGATTGAACCGCTCTATCGCTTGATAACCACGGGATCTCACTGGGAATCATGCGTTCAGCAGACATTAACGTAAAACAAACATTAGTACACATTTATAAAAATCGCATGGTTAATACAATTATTGGGAATATAATGACTTAGATATATATTCTGACGAATGATATCCCTTCGTATGCTGTGTGGTGTGCCTGCTAGTGCCTATGATGTTAGTATAGTGAGTAGTTAGAGTTTAAGTGGTGTGTGGTGTGGTGATGTTGGATATTGGCCCTAAATATAAGAAGACACGAAAAAACAAAGAAAAACTGACTGGAAAAAAGTGTGATGTGTGAGCGTAGCGTCGAATGACGAGATGACTAGAAGAGGTGAGACCACAAAACCATGAAAAAACAACAACAACAAAAACAAAACGACAACGTAAATGATTTCAAAACAAGATATAAAATAGAATTTTACAAGAAAGTAATTAACTCGCAGTGATTTTTCTACATTATACGAACTAATTTTTAACGGGTATCTTTTGTTGATCAAGCTAAAGAGACAACAAAAAGGGCGGAAGTGAACTTTTATTTTATTCTGAAAGATGTTCATTTGAAAATACTCTAAGATGGTGTCAAAATTGATGTCTCAAATCTTGAACAACCAATTGAAGTTAGTCTTCTATGGCCAAGTATTCAAGTAAGACGTAAGTGGATTGAATCTTAAATCTAAAAAAAAAAATGTAAGATATAAAAACAGGCAAGATGGACAATTTGCTAAGTAATGATGTGAGCTAGTATTATACTTTCCAACAGACAATGAGTGAGCGCTTTAGAGTGTGGGGGTCTTGAAGAGGACGATGAAACAATGTACGCCAGTAGAAGAATTCAATATTGTCGCCTTTTAAGTATTCGAAAGATGTGTGTGTGGTTTAATATTAGCGTTATCCAATAGAGAGCTGTGATGGTAGTGTGTGTGTGTTGAGATCGTGATGCACTGTGAGATAAAGAAAGAAAAGAAAAGTGATAGTCATATAAAGAATTAAGATATAATGTAGTAGATGTGGAATAACAGAAGAAAAATAATATTAGAAGAAAGAAGAAGGAAAGAAAAGAAAGAAAGTAATTTTTCTTTCCCCGTGTTAAAGTTCCTTTGCATTATAGTGATATATGTCGGTGATAGTATTTCTTCTTCTTTCTTCTCGCTTTCCTTCTTTCTTTCTTTTTCTTCTTTTCTCTTTCTTCTTTCTCAAAATGTTAGTTTCCTAATTTTGTTCTTTCTTATATATTTTTTGTGCTGCGTGCTTGTGAGAGAAAGAAAGCAACAAATGGAAACGAAAATAAAAATATATCAAGAAGGAATTAAAGGAAAAAAATACGAAGAGAAAAAAGAAAGCAAACGATAGAAGAAAAATATTATGAGAAAAGAACAGAGAGAAAAGAAGAAGAAGAATTAGAAAGAAAGAACAACAGCAGAAAGAATTAAATTTATGGAGAAAGAAATGAGGTAGAAAACTATAAGGAAGAAAGGAATGAAGGAAAAAAGGGAGACGGAAAGGAGGGGAAAACATGAGAATTAAAAGAAGCAAAATTGAAAAAGAAAATGGAACGCGGTCTTATTTGTATATTTGAGGTGAGTCTGATAATTTGTATATTTAGAATTCTCGGGATGTTTCCTCATCTTTATAATATACAGAACGTTTACAAGAAACTGCAGAAGGCCATAAGACACTAGTTCGAATATTAAGTAGCCTTGTGTATTTACTTACTACACCAGTGCGGTTTTATTTAAAACGTTGCTGTTAACATCTAAATATTTCTTATGAAATACATATAAAATATATATTTACCAACCCCTCGGCACGAGCAAACACGCACGGGATAATTTTAAAGCTCCTGTCTGCTTACTATTTACCCATACCTGAAGGAGAAGTAGTTGGAGATACCTTCCCCAAAGTTATAGTGCTAATGCAAACAGCCCGTCCGGCGTTGACGGGTCCATTTCTACATTCTAACGATTACCAAGCGCCTTGAATGATATGATATAATATATAGAACTAAAGCGCCTAAATGTTTTATGCTCATGCAGGTATAAATAAAGGAAATACATTTCGTCATTACAATAGTTATCACTATTAGTATTATCTGGACTTTCCCCATCTCATTGTTTTTGTACAACATTTCGCGATATACCCTCCGCCTATCTCAGTACTTTCTTGTCGACTCGGAACCTTCTCAGACTCGGGAACCTTCTTTCGAACTCGGAACTTTTTGTCGTAACGGAGCCATCATGAACTTTGAACCTAACCCTTTATTTATTCCCGGTATCTTTCTCATTCCGCTAACCAATGCTTGGAAGTTGGAATGTGTTGATTAATTATTTTTTAACTGCTTTCACTCAGGATTAACTCATTCGAAAAGAAGTTCTCGAGTCAGAGAGTGTTCCCGGGTCCGACAAGAAATACCTGAAGAAGACGAGGTTATCGAAACCGAAACGTTGTACAAATAACAATGAAGATGGGACAATAGTTGACTAACCGCATGATAATACTATCTTCAACTCATCTCAACATCAGAAAATGCTTGATCATCATATCATTGCATTGCTAGTCTCGACGACTTTATTCGTGTCCACCCAAGTTACAGCGCATCTGTGACTGTGAAGTCCGATGTTCGAAAAACATTCTGACCACAGATGTCACAGGTGAGCTTTCCCTGAAGATGTGATGTGCCGGTGCTTTGTTGCCGTCGCTTCTTCTACCTTCTTGCTTCATGTGTTGTCCGGTGGTTACACCCTAATCTAAACGCAGACGGTGCTTATTATACTGTTCCTCGACAGAACTTTAAATGCGTCGATCCGCCATTCTATTTGGGTGTTAAAAAAAGTTAACAACAGGCCCATGTTAAAATACCATGTTTATTTATTGTTTCATATAAATGCCCGCTTTTTGTGGTTTCCAACCTCATTAGAAAATCGAAGACATTCCTTGTATCTTTAGTTATGGTAGCCCAAACTGTTAAAAAGGGCCAAAATCACAAAATGTCTGCTCTGTCTGTTGTCTGTCTGTTTCTGTCTGTTCTCTTCTCTCTCCTCTCTCTCTCTCCGCTCTCTCTCGTTCTCCGGTCTTGTCTGCAACGCTTTTACTACGTCAAAAATCCAGCCTTCCGTCTTGCATTACTCATATATAAACAATCAGTCAGCAGTACCAAATATTAATTTTTATATTTATTCCAGATTTCACATGTTTGACCAACAAACCTTGCCAGTCAATATGTATTGAAATGGTAATAATATAATATATACTATATATATATATATATATTGGTCTTATTTTTTGTTTTTAAAACTGAGCCCAAGCCAATATGTGATGATACAGACATACAATTGTGTGTGGCTGGTGTTGTGTGTTATAAAATAGAAAAACAGGAGGTATCCCAAAAGATGAGTTTTATTCTGGATGGTGGCATTCGACGTTATAACGTTTCAGTTTTTACAACCTTTATCGGACTTGAGGTAGGTGAAAGTTTGCGTATCCTGACGAATGTTGTAAAAACCGAAAGCGTTATAACGTTCGACTTTACCATCAGAATAAACTTATCTTTTTGGATATATCCTGTTTTCAATTTTCGATATACTGTCGAATGTAAGTTCTAATTTTACTTCCATATATATATATATTATTTATATTATAATATATATATATATATTATATATGTTTGTTCATTTATCTATGTATTCATTTCAGTCCATATTCTACGTACCATAGAAAAATTACCAGCAACACCGAAGCAGTCCATGTCATGTGGCAAAGTTAGTTTTTTAAGTCTGTATCATCCACATGTTGGCTGAGCCAGAAGAAAAATAAAAAAGTAAGAAGGAAACCTGATATGTCCCCCCTACCAATCTCAACCCCCAGATAGAGAACAACGAGTACCCCTTAACCCCACATCTAATCCGTCCTGTTCGCCGGACTGAGGTAGTGCTAGCAACGGGCATTGAATCTTTTTTTCTATTGAAATATTTGCATCTCAACAGTGCCAAAAAGTGTCTTTTTCGAGCCTCTCTTTGCGCTCGCACAGCAATATTGTCGCCTGCACCCACACCCCACCAACCCTTCTCACGCGACTTCACCACACACACTACACACAACACACATACACACAACACAACAACACACAACAATTGTACCGCTTCCCACCACATCTCAGTCGACGGCCATGTCAGCGAAAGTTATTAATCTCTCAATCCCCCCCGCCAACATGAGTTCAATCAACCCCCCCCCGCTCTATTTCTGACCCCCCCCCCGGAAACCCCTATCTCACTTCCTCCCACACTCACACACTTTAACATCATCCGATTCTCTTATCCAGTTCTATATATTCATCCCGGTTTATTTGTTGAACGTCAGTCAGCAATTGAACTAGATTTTTTAGTATTTATTTTTATTTTTTTATATTTATTCTTTTCCAGATTTAATTCTTTCCATTTTTTTAATCTTGGTTTTTATTCGTTGGCGTATGTTCTTTCTTTTCTTTTTTTTCCTATTCTTTTGAAAATAATTCTGTGTTTGTACTTTTAACTTTAATCATTTTATAAATATTTTCCTTTATTACTTGTAATTTAATTTCTCTTTTTATTTCTATTGCTCTCTCTTTATTCCATTCAATTTCTTTATTATTCAGTCTTTCATTCTTACTTAATCTTTTTTCTCTTTTTACTTTCAGTGTCTCATTTTTTATTTATTCATTTTTTTTCTTTTTATTCAGTGTTCTCATTCTTTATTTCATTCAATTCTTTTTCTTTTTACTTCAGATTTCTCATCTTCATTTCATTCAATTTTTCTTTTTTACTTCATTCTCTTCTTTATTTTCATTTCAACTTCTCTTTTTCCTTCAGTATTTCTTCTTTATTTCATTCGATTTCTTCTTCCTTCTTCTGTTCTATTTTGTTTCATTAATTTCGTCTTCGTCTTACTCTAATTCTCATTCTTATCATTCATTTTTCTTGTTTACTTATAGTGTTTTCCTTCTTATTTCATTCAAATTTCTGTTTTACTTCAGTGTTTCCTTCTTATTCATTCGATTTTTCTTTTTTACTTTCAGTGTTTCATTCTTATTCATTCAATTCCTTTCTTTTTACATCTATGATCTCATTCTTGTTCATTCACGTTTTTTTACTTCGTTGTTCTTTTATTTCATCAATTTCTTCATTTAAACATTTCATTTCTTTTCTTTTTTCTTAATTTTTATTCGTTTATTCTTATATTTTTGAATATTCTAAATTTTCACATCTTCTTTTAAAATCACAATTTGTTTTTCTGTATTCAAAACATTGCTTTTGTTTCTTTCGCTTTCTTTTCTTTTCTTTCGTTTTATTACTTCTCCGTCTTCTTCTTCCTTTCTTTTCTTCCAATCTGCATTTTTCCTTCTCTCATTTTTCTCATCTATCCTTTTTTTTGTTCTACTTCTTCTTCCATTTATCTTCTTATTTCTATATATCTTTCTCCCTTTCTTTCTTTTTGTATTCTTTTTATCTTCCCTTCTTTCTTTTCTTTGTCATCTTCTCCCTTCCATTCTTTTCACACTTTGCGCTTTTTCCTTGTCCTTTTAATTGGCATTCATTATACCCATCATTTTTTAAATTCCCCAAGTTAATTCGGACCTGTTTCCTCATATCAGATGGCACTATTCCCTTTTTCATAACGTTTTTTGTTGGTTTATTTTTTCTTGCTGTTTGATTCTTTCAATATTTCGCCGTTAAATTCTTTTTTTCCCTCCACCCATTACACTTTATTCTCCGTATTCTTCTATTTGCATTCATTATTCTTTTCTTATTTGTGTTTGGTTCGTTTGTTGGTTGTTTTTTTTTTGTTTTTGTTTTTGGTTTCTTCTCTCTTCAGAATTTAGTCATGGTTCTGCTGACCCTTATTGTTCACTGGAAAATCTGAACATAAATAGCAAATTCAATGACTGAAGCCTCTCTCTTCTCTCTCTCTCTTCTCTCTCTCTCTAA
>CM042142.1:67997727-68043299 GCA_023376005.1 Doryteuthis pealeii
CAGCCGCCACAGAATTGATTTTTTTGTTTAAATTTAAGATATTTTAAAACATGAAACCCTAAACTCAGTGAGTGTTTTGAAACAGTTTACTGTTCTAATTTTTTTAAAAAGAATGACAAAAATTAAACGCAGTTCTTAATCCGCTTGTTGAATTAAAGGAATAAGCTTAATTATTGTTTTCTTTTTACTTGAAAAATTAGAATAATACAAGCAGAAGATAAAAAATGTGTTTATTCGTAGGTTAGAAATTTCGTGTATCGAATTCACATAAAAATTATTGTAATTCTATGAATAGTTTATTTGTTTTAAAAACCTTTTTGATTACACCGAAATAAAATGAATAAATTCTTCAAGAAAAAGTGCTTATAAGATTAAAAAAATCAATTATTTCTTGAAAACGAATTTGTGTCTAATTTCAAAGCTGTTACCTTTTTGCTATTCCGCGTAGACTGAAACATACTAATTTAAATAAAGTGCATGGAACTTGCACTTATAAACGAAACTGAATACAATTTTAGGTCAGTTTTTGAGTCAAGAATATATTGGTCTAACCTCTTTAGCTTAAAGAAAGATAAGATGATAGAAAGAGATGATTTACGGCGGTGAAATAAATAAAAAAAAATTTGAACAAAAAATGTTAAAGAAATAAACCAAATAAGAGACGATGTGGCCGACAGGGAATCTGACAGCCAAGATGGCTAACTGTCAGACATGAACGCAAAAAAAATGAAGAAAAAAAAAACAAAAAAAAACAAAAGTAAACAAAAGAATAAAAATACAAAAACACACATACATAAAACCCACACTATCGCTTGATGGGTTTGCTATGACAACATCAACATCATGCATCACCCCCTGGTCCAGTACGCAGCACCTTTGCAGTCTGAGGGCCTCAATTTCGCTTCATACGCCGCTAACTTCGTCCTTATGGACGACTTATTGCATACATGCATCCCAGGCTAGTGGGTAGCAATATCTCTGTATTAACGGCCCAACTAGATTCATTAATCGGAAATTGAAGATGTTGCTTTAATTAAACCCTGTCAGCGATGATGCATCGTTTGACTGCATCGAAAAAGAAGAAAAATGAAGAAGATGATCTTTACAGGAAATCAGATATCGTCAAAGAAGAATTTGCAAAATGACATGTGGTATTTGGCATTTGCGTGTGCTTTTTTTGTTTTTTTTGTTTTTTTTCTTTTTGTTTTTATGTATGTGTGTTTTGTATTTTTATTCTTGTTTTACTTTTGTTTTTTTTTTTTTGTTTTTTTCTTCATTTTTTTGCGTTCATGTCTGACAGTTACGCCATCTTGGCTGTCAGCATTTCCTGTTCGGCCACCATCGTCATCCTTATTTGGTTTATTTCTTTAACATTTTTGTTCATTTTTCTTTATTTATTTCACCGCCGTAAATCATCTCTTTCTATCGATCTTATCTTTTTTAAAGCTAAAGAAGGTTTAGCCCAATATATTTCTTGACTCAAAAACTGACCTAAATTGTATTCAGTCGTTTATAAAGTGCAGTTCCATGCACTTTATTTAAATTTAGTATGTTCAGTCTACGCGGAATCAGCAAAAAGGTAACCAGCTTTTTGAAATTAGACACAATTCGTTTTAAGAAATAAATTGATTTTTTTTAATCTTATAAGCACTTTTTTCTTGGAAGAAAATTTATTCATTTTTATTCGGTGTAACTCAAAAAGGTTTTTAAAACAAATAAACTATTCATAGAATTAACAAATAATTTTTATGTGAATTGATACACGAAATTTTCTAACTACGAATAAACACACATTTTTTATTCTTCTGCTTCGTATTATTCTTATATTTTTACAAGTAAAAAGAAAAAAATAATTAAGCTTTATCCCTTTAATTCAACAAGCGATTAAGAACTGCGTTTAAATTTTTGTCATATCTTTTTAAAAAATTAGAAAAGTAGAACTGTTTCAAAACACTCATGAGTTTAGGGTTTCATGTTTTAAAATATCTTAAATTTAAACAAAAAAAATCAATTCTTTTAAATTCTACATGGAAACAGCAAAATAGTAACTTGATTTTTAAAAATTAGTCACAATTCTTTATGGTGCACATTTTACAGAAAATAGCATCATAAACATATGAAATATCCCCCCCCCTAATAGTAAGAAAATACCATTCATACTGAATTTGTTAGTGAAACTTAAGAAATCAAATTTTAGGTTTTTAAAAAATCGTATAGTGTCTAATTATCAATCAATCTATAAATTAATACTCGTGTTCCTTAATTTTACGACCGTTATCATCTGCCAACACTCTCTGGTTAAAAGGAAGACCGTCCAAATTGTCCAAGAAGAAAATTTAAAAATGTAGATCCTGATTATCTGATGTTGCTTATTCGCCGAATTCCCTATTTCATATGAGTGTTCGTCACCTCAGCTAAAAAATGCACCATCCCGTTTATTTATAAAAAAAAAAGGGAAAAGAAGGATACGTCACACAAAAAAATATAATAAGAAAGAACGACGAAAGAGAGTAGGAGAAAGATAGAGAGATGAGTGAGCGTGCGAAAGTGATAGCGCTAATCTGTTTCAATCAAACACAATAAAAATGAAGAAGGAAATAAATAAAAAAGAGTTAGGGAGAGTCTTAAATCAATTATTATTTTTACATCTTGAACTATTTGCAATCACACTTAAGTGAACAAAATCAAACGTTGTATATTTAAATCATCATGCTGAGGAATAACCACCGGACCTGTTATATATATATATATATATATATATATATATATATATAATATATTACATATATATATATATTATGTGTGTGTGTGGTGTGTGTGTGTGTGTGTGTGTGTGTGTGAAAAATAAAATGGAAATTAATCCGACAGTATAAATATGATATAATGAAAAAACAAAAGATATTTACAAAGATGTTTCGGGGCCTATCTCTCGACGGTTTTTAAACCGTCGAGAGATAGGCCCCGAAATGGTTTTTGCACATTTCTCTCCTGATGAGCCCATGCAGTTTAAAAACATCTTTTTTTTTTTTTTCATTATATCATATTCAATTATATAATATATATATATATATATATAGTAACCCTCAGATAGAGTGTTTCGACATTTACGTCTCATCAGTGTGGCTAGACTTAACAATTACTTCTACCAGAGAGCGAAACCTGATTGACTTTTCAGCATTCCGACATCTTCTCCTCGGCCGGCCGTAGCTGTTAGTAAGAGCCAACATTTTAACTGGTAAATACATACATCACATACAGAAATATAGGAGAAAATTTATTTATAAATGTTGATTTTTTATAATAAAACGAATAAAAAACAAAAGATACATAATGAAAATGTTTGGTCAAAATTTCGTTAGAAAAAAAATCACCTAAATTTTCTCTAAATTTTTATAGAAAGGTTTAAATGTCGTAGTTTCAACTGTTCCACTCACTGCATTGATGGGAATTTTTAATTTTGTAAAAAAAAAAAAAAAAATGAGAAGATTTTTTCTGCGAAGGCATGCAAGAGAAATGATATAAAGAGCGTCATATATGAACCCTTTTCTGAAGAAGGACCAACTACTTTTTTGATCTACCCATACTTTACAGGCACAAAAATGAGCTCATGCCTTTTTTGTAGATGCCTAATAAATAAAAGAGTGAAATTTTCAGCTGTGACGTCATCAAATGGATTTTTCCAACCATGAAAATTAGAGTAAATGTTTAGCGAAATTCAAAGTCAGGCAATATGACCACGACGTCTTATTACATTAGATAAGAAAAAATTGACAAATTTCTTCTAAATGGAAGGCAAAGTTATTGAAAACCGATTTTTTATACAAGTGTGATTATGTATTAATATGTTGGTCAAGTGGCACAAAGCAATACAGAGAAAAATGCACATGGAATAAAACAGTTTCTAGAGCAATTGGCAAGGGAATGATAATTTTGAATACTAAGTAGAGAACCTAGGGAACTCGATTCTGTAAAAGAACAGACAAGTAATGCCTACACACACACCACACACACACACACACACACACACATATATATATATGTTATATATATATATATATGAATAAAAACAACGGCTATTACGACCTTCCGCGTGGCGTTTAAAAAAAAGAACACCACGAGACGTGTTGTTTATAACATTAAAAAAAAATAACGACAAAAAAAAACGCGTCCATTTCCGAAATCGTCTCTGAAGATAAAGTTTACTTTGAAATCGATAAGAGAAAAAATATCTTTTTGTTTTTATTTTATGTGCATTCTATTGGCCTTCAAATCATTGATATATAATAACATAATTAACAATGCTTCAAGCAAATTACCAATTACTTATATATATAATATATATAATATATATATATATATTATATATATATATATATATATATTATAGGACCTATAGGAGTCAGGTACAATCTACCTAGGTTTCACCTGAATGGCTCTTCAGGAATCATGCTCTATTTAATGTATTGAGCACTTTTTACATATAAAACTTAGAAAACTTCTCCCGGTGTTTTTTTTTCTTTTTGGACAATATATACGATGCTGATGATTGTTGTCAGAAAGTACGGTGTGCCGGTCTTTTCTTTTTTAAAAGATTTTTCCCAGATTTCAGTTTGAAAAAATATTTTTTACTTTGAAAAACTGAATTACCTGGGGATTTTCCACGCCGGTAGAGTTTAGAATTAAATATATATATATATATATATATATATATATATAATATATATATATATATATATATATAATATATATATATATATATAATATATATATATATAAAAATATATATATTAAAATATATATAATATATAATATATAAAAATATATATATATATATATATATAATATGAGTAAGAAAAAAAGGTGGAATGAAAACATCACTTTTCTTACTCATATTGTCGGATTCATTTCTTTTCTTTTAACTTATATATATATATATATATATATATATATATATATATATATATATATATATAATATATATATATATATATATATATATATAAATATATATATATATAAATATATATAAATATAAATATAATATATATAATATATATATATAAATATATATATTATTAATATATATATAATATATAAATTATAATATAATATATAAATATATATATATATATATATATATAATAAATATATATATATAAATATATAATATATATAAATATTATTATATATATATATATATATATATATATATATATAATCAATGGTAATATTATGGTTTTACACTCATAACTTAAAGTTTCATGGTAATCCAATCATCAGATGAGATCAATGGTTGATATGTTAAAAACCAGTCGTGAAATGATTGAGATGTTAAAAACCAAATCTGATGATTGGATTACCATTAAACTTTAAGTTATGAGTGTAAAACCATAATATTACCATTGATTATAAATCTGCTCTGCTTTATTTGCATTGAGCAACTTTCCATGCAAATACTTTTCTCGTTTTTTCATTCACTATTCATATATATATATATAATATATATATATATATATATATATATATATATATATATCCTAGACATAGCTGTCATTAAAATAGTAATTTTTCTGAACAGTAGTTGAACAACGTGTCTTCTTTGTTTTGATACAAGTTCTGAAAAAGACAAGGAGGGAAGGACATCTATTGTTTCAGAACATTCATATCTGTAAATCATGTTTAGTTGTCACGACGCAAAAGTAACAGATAATAAAAGCCACATTTTAGACAGCCGATCCTGTGTTTTGAGGCACATTCGTCGTCTTTCAAACACCCACCCCACCCCATCTCACCTCTTGACCACGGATTATTGCGCAACGTAATGCCTAATCAATGGGAAAGATTCAAGACCCAAACATAAAGCCTCTTAACAACCTCTCCAAAAAGGTCAATCTCCGCCAGGCAATTAAGTTCTGACTTAATATCTATTGCGGCAAAAGTAAACAAAGGAAGAAGAGAGAGACTTAACGGGCACACGGCCATTTTGTGCGGACGGCTTAGTTGAATCTAGAAGAGAGGGGATCAGCGGAGGTAGATTTGGCAGTTACGATGGTCAAGGTTTCTTTTAAATGGTTGGGCAACGACTGCATTCTCAAATGAATTGCATTTCTTTAAGAAAGACACTTTCAATAAACGACAGGAGCCGTCTAAACAATGATTTAATGTTTACAATAATTTCTTTACAATACGAACAAGCATATGTATTTAAGTTTTAAAATAATGAAGATGAGGACAAAAGTCCGAATAACACAAATAATACTAATTATCAAGCCTCATCTAAAAAGAATTCCGAGAAATTCTTTCTAAATCTTCAATTATTTTTTGATTTTCTTTAAAAAAAACCTCATTGGAGTAGAACAGCAATTCATTTAAAAGACCAAAAAGTTAATGATTCTTAGAATTTATGTTTTTATGGGGTTTTTTCCTAAATATTTAAAGTCCTATTTTTATTACTTTCTTACAATGAACTTTGGGATTAGAAAAGGAAAGAAAAAAAAGAAATAATGTTACACATTCGAATAATTACTTTAAAAAAATAATAGCATTTATTTGTAATCTAGTGAATTATAATTTGGGGGGAAATACCCACAAAAATAAAGATTTTTAAAAGATTTATTCAAATATCTTGCAAAATAGGATTTGGTGAATGTAATGAATTAGAAATAAATATTAATATCATTTAAATATTAATTTAATTATATCTATATATTACAATCTTAGAAAGATTAACGAAATTAGATACGAACGCCTATAAAAAGATTACACTTATTTTATTTTTATTATATTTTAATTGGTTTCTATATAATACCATTCATAGGATTGATTTTGATATGTTGCAGAATAAAACAATAATCAATAACACCAAGGAATTATTTATCAAACCCGGTTTTGTTAAAATCAGTATGCAAATTAACTGCACCATATATAATGTAAACCTTTATTTCTCTGTGATATATATGACATATTGCTGGATTTTAAACTCACTAATAACATGGGTTGTTTTGAGGGAAATATAACTCAGACTTTCATAGAGATCTCTTTAATAAATAAGGTTTTGACTATAAATCCAATAATCATTGATAAACTCACGTAATTCCTGAATGTATAGTGGCGTAAGCAGTGACGTAGTTTCGGTGACAGACACAGACTGAATCACCATTATGATATGATAGTAACTGCCATTGTAGAAGAACTAGCCGACTCAGTTAAAGATAAGAATTAAATCGTATCTTTTAAATCTGGAATATTCATTTGAGAAATAACAAATGTCGATATGATCAGATTAAGATTGAGATAGACAGACTGGCTGGTTGGGTTTTTGTTTTGTTTTTTTGTGGACTATTTTATGATCAATCAATTCAGTTTGATAAACAAAGGACTCTGGTAACTACATTTCTAACTACTGTTGCTTAAGTGATCACTCAATTAAGTATTGGACAGGCTCATCGCTGCTTAACTTCGGTGATCTAACGGGCACCGGTGCTTTCACCGTAATTGATTGATAGATAGATAGGTAAATTAGAATAGACATAGATAGATGGATACAGCTGTGGCAAATATGAACATATGTGATAGATAGCTCAATGAGATACATATAGAAAAGAGTACACACACACACACACACACACACACACACACACACACACACACATGACAATTGCAATCTTTTTTTATTTTAGTAAAAAAAATATTGTTAATTTAAAGATAAAAAGTCAGAAAACATCAATTAGAATTTGAATATTTTTAATTAAAAAGGAATAATTGAATTAAAAATAGTAATAATGAAATGAACTTACGTTAACTTATTAGATATTGAATCTTTCGGTTAAATTACTGACACAAAGATTAACTCTTCTGAATAGAGAGGAAGATATTTCATATTTTATGTATTTGGTCTTAATTGTCTTCCATACAATTAATGTTCTAACATTATGTGATTTATATTGAAAATCAATTTAATTTACAAGACTATATGGACATTTATATATGGTTAGTGGAATACTGAATCGTCATACAAAATAAGCTTATTAAATGTATGCATATATGTGGTATGTATACATATGCCATAAAGGTAAATAAAGTACATGGAGCATGAATATCAAACTTATAGCATAGACGAATCAGACTAGAGTTTAGTTAGTTATAATCTGCGCATCAGCAGGTATTCTAATTCGAAACATAAAATGCACTGGTACTTTCAGATAAAAGACTAGAACGAGTATTGTTAAAAACAAAATAATTTCTCAACTGGTAGATTTTTAGTTTGAGCAGATCACAGGAGAAAGTTAAAAGAAATTGAAAAGATAGACAAATACCTAGAGAGTGCTAGAGAATTGAAAAGAAACTGTGGAATATGAGGGTGAAAGGGATAATTATAGTTTGTGCACTTGAGACAGTTCTCAAAAGCTTAGAAAACAGACACAAGGAATTGGAAATCAGAGGGAAAATTGAGACCATCCAGATAAAAGCATTGTTTAAATCATTGAGAATACTTAAAAGAGTCCTGGAGACCTGAGAAGACTAGTTGTCACGCAGACTCGAGTGAAAAATCATCAGCTTACGTTGGCGGTAAAAATCATAAGGAATGAATAAATAATAATGATAATGATTTTAATAATAATATACAGAGTGTTCGGGATAAATCTGACAGTTTCATGAGAAAAAAGAAAATGTGCTTGGTAACTAAAAAATTCAATGGATTGTAAGGAAATTCAAAAAGCACGGAAATTACACAACTGTCAACAAATTTCACTCAAAATAACCGCCATTAGCGTCGATTACAGCCTCAATCCTACTCCGGAACCAGGAGTAAACTGATGTTACAGTTTCCCTGTGAAGGGTCTAAAAAACTACCTTAATTCTGTCGATTAACTGGGCTTTTGTAGTACTGGCACGACGATGGGATTAAGATCTGTGGAATTCGGAGGCCAAACAGTGGGACTGGTGTAGTCGTAAAATTTCGCCGACGTGTGGCAGGAGGCCGAACCCTGCTGCCATACATATGACCTACCTTGGCTACCCTTGTTATACAGGTCTTGAATACAGTGTTCAGCAACTCCACGTAGGCATCGGAATTCAACTCGATACCCTCTCTGAAAAATGTGGAGGCATCGCATCACCCTCAGAGGACACACATCCGAAAACCATCAGTTTC
This sequence comes from Doryteuthis pealeii, assembly GCA_023376005.1. Taxonomy (NCBI): domain Eukaryota; kingdom Metazoa; phylum Mollusca; class Cephalopoda; order Myopsida; family Loliginidae; genus Doryteuthis; species Doryteuthis pealeii. The sequence goes on from CM042142.1 coordinate 68,006,882, forward strand.
GGGAAATTTAGTCCGCATGACACGAGGACTGACTTTGGACTGTATGCAAGCTATCTGTTATTCTGCGTGTTGTGTTTTTGATCCTGGCAATGATGTTTCATTTGGCTCTGAAGTTTCTTCGCGTTTGTCAGACGATTTGTGTTGGCCTTTTCTGGGAGCAGTTGACCTCTGCGACGCTTGTATGAGTAGTAGCGAAGGTCTTCATTGAACCCCAACCCTCTTCTCTTACTCCACGTCTGTCCTTACCCTTACACAATTACCTTTTAAACATAAAAAGCAGAAAGTAAATGCATTTATCTCAACAAAATCTTTAAGGATTTCTCTAAAGTATTTTCAAACAAATATCCCGGTAAACATTTGACATCACACTTTTGACCTACACTCTGAATATCAAATTCTCTTCAAAGTCAACCGACTGACCTCATAAAAATACCATTCCCCACATACTAAGCCCACCCCTACTTCTTTCCCATTCCTCTATACCACACACCAAAACCCTCCATTTCTTTTCTCCCTTACCCATTTACCTTTTCACTATAAAATCAGAATGTACAAGCACTTATTTCAATAAATTTTGAAAAAGCTTCTGCCAATAATGAGGCGAAATATCAATTGAATTTAGCTGTTGTGTTGTTATATTCACTTTTTCCATCTATTCTCAACCACACACGCACACACACATATATGTGGGGGGTGTTTATTTTTTATATTTCTACTTTCTACTTACTCACACTACTACTAACTTGAAAAACTGGAACACAAACACATCACCCCCGAAGATCGCAGTTCAAAGTGCCGAGAGTACTTGGGAAAAAAAGCTTTGGTTGAATAATCCTTGGATTCTCTCCAAATATAAAAAAGTTGACCAGAAAGCTTGAAAAGATCGTTAATAAAATCGTTGGACAGGAGACATCTGTTTTGTTTAAGTCTACATGTATAGATGAAAGAATGCTGCCCAAATATATACACACACACACACACACACACATATATATATATATATATATATATGTGTGTGTGTGTGTGTGTGTATGTTACTGCGGGAGACAAGGACATCGCGTGTAAACATGTCCTCTCCCCCACACAACGAGATTCTAAGCTGAAAAGCCGTGTTCGAAGTCGCTGTTTGTGTTTGCTTGCCAAAAGGTCGTTGTTCATCCTTATGCCGAGCAAAGATAAAGCTTAAACCGCTTAGTGTAATGAAATGTGTACGCAAATGCCCACGACCAATAAAGGAATGTTATTAGGCCTGCGAGTTGGGCATTTCCAAAAACAGAACCTGGTCACCTTTTAAAGCTACAAAAAGCCGACATGAAAGTATCTACGTGTATACAGAGTTCGGCATAATGATTCCATGGCAGGCACCTGTAGCAGTGAGCGGTTGGTATGTTGGTGTTTGTTACGATTATTGTCGCAATTTTAAGTTGTTTTTTTTAGTTCTGCTAGTTATTTCCTATAAGTCCAAGATAAAAAACAAAGGGGAACACCTCTTGACTGATAAATTATTTATTTATTTATTGATCTACTAGGAAAAAAGAAGACGGGGTTAGGGTTTAGGGTTAGGGTTAGGGTTTAGGGTTAGTTTAATGGGAAAATAAATAACTAATTTATCAGTCAAGGGTGGTTTTCCTTTGTTTATGTTGGAATTATAGGAAATAACTGTTCTGTTTTTGGTATTGAGAGTAGTTTCAGTAGATATTCCTCGTGGCCTAAGGTTTGATGTATTCCTTGAAATAGTTATATGAAAGAAATAATGTAGTGTTCGTAGATTACTCCTTGTCAGTCAATCTGTTGTATTCTTTGGTAGAAAGATTGTAGTATCAATTACTCATTGTGGCCTGTAGCGTTCCTTATTTTTAGACAATTCATCAACGACCTTAAATACATTTTGTCGTTTTTTCATTGGTCAATCCAGCTCCTGTTACTTTGAACTGTCTATGAATTTATAGACATTTCGTACAGTTTATACCTATTGCAACAGGTATAATTATCTCATGGATTTAAAATTCGCTCCTAATAGGCGCTTGTAGCAATAAGGGATGGGTCGTATGTCATACCCTTTCAGATGCCATCGTGGCATCCATGGAATTTCTAAGGGTTTTTTCTAGGCCACCTCATCTCACTAGGAGTGTCATCCCTTGACGAATTCACCCACCAACTCTAATCCCTGCGGCATAAAGTTTGGTGTATTCCTTGAAGTAGTTATAAGGGAGAAAGAATGTAGTGTTTGTCAGTCAATCTGTAGTATTCCTTGGTAGAAAGATTGTAGTATCGATTATTCCTAGTAGCTTGTAGCGTTCCTTGGAGGGAAACTATACGGCAACTGATTTTAGGACAATTCGTCCATGACTTTAGATACATTTTTGTCCTTTTTTCCTGGATCAAATGATTACTTCGTTTTTTTTGTTGTTTTTTTTTGTTGTTGTTTTTTGGGGGTTTTTTTTTTTGTCTTTCTTTTTTGTTTTTTGAGAATTGAAGGTTAGAATATTTAAACAGTGGGTTGCAGACAACTGAAAAACAAAGATTCGTCTGGAAATTGCAGTAATACCAGCGGCCATGACAAGGCGAATATCACAGAACTTCTGGATGACGTGTCATGAATGTATATATTTACCAACTCCTCCACACGAGCAGGTTGCGACACAAGGTCAATTTTTCAGCGGAGTTCACCAGGTTTGGATTTAGAGTTTTCCTTCTCCTAGACCAATGGCCGAACCAAGGATGAAGAGACTAGTCTGCCCTACTATTTACCCATAGCTGGAGGGAGAGTAGGATTCATACCTTTCCCAAGGGTATTAACGCTAAGTGAAATGCAATTTCCACGTCCGTATCTTACACTACTACCAGATGTTTGGTTCGGTGTACATTGCCAGAGAATTGAAAAGGCTGTGGAATATGAGGGCCAAAGTGATACCAATTGTTGTTGGTGCACTTGGAACGGTCCCAAAAAGCTTGGAAAAAAGACTGGAAGACTGGAAGAATTGGAAATCAGATGAAGAATTGAGATCATCCAGACTATTGCAATCGGCAAGAATACTCAGAAGAGTTCTGAACAGACTTGTTGTCACTCAGACTCCAGTAAAATACCATCAGCTAACGCTGATGTGAAAAACTCACAAGGAGTGAAATAATAATAATAATAATAATAATAATAATAATAATAATAATAATAATAAACTTTACAATCATTTAAAACATTATCTCAAGCACAGCTATTAGCCATGCGCTCAGACGCTTACAGGAAATACCATTCCGGGTTCGAGTGGACATGGAAATAGACGTGGATCTAAGTTATCTTTTATAGCCAGATCAGATTAAGTATTTACTAAGATTATCACCCACAAGAAATTTAAAAAAAGAAATTCTAACCAGATGCTCCCATAAAGTGTCTGTGAGAGGTAGCGTTTCCCTGAATAGAGAGAGTGCCAGTTAGAAGACATTACATCTGGAAACAGGACATTACGCCATGGCACACAGTTGGCTGTGAAAAAATCTATGTGACTACATCCCAACGAACATCTAGGTTTAGATTGACAAACCGTCAGAATCATGGGGAACACAGGATCGAAATGATACCCGGCGATTTCATAGCAGAGCTTACTAACTAAGCAAGCGTTCACTAAAGATGAAAAAACAAAATTCAGAAACGAAATCACAGAATAAAGAAAGAATGAAACAATGAAAGAACGAAACTAATAAAATTCAGAAACGAAATCCTGAAAGAAAGAAAGAAAGAAAGAAAGAAAGAAAGAAAGAAAGAAAGAACCAAATAGAATTCGGAAACCAAATCCAGAAAGAAAGAAAGATAGATAGTTTAAAAGAAAGCAAGAAAGAAAGAAAGCAAGAAAGAAAGAAAGAAAGAAAGAAAGAAAGAAAGAAAGAGAGAGAAGACCAAATAGAATTCAGAAACCAAATCCAGAAAGTAAGAAAGAAACAAACAAACAAAGAAAAAAAGAAAGAAAAGAAACAGATAAAATTTCGAATCCAAGTCCCAAATAAAGAAAGAAAGAAAGAAAGTAAGAGAGAAGAAAGAAAGAAAGGACCAAATAGAATTCAGAAAGCAAATACCGAAAGAAAGAAAGAATGAAAAATAAAATTCAGGAACCAAGTCCAAAAAGAAAGAAGAAAGAAAGAAAGAAAGAAAGAAGAAAGAAAGAAAGAAAGAAAAAAAAGAAAAGATCCGAAAAAGTCACCAGAGAAAGAAAGAAAGAAAGAAGAGAAAAAGAAAAGAAAGAAAAGAAAGAAAAGAAAGAAAGAAAGAAAGAAAAGAAGAAGAAAGAAAGAAAAAAAGAAAAGAAAGAAAAGAAAATAGAAATTCAGAAACCAAAAAGAAAGAAAAAACTAATAAAATTCAAACCAGTCCAAAAGAAAGAAAGAGAAAGAAAGAAAGAAAGAAAGAAAGAAAGACCAAATAGAATTCAGAAACCAAATCCCAAAAGAAAAAAAGAAAGAAGAAAAGAAAGAAAGAACTAATAAAATCAGGAGCCAAGTTGCAAAAAGAAAGAAAGAAACCCAAATCCCAAAAGAAAAAAAGAAACAATAAATTCAGAAATCAAAAGAAAGAAAGAAAGAAAGAACTATACAGATAAAGAAGGGAGGGATGGGAGAGAGAGTAAAGAAGGCAAATAGAAAGCAAACATAATTTCCTTTCGATCCTATTTAGCGATTGTCTTCAGCTTTTAAATATTTCTCTCCTGGTGACAAATCTACTTAGTGCTCCAACCGCCAAACGAACAAGTGAACAAACCGAAACATTCTTCGATGCCAGACCCTTTAACACAAAGTTCAATAATCCTATTTGATTGTCTTTGCTTAAGGTGATTAACAACCAGTAGCACGGTTGGTAATGGCAAAAGGAGACGAAGGTTACTTTTCCAAAAGATTTACCCTGTTTCTGAAAAGAGGACCTTTTGTGGTTGGGGTTCGTGTAGTGTCGGCTAAAGTCGGCCAGATCGAAGACAAAGGTCTTTGTTGTGGTTAGACAACATCAACGTCAACGTCAACGTCACATAATTATAGATAACTAGCAGGACCTGTGGATATACCACATTATGATAATTAGGTAAATACAACGTTAGATATGTTTACTTAAGAGCTATTGCGAAAATACTTCAATATGTAAACGTATAATAATCTTGATTTAACTCTCTCTCTCTCTCTCTCTCTCTCTCTCTCTCTCTCTCTCTCTCTCTCTCTCTCTCTCCCTCTCTCTTACACCCACACAATCACACATACACACACGCACACACACACTCACTCACTGACTCACTCATTTTTTCTTTCTTTCCTTCTTTTTTATTTTCATTATATTCGACTGAAACAGATTATCGTTATCGCATCCACACGCTCACCACTCTCTTTATCTTTGCTCTACACCCTATCCTTCTTTCTTTCTTTCTTTCTTTCTCATATTTTTTTCTGAGTAGCATGTCCTTTTTCTTACCATTCTTTCCTTATAATACAAACGCAATGGTCCCTCATAACAAATAGGATTTCGTTGCATAAGCAACTCCTGATGATCAGGCTTTACATTTTTGCATTTCATCTTTGGACGATTTGGACGATCTTATTTTTAACAGGGGATATTGCAAGATGATTACGGTCGTACTTTTAAGGAACACGAGTTTTGCTCTATGGATGTATACAAAACTCCTTCTACCACCTAAGATTAAACCTGTTATTCTACGCAAAATTTTCTTCAGCTGTTCAACACAAGTCTCTTTTTATGATCATCATTGTAGCGTCTATAGATGGACTGACCTTTGGGTCCTTGTTTCTTTACTAATTATTACATAGCCTATTTAGAAATCAAAATCATCAACCTTTATATATATATATATATATATATATATATATATATATGAAATAAATATTTTTTAGAAAAAACAAACACATAATGTTATAATTCACTGACAGAAATCTGTTTCGACCTTTTATTAAAGTGGTCTTCATCAAGAGCGAGATGTTGTTGAGAGAAAGACGGTGTGAGTAAACCGTTACAAAACAAAAGTGGTATAAACAAAGGTTCAAGTTCGGAGCCGGAATTTTTTTTTTTTAATTTTGAAAATGCATATTCCGTTTTGAAAATAAAATGAAATAAATTTTATTTTATTTTATCAAAACAGAAGCATTATAATCCACAAAGAAAACTCAAAAGAGTTTGATGTAAATATGTATAAAAATGTATTAAAAAAGTATCAAAAAGTTCAAGATTCCAGCCTCTGTAGACCACGTTAGTCTCCGGAAAGATGTAAATATCCAGGTATTTTGTTTTTTCAAATAAAAGGTCGAACCAGATTTCTGTCAGCGAATTATAACATAATGTGTTTGTTTTTTCTAAAAAAAATATTTATTTCATACTGTCGGATTCACTTTTAATATATATATATATATATATATATATATATATATATATATATATACATATATATGTAAACAAGGTTTGTTTAGAATGGCTTTTTGCCGATAATTTTTTGGAGAATAAGTGCTTAATTGGAGTCGTACCTAATTTTGAAAATTAATTAATTAATAATGAATTAGGCGGGAATACCTATTAAATGTATGGCTAAACAAAAAAAGCCATTCTAAACAAACTTTGTTTACAACTTATGATATCGTCGTGTAATAAAAGTCACTAGAAGAGGAATGTTAACCTACTCTAAACAAATCATAAAATCTAAGAAGTTCGTTTGGTGTTGGGGTTATGGGATCGGCCTGTCAGCTTGGCAGTCCGGTTTCAAATCACGTACAGGGCGGTCTTCCGATCTATAGCTCTGCTGATGAGGCCTAATAGGCCGAAATGTACATACAGAGATTGATTTTTCTCGATTTGTTTAGCCATACATTTAATAGGTATTCCCGCCTAATTCATTATTAATTAATTAATTTTCAAAATTAGGTACGACTCCAATTAAGCACTTATTCTCAAAAAAAAAAAAATATATATATATAATATATATATAGATAGATAGATAGATAGATATATAGATATAGGTATAGATATACACTAACTCCTCCACACGAGCAGCATGTGACATAAGGTCAATTTCTTACGCGGAGTTTAACAGATTTGAATTCAGAGTTTTCCTTCTCCTAGACTGCTTGCTTAACCAAGATTAAAGAGCCCAGTCTACCCTAATATTTACCTATAGCTGGACGAAAAGTAGTTGAATGCATGCCTTTTCCAAGGGTATTAGGACTATGTGAAATGCAAACATCCACGTCCAGGATTTGAACCCACGTCGATGAGTCCATTTCCTACGACGGTACCATTATACCATGCGCTTCCATAAACCTATGATATATGTCTGATACATCGACCACATATTTATACTGGCTAAATATCCTGTTAAAATAAAAGGCCTAAAGGGATTTTTAGCCCAATCTCGTTCTTCAATTCAAATATGAACTCAATATTCATTATTAAAAAATGAATAAAAGACTGAAGTAGTGGTTGGTGAAAGATATGTTATATAATTTATGAACAGCCATAAATTATGAACGTACCTGTTGTTAGAATTTTGAATAGGGTCCGTAGACTTAAAATAACGGGGTCCTATGGAAAGTTACTCGCCGGTTATGGACGGTTGGTGACCTTTTAATTGGACGTGTGGGAATAGGATTTAGTTTAGTTAGTTAGAAGCGAGTCGGCACCCTATCAGAGAGGATGTCTCTTACGGCCCGCAACTCACCCGCTGCGGAATCAATATGGGCAGGGTTGTGAATAAAACTTTGATCAAGAAACAAACAAGTCATGTTTTGTTAATTGAATGTTAAAGCAAGTAATGTCCAGCCCAGCACAAAGATGAATCAAGGAAGAAGATCAACCTTTAAAAAGCCCACTAGACGGAAGAAAATCGGGGTCGAAGTAGAACCAACAAGTAGATGTTTAACAAGTAAGAAAGATTAACTGTCTGTCTGTCTGTCTCTCTGTCTCTCTCTCTGTCTCTCTCTCTCCCTATCTATCTCTCTCTCTCTCTCTCTCTCTCTCTCTCTCTCTCTCTCTCTCTCTCTCTCTCTCTGTCTCTGCCTGTTCTGTTCTGTCTGTTTGTCTGTCTCTCTCTCTCTCTCTCTCTGTCTCTCTATATCTATCTATCTATCTATCTCGATTATATACCTGGCGTATGATGTGGGTATATATGAGTATATAACAGATAGAATGGAAGAAAGACTAGTGGAAAAAAATTGATAAAACAAAGATAAAACAATGAAACAAAGAACGAAAGACAGATGCGGTGGGAGAGACAGAAAGGAAAACAGATTGGTGGATAAAAACTGACGAAAGAGAGAAAAAACAAACAACTAGCGGTTGCTGAAAGATAAAAAAGAAGGAATATTAGTTGAAGGAAACTGATGAAAGAGAAAAAAAGAAAAAAAGAAAAAGAGACAGGATTAGTGAATTGGTGACATTTAGGAATAAAGATTAGTGGTATAAAACTTATAAAAGAAAGAAAGAAAGAAAGAAAGAAAGAAAGAATGAATGAAGTAAAGGGAGAAAGGGGTGGAAGAGAAGTAGAGAATTCGTGGTTAGTGATAGAGAGAAAAGAAGGAAGTTTGGTGGAAGGAAACTGATGAAAGATATAAGTAAAGAAAAAAGAGAGAAAGAGGTAGTGATGGTGAAAGAAAGAAAAAAATAATAAGTAATTGGTGAAAGAAAGAAAGAAAGAAAGAAAGAAAGAAAGAAAGAAAGAAAGAATAAGTAATTGGTGAAAGACAGAAAGGAAAAAAAGATTAGTGGAAGAAAACAGATAAAACAAAGAAATAAAGAACGAAAGAATGAAAGAAAGAAAGAGAGAGAGAGAGAGAGAGAGAGAGAGAATTAGTGGTTGGTTATTGAGGAAAAGGAAGAAAGTTTGATGGAAGAAAACTGATGAAAGAAAGAAAGGAATAAACAAACAAACAAACAAACAAGTAGTGATTGCTGAAAGACAGATAGGACGCAAAATTTTGGGATATTGAATAAAGAAAAAAACGTAAGGAAATAAAAAAAAATATCTAATCAAAACAAAGTAAATAACGGAAATGTACAAGACGTTTTTTTTTTCTTTTAGATAAGATAAAGTGTTAAACAGAATAATAAGAAAAGTGGAATTAAGGAATGGCACGAAGAAACAGGAATCAGAGAAAAGAAAATCAACAAAAAAAAGAAAAAGAAAAAGAAAACAGGAGGAGGAGGAGGAGGAGGAGGGGAAAGGGTGGGGGAGTAGGGAAAATCGATAGAATGGCTGTAGTCTTGGCCGGACAGAAGATTGAAATTAATTCTTATGACAACACTTTATCTTGGAATGGTTCCTTCCATCCAGCGTTGGACAAAGCTGAGCCAATCACACAAGAGAGAACACGAGAGATTATCGCCAATGATGCGTTCCCAACAACAACAACTACCACAACAACAACAACAAGAGGCAAAAGAAGCAAGTCTTGCGCCAAAAAGAAAAAGAGACACTAAGAAACAAAATGGCAATGAGTCATGAAACGTCAACATAAAGTCTGGACCAGAGGAAATAAAAATTAATAGAGACCAACGGTTGAATTAAGACATATTCACTTTGGCGTGGGTCCAAGTGAAAAGCACAAGGCATAAAACAATTGCGACTAAAAGTGGCCAAAAGCAGTCAGATGTAATGAGGACAAAGAAAGACAACAAAAAAGTAAAAGTAAAGATAGAAAGGAAATTGCAAATGGAAGAAGGAAATAAGAAAATAAATTATATGTGCATAGAATGCAGCGGCAGAAATCTAAGAAAAACAGGTAAAAAAAAACTGTCAAAGAAAAAGGACAAAAAGAAATAGTATTATCTGCGTTATTCGGACTATTGTCCCCATCTTCATTATTACTTGTACAACATTTCGGCCGATATGCCCTCCGGCCCTTTTCATGTATTTCTTGTCGGACTCGGGAACCTTCTCGGACTCGGGAACCTTCTTTTCGAATTCGGGAACTTTCTTTTCGTATTCGGTAGCCATCACGGAACTTCGAACCCAACCCTTTATTTAGTCCACGGGGGTATCCTGTTCTCATTCCGCTAACCATAGCTGGGGTAGGAATTGTGTTAATTAATTATACATTGTACAAGTAACAATGAAGAGGGGGAAAATAATCCGAATAACGCAGATAATACTAATCTTCAAGCCTCATCTCAAACATTCAGAGAAATAAAAAGAAATAGATTCAAATATTAACTATTTAAAAAGTTTATGTCTAACAATGTTTCTCTAAAATTTAAAAAAATTTTTTTGAATGATAGGGACGGTTGGTGAGATATTTCCATGGATATCCGTGCTACTAGGGCGACATGATAATGATGATAATGAGTATCATCATGAAGGTCATTTACGTTAAATAACCTTCAGGGTCATGATGATGATGATGATGAGGATATCATCATGTCGCGATAGTAGCACGGATATCCATGGAAATATCTCGCCAGCCATCCCTATCATTCATTAACCTCGGGGGGTCCTCTGTGCAGTTCTGGTTCTGGAGTTCTTGGTACTGTGGAATCACCCCCCCCCCCCCCGTTTCCATTACTCCCAGGTTCATTCTGACCTGGTGTGATAGTAAATCTTGATATCCCACCATTGGGTTAAATAGATAGGGTTGAAAAAGATATAGTATTAGGAATGCTTAAAACCATATTGATGCGTGCAATTTATTCCTCTTAAGAATAGTTGCTTGGTGCTATAATTGCTTAAGAATTAGTATAGTTAGCCATCACTATCAAGTCACGCTAGTAGCACGGGTATCCATGACAATCTTTCACCAACCGTCCCTATTGCTCATTACTCTCGGAAAGTTCTCTGCGCAGCATCCAGTATCCACAAAAACTGGCCAATGTAGGTCTTTGCTAAACGTCCGACACTTGGCGCGCTGGTTTTCATAGGCGAACGTCACTTATGAGTTCGTCTTTGCTTATCCGCTAGTACCCAGCATGTATTGTTCATCCCATTCGGATGGTTTGTGTGATAGGGGCTAGTGACCGTACAGGTGCTATCTTGTAGGGTGTTGTTTCCACGATTTGTTCAATATCGTTTCTTGTGCAGCTCCTATATAGCTTATTCTCTAGGCGCTTCGTTAGGGTCCAAGTGTTACGTTATTGGGGCGGGGGGGGGGGTAATTAATTCAGGTTCGAAAAAGGATCAGTTTTAGTAAAAATAGAATATGGGTGTTGACGGAAAGAACTATTTTGAAAAATATTATTAAAGAAAAAATTGGAATGCAGTTTTTTTTTTAAATGTTTGTTGAAATTCCGTCAGGTTGAATATTTTCAGGAGAATTGTAAACAGTCTGGCCAGAGAAATGTAGGATTGTTTGGCTAAAATTATTGTGCATACAAAATGACAAAATACAACGGAATAGAAATATGACATCCACCCTGTCGGTTGGGGCGTTAGAATGCACCGACTGCACCTCTGCAGAGGGGTAAGACTCCCCCAAGAGGGCCACCTGTTGGCCGTGGGTGGCGACCCGTGATGCTTAAGGATAGAGCCCGGGTGGATGAGCAGTTCATGACATGCAATACTCCACTTTGGCCCTATCTTGGGCTAGACGGGCGGTCGGAGAGGCTCCCTCCGATCAATCGGCTGGTCACGTCAAGCCCTAGCACCTATATGATTTCCCAACCCTATTGCCCTTATGGCTAGCCTCAACCCCTTTTTATCATATGGGTGCTAGAAGGCGGTGGCTGCGGGTCTACATGTCCTGGGAATGACGTTAAACTCTATCTGATGGTGAGGTTCCAGTTTTAGAGGTTTGGGGAATGTGGAGCACCCCTTCATCACCATTGCTCCCTGGTCCACTCTGACCCGGAGTGGTAGTACCTGTTAGGGTCCCATCTATGGGTTAAATAGAATAAATGTATTTATAAAAAATTGTATTATCCATTAAGAATTGATTTCTTTCAAAACTTTATCGGCATTAAATGACCCACTGGGGTTGATATGCCGTAAAAGAAAACAAACAAACAAAATATGACATAAGAAATTAATCTGCTGATTATCGCTGAATTATAAAAGAAGAGTGAATAATCGAAGGGGAAAAGAGCGAGGAAAGTCATACCACGAAAGGTCTATTGAGGAGACACACGACGCCGGCTGAATTAGCCTATAGAAAAAAAAGTTATTTCTTCTTCTCCCAAGCTGACAGCCAAGCGCGAGGTTCATCAGCTTAGTGTATCTAATTTAAGCAATTCTTTTATTGTAACATTCTTTCTATTTTTCTTTGCGTCAACGACTACTACTTGATTTGTCACGGCCAAAATAAACATTTGTTGACAAAAAGTTACGGACTTGTTTTAATCGACACGGGTTACCACGGACTTAATTGAAGGAACGCTTTTCACACAAGAAAGGACGCCACACATGTAGAAGAAGAAGAAGAAGAAGAAGAAGAAGAAGAAGAAGAACGTCCCACAAGTCGTGGAGCCATATAGTAGTACTGATACAACTACGGCCTGGAAGAATAGTCGCTTGAACTTGTCAGTGAGATCAGATTTCCATATGACTTTGAAAGAAGAAGTCATAATGAAATCTGTTTTGAAATAACCAGGGAGAAGGAATCAAAATAGAAAATACCCAATTTTAACAGGGAATACTGAAAGTAGAGAGAAAAAATTCAGAGAATAAAGAAAATATAGCGAGACCTGTGGATATTATCATGGATATATATGATAATTTGATTATTACAACGTTTGATATGTTTAATTTACGTTAAGAGCTATTGCAAATACTTCAATATGTAAAATGTACAATAATTTTGATTTAACTATCTCTCACTCGTTTTCTTTCTTTCTTTCCTTCTTTTCATCTTTTCATTATGTTCGACTGAAACAAATTAGCGTTATCGTTTCCGCGCGCTCTCACCCTCTCTATATCTTTCCTCAACTCTATTTCTTCTTTATTTCTTTCTTATTATATTTTTCTGGGTAGCATGTACTTTTTATTCCCTTTATTTCTTTATAATAAAAACGGAATTTTCCTTTATTTAGCTGAGGTAATTCATAAGAAGCAAGAATTCGTCGTATAAGCAACACCAGATCATCAGAATTTACATTTTTGCATTTTATCTTGGACGATTCTGACGACGTCATTTTTAACCGGAGGGTGTTTCAAGATGATAACGGTTGTACAATTAAGGAACATGAGTATTAATAGATATATTGACAGAAAATAATGTCAAGTATTGCAAGAAATAATCAAAGTAGGGAAAAGAAACTTTCAGAGAAGAAACAAACAAAATAAGAGAAATAATCAATTTTGATAGGAAATAATCAGACTAAAGAATAATCATTCAAAAAAGAAACAAAATGATATTAAAGTTTTACAGATTACAATCGTAGATAAGATATATTCAGAAAAGCAATACTCAACATAATAGAAAAACTCAATTTAGACAGAAAATAAGAAAGAAAAAATCAAAAATAGAAAATAATGGTACTAATGCAGAATAGCGCGCAAAAAGATAATATCAGTAGATTAAATATAAAAAGCATTTCATTTCATTACATTACACGTAAATTCCCGAAACCTTTGAGACGCTAGGGTTAGAGTTGGGGTAAGTTTTGGGGATATTGTTAGGGTTAGGGTTAGTGTTATTGCTAGTGTTAAGGTTAGGGTTTGGGTTAGGCTACTTTGGAAGTTCCCATATCTTAGACTATTTATAGGATATTATCACTTGCGCGCTATTCTAGGGTATAGCCAGAAATGAACAAAGTATAGAAAAATAAAGAATGAAAAGAAAAAAAACTAAATCAGCCAGAAGAAAAAATAATTCAAGTCAAGAAAAGAAGTGAATTGATTTTAAAACAGGGAGGAAAAATTAAAATATAAATATGTAATCCAAGCAAAAGAAATCATAAAAAATGAGAAAGAAAAAGATATTATAACATAATAGGTATGAAAATACGAAGGAGAATAAAAGAAATAAACTGTTTAAATCTATATATATATATCTATACATATATAAAGGGCAGTTTTGTGTATGTGTATGTCCAGAGGGAACTATGAAAATAAAGCAGTTAACGATAAAGTAAATATATATACATATATACATATATATATATACATCACCAGGGCTTGGTCTTTGAGCAAAAATAATGATTTTGTTTGTTTGTTTGTTTTGTTTTACGGTATATCAACCTCAGTGGGTCATTTAATGCCGATAAAGTTTTGAAATAAATCAATCCTTAATGGATAATACAATTTTTTCATAAATACATTTTTCTATTTAACCCATAGGTGGGACCCTAACAGGTACTACCACTCCGGGTCAGAGTGGACCAGGGAGCAATGGTGATGAATGGGGTGCTCCACATTCCCCAAACCTCCAAAACTGGAACCTCGCCATCAGATAGAGTTTAACGTCATTCCCAGGACATGTAGGCCCATATGATAAAAAGGGGTTGGGGCTAGCCATAAGGGTAATAGGGTTGGGAAAATCATATAGGTGCTAGGGCTTGACGAAAAATAATGAAGATTTGAGTTATATTCGGGAAGATAATTAAAAAAATAAAATTTAAATGATAACAGCATGGAATTTTTTGCATTTAGAATTTTAAATAGGAGACATTATTTTTTCTTTACAGATTGTCTTTTTTACATATGGATTTTAATTGATCTGTGAGACTACCTTTTTTACCCATCTACCCAGGCGATGCCAGGTAGCCGCTTCTAGTGCATATATATAGTTGTGTATATGTGTGTGTTCGGAGGAAACTTCGAAAATAAAACAATTAATGACAAAGTAAATATATATATATACATTCACTATCACCAGGGCTTGGATTTTGATAAAAAAATATTGAAGATTCTATTTATATTTAGAAATCAAAATTTGTATAATAACAGAAGGTAAATGAAATATGATGTTGATTGATTGAATTAACCGCCTCATTTATATTGTTAGGTTTTTTTTTCCACATTGCAAATTATTGAATTAAAAATTTCTTACTAACTGTATTATATTTACGTGAGGATTTTATGGGGCATCCAGTGAGGATCTAACCTGTGATAAGTAATAATGGATCTGCAAGACTAACTTTTTTAAAAATCCCCCCTCTACCCAGATGATGCCGGGTAGCCACTTCTAGTCACTTATAAAATAAGATAATGAAGGAGTGTTTCAAAAGAAAGAAAAGCAAATGAATGAATAAACAGTGAATTGCATTAAGAAATAAAGGAAAAATGAAAGAAAATAAAGGAAAATTCTTCTAAAAGCAAAAGTGAAGGTGATCAAGAGTTGAATGAAGAGAAAATAAAAGAGAATTTTTTAAAATATTCTTTAGGAGAACAAAAAAATTAATTAAAAATTGAAAAGTAAAAAAACGTCATTTAAAAGAAGAAGAAAGAAAGAAAGAAAAAGAAAGAAGAAAAGAAAAGAAAAAAGAAAGAAGAAAGAAAGAAAGAAACTAGAAAGTCGTTAAAAAGAAGAATAAAGAAATATAGAAAAGAGGGACCCAACAATGAAAAACAAGCAAGAACATTGTGAACAAACCAATTTATCATCATCGACGTTGGAAAAAAAAGTGACTGTAAATGAAGTGAGTTTAAAAAAGAAAAAAAAAAGGAGAAACTATCATAAGGGTGCGGGGTAAGATTAAGGGGGAAAAGTTTTAAATGGCACCAGAAAGAAAGAAAGAAAAGAAAGAAAGAAAGTTAGACGGTTAACGATGCAAAATGAGTGATAATATTCAATACGAATTTTTTTCTAAAAGAGGTAATCCACTTAAAAAGAAAAATAAAATCAACTAACATTCAAATCAATCAATGCCAATGAAATAAGAAAGAAAAAATCAACGAGAAAAAAGTCAATATCGAAAATGAACTAAAAATGGAATTGAATAGAAGAAATAATAAGGTGAAACAAATCGATAAAGAGCTGAGAAGAAATCAATCAGGTGTTTTAAGTATTAACTAGAAATTTACAGAAACTCAATGTTAAATATTTTCATCTTCAATATGCACACGTTTCTCTAACTTGATACATCTTTGTCGTCGTCGCGTCAAGGCAACATAAAATTCGTTTTGGACAATATCATATTTAATAAGGCGTCATTAAGTTTTGTAAAAATAAAGTGAAAAAATAAATAACCAGAAATTCGTAGATGAGAACCGGCCAACCCCACCAAATTGTCAAAAAATACTGGCTCAAATGTTTCGATTGAAATAATGATGTTAGGGCAGCAGCAGCAGCAGCAGCGAATGATGATTTAGCTAGTTGATTGGTTGAATTTTACGGCATGTCAACCCATTAGGTTATTTTATGCCGAAGACGTTTTTTGTTTTATTCATTCTTGATGGGTATCAAATTTTTTTAAACTCAATTTTGTAAACGCATTTTTTAAAACTCATTTTTATTTAACCCATAGATGGGACACTAACAGCTACTACCATTCCGTGTCAAAACTGATCTGGGGGTAATGGTGATGAAAGGAGAACTACACATTCCCCAGGGCTCCAGAATTAGAACCTCACCATCAGATAATTTAAAGTCATACCCAGGACACGACTTCGATAGAAAGTGTTTATTAAAAAGTTTGTTAAGTTCTTTGGACTCAAAATTTAAATTAACGCTGACCCCGGGGTTTATTAATCAGTCCCGCCCAAACTGCAATCAATGTAGGGAAGGAATAAAACAGTGCGGAAATAATCTGAGATAAAGGATGAAAGAAGCGATGGAAGTCATTACAGTCTAAAAGGAATAATACAAGCAGAGTTTAATTGATCAATGCAGAAAAAAATAATTCCAAATAATAATCAAGCAGGAATAATCAAAGCGAATGTGAGGAATAATTAAATTAGAGCAGAACATTTTTCATATGAAAAAGGAAAACAGAAATAATCAAAAATTGAAATAATCGAAATAGAATGGAAATAAACGAGAAAATCAAAAAATGTGGGTATCGTATTGCTGTATAAGTGTTATATGCACTTCTGCAATATCAAGAGTTCCCGTAGCTTAGATAGCCAAGTAGCTGGTACATAAACCGGGGTAAGCTGTTCGTTTTAGAAGTTTATCCTTTATTGTTATTTCCGATAGGCTTTTCTTCGTTAGTTAGGTTTCTTTTAATTATTTTAATGTTTTTTATTTTATTTTATTTTATTTTTATTTTTATTTTTATTTTTTTACATTTATTCAAACACCAATGAATTTCGTTTCAAACCTCAAATATGCTGTCAAATATACACTCGTGAACAGAAAAAATGGACCAATATTGAAAGAAGGAAGAAAAATAGATTTTCGATATTTTTCAGGAATTTTACTGAAATTTAACTGCAAATTCCTATTTTTCAGATCATTAATATTATAGTATATAATAATTAGTGGTAAAAATGAGTCCTCAAAAGGTAAGACCGCATCTGGTGAGGATATGAAAAACCGAATTCCATTTCTAGAATGACAATATCTAGACGATTGAAAGGAAATGGGATTTTCTTCAAAAAGGTGCGCAAAGAAGCCATTATTATCTAAGAAGAACATCAATGATAGAAAGACATTTGTCTCGTGTTATGACAAGAAAGATACAGAATGGTTTAGGATGTTTTCTGGTCCGATGAATCAAGATTTTGTCTTTTTTAGTGATGCTCCCGAACGGTGCATTCGAAGATCCGGAGAAAGATTATCGCCAAGTTGCATAAAAACGACAGTGAAACACGGGAATGGAGGGATAATGGTATGGGGAACTTTTAATACCGCAGGAGTTGGGGAACTTATTAGATGTGAGGCGTCAATCAATGCAAAGGAATACATTCGAATATTAGAAACAGGACTGTTTCCCAAGTATCCAGAAGCTGGGAGTATCCCATAACATTATTTTTCAACAAGATAATGCACCTGCAACACCCGCTAAAGTCACTAAAGAAATGGCTTGCCGATAATTCAATTGATGTGATGTTTTGGCCTGGTCAAGCCCCGATTTAAACCCAATCGAGAATATTTGGGCCATAATATCTCGTGCATTGGCTGGAAGAAATTTTCGAACAAAGAAAAAACTGTGGGAAGCTCTGCAAAATGAATGGAAATAGCATCCCCTCTTCACAGTGTTCCAAGTTGGTTGAGAGCAATGGTTAAAAAGGATTAATCTTTTAAAGAGAAATCAAAGGGGAAAGCGATTCCATACTAAGCATTTATTAAAGTAAATGTCTTGTTCTGTATATATAAGACTCGTTTTTTGTTTTTTGTTCAATTGTATTTTTGTTCAATTTAGCTTTTTGTACATAAAAATGTATAATACTTGCTTGGCCCATTTATTTTGTTCACGAGTGTATATTTACTAAGCTCACTTTCGCCTGGCACAAAAATTTTGTATATTATGTTCGATTGAAACAGAATAGCGTTATCACTTCCGGGCGCACCCTCTCTCTTCCTTTCTTTCTTATATTTTTTTCTGTAATTTAACTATTATTTTTGAGAAACTTTGTTAGAAAGAGCCTAAATAACCTTCATCATCATTATCATGTCACGCTAGTAGCACGGATATCCATGACAATCTCTCGCCAACCGTCCTATCACTCATTGCTCTTTGTAAGTCCTCTGTGCAGCATCCTGTATCCGCGCAGAGCTGGCCAATGTAGGTCTCTCTGGACGGCGCGCACTGGCATGCCTATGTGCTGGTTTCCGTAGAACGTCACTTATGACTGTCCAGTATCCAGCACAAAAGAAGGAAAGAAAGTTTTAAAAAAGAGTGGGAAAGAGTTAAATCAAGATAATTATACTTTTTTACTTATTGAATTATTTATCAATAGCTCTTACGTAAATATATCAAACTTTGTGATGATTACATTATTATACTGTGGTATAACCACAGGTCCTGCTATTGAAAATAAATACTGACAACTAGGATGAACGACTATTCAATCAAAGTAAGAAAACTAACCAAGAAAGGAATTAATGATATAAAGGGGTGAAATACTTGAAGAGACTGTTTATAGGCAAAACAGAAAATACTCAATGAGAAAAAAACATTTAAAGATATTTAATTATTAAAATATGCTCAGATATTTGACAGATCAACATATGCATATTGGTTATGTTTTGGGTTCATTTTTAATTGCGAAAAAAAATTACACTTCTTTGTAAGTGTTTTGTGTGAAATTCCGACATTGTACTTATTGTTAAGTATCTGGCCGCCATCCTTGGCCAGTTGGAAAGAACTCAAAGTAAATAAGTCCCGAGTTATAGAATCCTTTGGTAAGTGAATAAGTCCCGTGATATGGAATCCTTTGGGTCCGTCGTCCAAGAAGATCCAAGTAGTAGTGAACTAAGATTAGAATCAGCCAGTATAAATAACAACAACAGCAGCAGTGCACTGCCAGTGATTGGACAACAGGCTGCCTTCCCAGGTCACGTGCTTATCGGCGAGTCCATAAGTAGAAGTAGAAGTGACCATCTGGTACACACCTTATAATAGAATGTGGTGTAATGGTTAGCAAGCTCGCTTCGCAGACCATTGTTAGTGAGTTCGATTCTCATTGGGAGTCCCATACTTCTGGCCTTGTGCCATATCTAAGCTAAGCTTAGTAAATAACTATAATAGAAAAATTCCAACACTTATTCGATGAAATATTAACATATTTTTATTATTGGAACCTCAAACATATTTTGACTTGTGGCTTTTCTAGTTTCTTTCGACTATGTTTATCCAACCTCATCGCACGAGTAGAATGCGACACTTAATTTTTAAGCGGAATTTAAAAGGTTTGAATTTAGAGTTTTCCTTCTTTTCCGGTTGCCATACCTAGGTTAAAGAGACCAGTCTGCCCTACTATAGCGGGAAGGGAAATAGATTCTGGTTTATACATATACCATTTTGTTGTATGGTCAAAATTAAAATTTTTTGCATATTCCGTGGATCACCTTCCCAACCCAGTCGTGTCTGGTTTTGTACTCCCGTTGTGCTAGTTTGCTACATTCGCATAGTACATGGTTTACAATCTCATCTCATTACCGCATAATCTACATTACTATTTTGTTGGGTCTTATCATTTTCGCTTTGATATAGTTTGTTCTTATGGCATTATTCTGTGCAGCAATTATTAGTGATTCAGTTTCCTCTTTTAAGGTTTCCTTTTCTTAACCACGTCCAGGTCTTTTCGTGTGCAACTTCTCAATTTTGTCGTTTGAAGTGTCCATATAATTGTTTTTCTTCCCATTTTTGTTTTCCTAGTCTTTGTTGTTTTTTCTGTTTGTCCCTATGTCACATCTACTATTATTGGCCGCCATAAGTAATTTGTCTTTACTCTTTTTTGTATAGTCTTCGAGTTGTATACATACCATTCTCCGGGGTATTAGTGCTATGCGAAAGGACAATTTGAACTCGGATAGCTGAGTCCACGTCCGAAGAAAATAACCATTACGCCACAAACGTTGTAACATTAAGACAGAACTGACTTTATTTAATTTTTTTTATTCTCACACTTTCATGATTACTTTAAATGTTCTAAAACCTTTTTGGGTCCATTTCTCACACAGTGAGAGTCGTAATATTAGGATTATACTGTGTGTGTGTGTGTGTCTGTGTGTGTGTGTGTGTGTGAGTTTTAAGTTAATGCGTTATCTACTAAGTGGACTGGGACACACAATGTCATAATCAACTTCCGTTGCTCTTCGTTAACGAAAACATCTCATTTTCGCAGCATGTAGACGCCACAGGAAGTAATTTTGTCATGTGGCAGTAAGGCTTTTTTGTTTTCATTGGGGAAGAGCAATAAATGCTATTTAAAAAGGCGTAAAAAATTTGCATTACCCGGAATCATTTAAATTATAAATGAAATTAAACACAGAAATTGTATTTTTTTAAATCAGCAGAAATATTCATCAACGTATTCAGTTTTTTCATAAAAAGTTAAATAACTATCAAATATTTCCATATTCCCGTTTTTTTTTTTAACCCGGTGGGGAATTTAAAGCGAAGCTAAGGGTTTCCGTCTTCAATATACTGAGAAGGTTTAAAAGGATGTTTAGAACTAGATCAGAATGTATGTCCTATGGTTTTGTTGAGAAGGGTCAGTTTGGGAGGTATCCGAAATGAACCACAACCAGGTTCCAAACTCCAACTAAAATTACAGTCTTTGTGTAACAAATGCAACTGAAAGCGGTTAGGTAAGAATTATCTATTTCTCTGAATTTTCAGATGGGGCTTGATAATTTGGAATTATTTCGATTGTTCGGGGTTTATTTTTCCTTATCTTTATTGTTATATACACCAACGCTTTTTCCGGCTCGATGTGTCCTCCTGGTCTTCTTCGGGTACCCTCCAAAATGACCCCTCGAACAAAAAACCATAGGACAATACATTCTGATCTAGTCGTAAACATCTTTTAAAACGCATTCTCAAGTATATTGAGAGACGGAAACCCTTAGCTTCGCTTAAAATTCCCCACCGGGTTAAAAAAAAAACCGGAATATGGAATATTTTGATAGTTATTTAACTTTTATGAAAAAAACTGAATAAACGTTGATGAATATCTTGCTGATTTAAAAAAAAATACAATTCTGTGTTTAATTTCAATTTATAATTTAAATGATTCCGGTAATAGCAAAATTTTTTGTTACGCCTTTTTAAATAAGCATTTATGCTCCTTCCCCAATGAAATACAAAGCCTACTGCAATGACAAAATTACTTCCTGTGGCGTCTACATGCTGCGAAAGATGAGATGTTTTCGTTAACCGAGAGCAAACGGAAGTTGATTTGACATTGTGTGTCCCAGTCCACTTAGTAGATAAAGCGTATTAACTCAAAACTCACACACACAGCAACACACACAGACACACACACACACACAGTATAATCCTAATATTACGACTCTCACTGTGTGAGAAATGGACCCAAAAAGGTTTTAGAACATTTAAGTAATCATGAAGTGTAGAATAAAAAAATTAAATAAATCAGTTCTGTCTTAATGTTACAACGTTTGTGGCGGTAAATGGTTATTTTCTTCGGACGTGGATCAGCTATTCGAAGTTCAGAAATTGTGCCTGTTCGCATAGGCACTAATACCCCGGAGAATGGTAAAATGTATACACACTCGAAGATAATAACAAAAAAGAGTCAAGACAAATTAACTATGGCGGCCAATAATAGTAGATGTGACATAGGACAAACCAGAAAAACACAAAGACTAGAAAACAAAATGGGAAAAAAAACAATTATATGGACAACTTCAAACGATACAAATTGGAAGAAGTTGCACACGAAAAGACCTGGACGTGGTTAAGAAAAAGGAAACTTAAAAGAGAAACTGGAATCACTATAATTGCTGCCAGAATAATGCCATAAGAACAAATTATATCAAAGCGAAAATTGATAAGACCCAACAAAAAATAGTAAATGTAGATTATGGCGGTAATAGAGATGAGATTGTAAACCATGTACTATGGCGGAATGTAGCAAACTAGCCCAAACGGAGTACAAAACAGACCCGACTGGGTTGGGAAGGTGATCCAAACGGAAATATGCAAAAAATTTTAATCTTTGACCATACAACAAAATGGGTATATTAATAAAACCAGAATCTATATCCCTTCCCGCTATAGTAGGGCAAGACCTGTCTCTTATACCTAGGTATGGCACCGGAAAAAGAAGGAAAAGTCTAAATTCAAACTTTTAAATTCCGCTTAAAAAATTAAGTGTCGCATTCTGACTCGTGCGATGAGTTGGATAAACATTAGTCGAAAGAAACTAAGAAAAGCCACAAAGTCAAAATATGTTGAGGTTCCAAATAATAAAAAATAGTTAATATTTCATCGAAATAAGTGTTGGAATTTTTCTAATATAAGTTATTTACTAAGCTTAGCTTTGATATGGCACAAGGCCAGAAGTATGGGACTCCCAATGAGAATCAACTCACTAACAATGTCTGCGAAGCGAGCTTTGCTAACCATTACACCATTCTATTATAAGGTGTGTATCTAGTATGTCACTTCTACTTCTACTATGGACTCGCCGATAAGCACGTGACCTGGGAAGGGCAGCCTGTTGTCCAATCACTGGCAGTGCCAACTGCTTCTGTTGTTGTTGATTTATACTGGCTGAATTCTAATTAGTTCCACCTACTACTTGATCTTCTGGACGCGACCCAAAAGGAAATCCCAATATCACGGACTTATTCACTACAAAGGATTCTTAACTCGGGACTTATTTAACTTTGAGTTCTTTCCAACTGGCCAAGGAATGGCGGCCAGATAAACTTAACAATAAAGTACAATGTCGGAAATTTCACACAAAACAACTACATAAGAAAGTTAAATTTTTTTCGCAATTAAAAATGAACCAACATAACCAATATGCATATGTTGATCTGTCAAATATCTGAGCATATTTTAATAATTAAATATCTTTAAATGTTTTTTTTTTCTCAATTGAGTATTTTCTGTTTTGGCCTATAAACAGTCTCTTTCAATATTTTCCACCCTTTTTATATATTAATTCTTTCTTGGTTAGTTTTCTTACTTTGATTGAATAGTCCGTTTCATCCTAGTTGTCAGTATTTATTTTTCAATAGCAGGACATGTGGTTATACGCACAGTATAATAATGTAATCATCACAAAGTTTGATATATTTACGTAGAGCTATTGAATAAATAATTTCAATAAGTAAAAAAGTATAATTTACTGATTTAACATCTTTCCACTCTTTTTAAAAAACTTTCTTCGCTTCTTTGTGGCTGGAATACTGGACAGTCATAAGTGACGTTCTACGGAAACACAGCACATAGGCCATGCCAGGTGCGCGCCGTCCAGAAGAGACCTTACATTGGCCCAGCTCATGAAGCGATACAGGATGCTGCACCAGAGGACTTACAAGAGCAATGAGTGATAGGGACGGTTGGCGAGAGATTGTTCATGATTTTTATCCGTGCTACTGCGTGAACATGATAATGATATGAGGTTATTTAGGCTCTTTTCTACTAACAAAGTTTCTCAAAAATAATAGTTTAATATACAGAAAAAATATAAAAGAAAAGGAGAGAGAGGGTGGCGCCCGGAAGTTGATAACGCTAATTCGTGTTTCAAATCGAACATAATTACAAAATTTTGTGCGCAGGCGAAAGTGAGCTTAGTAAATAAACTCGTGAACAAAATAAATGGGCCAAAGCAGTATTATACATTTTAATTGTACAAAAAGTCTAAAATTGAACAAAATACAAATTGAACAAAAAAACAAAAACGAGTCTTATTATATACAGAACAAGACATTTACTTTAATTAAATGCTTAGTTGGAATCGCTTCCCCTTTGATTTCTTAAAAGATAAATCCTTTTACCAATGCTCCTCAACCACTTGGAACATGTGAAGAGGGATGCTATTCTCCATTCATTTTGGGGCAGAGCTTCCCACAGTTTTTTTCTTTGTTCGAAATTTCTTCCAGCCCAATGCACGAGATATTATGGCCCAAATATTCTCGATTGGGTTTAAATCGGGGCTTTGACCAGGCCAAAAACATTCACATCAAATTGAATTATCGGCAAGGCCCATTTCTTAGTGACTTAAGTCGGGTGTGTGCAGGTGCATTATCTTGTTGAAAAATAATGTTATGGGATACTTCCAGCTTCTGGATACTTGGAAACAGTCCTGTTTCTAAATATTCGAATGTATTCCTTTGCATTGATTGACGCCTCACATCTAATAGTTCGCCCAACTCCTGCGGTATTAAAAGTTCGCCCATATCCCATTATCCCTCCATTTCCCGTGTTTCACTGTCGTTTTTATGCAACTTGGCGATAATCTTTCCTCGGTCTTCGGAATGCACCGTCGGGAGCATCACTAAAAGACAAAATTCTTGATTCCATCGGACCAGAAAACATTCCTAAAGCCATTCTGTATCTTTCTTGTCATAAACCACGAGACAAATGTCTTTCTATCATTGATGTTCTTCTTAGATAATAATGGCTTCTTTTGCGCACGCTTTTTGAAAGAATCCCATTTCCTTCAATGTCTAGATATTTGTCATTCTAAGAATGGAATTCGGTTTTCAATATCCTCAACCCAGATGCGGTCTTACCTTTGAGACTCATTTTACCACTAAATTATTAAATATACTATAATATTAATGATCTGAAAAATAGGAATTTGCAGTTAAATTTCAGTAAATTCTGAAAAAATATCGAAACATCTATTTTCTTCCTTCTTTCAATATTGGTCCCATTTTTTCTGTTCACGAGTGTATATTTGACAGCATAGTTTGAAGGTTTGAAACGAAATTCATTGGTGGTTTGAATAAATGTAAAAAATAAAAATAAAAATAAAATAAAATAAAATAAAATGAAAAAACATTAAATAATTAAAAGAAACCTAACTAACGAAGAAAAGCCTATCGGAAATAACATAAAGATAAAACTTACTAGAAACAGAACAGCTTACCCCGGTTTTATGTACCAGCTACTGGCTATCTAAGCTACGGGACTCTTGATATTGCAGAAGTGCATATAACACTTATACAGCAATACGATACACATTTTTTGATTCTCGTTTATTTCCAGTTCTATTTCGATTATTTCAAATTTTTGATTATTTTTCTGTTTTCCTTTTTCCATATGAAAAAAATGGTTCTGCTCTATTTAAATTATTCCTCACATTCGGCTTTGATTATTCCTGTTTGATTCATTGCACTTGAATTATTTCTTTCTGCATTGATCAAATTAAACTTTGCTTGTATTATTCCTTTTAGACTGTAAGTGAAACTTCCACGCTTCTTTTCATCCTTTATTCTCAGATTAATTTCCGCACTGTTTATTTCCTTCCCTACAATTGATTGCAGTTTGGCGGGACTGATTAATAACCCCGGGGTCCAGCGTTTATTTAAATTTGAGTCTCAAAGAACTTAACAAACTTTTTAATAAACACTTTCTATCGAAGTCGTGTCCTGGGTAATGATCTTTAAATTATCTGATGGTGAGGTTCTAAATTCGTGGAGCCCTGAGGGAATGTGTAGTTCTCTTCATCAACCATTACCCCCAGATCAGTTTTGGACACGGATGGTAGTTTAGCTGTTATGTGTCCCAATCTTGGGTTAAATAAATCGCACGCCTTTTAAAAATGCGTTTACAAAATTGAGTTTAAAAATTTGATACCATCAAGAATTGAATAAAACAAAAAACGTCTTCGGCAGTAAAAAATAACCTAATGGGTTGACATCCCGTAAAATTCAACCAATCAACTATAAAATCAATCATTCGCTGCTGCTGCTGCTGCTGCCCTAACTCATTATTTCAATCGAAACATTTGAAGCCAGTATGTTTTTGACAATTTGGTGGTTGGCCCCGTTCTCAATCTACGAATTTCTTTTGGTTATTTATTTTTTTCACTTTATTTTACAAAAACTTAATGACGCCTTATGTAAAATATTGTAAATATGTCAAACGAATTTTATGTTGGCCTTGACGCGACGAACGACAAAAGAATGATCAAGTTAGAGAAACGTGTGCATATTGTAAGATGAAAATATTTAACATTGAGTTTCTGTAATTTTTCTAGTTAATACTTAAAACACCTGATTGATGTCTGCTCAGCTCTTTATCGATTTGTTTCACCTATTAATTTCTGTTCTATTCAATCCATTTTGAAGTTTCATTTTCCGATATGACTTTTTTTCTCGTTGATGTTTTCTTTCTTATTTCATTGGCATTGATTGATTTGAAAGTGTAGTTGATTTTATTGTCTTTTTCTTTTAAGTGGATTACCTCTTTTAGAAAAGAAATTCGTATTGAATATATCACTCATTTTTGCATCGTTAACCGTCTAACTTTCTTTCTTTCTTTCTTTATTTCTTTCTGGGTGCCATTAGAAACTTTTCCCCTTAATCTTACCGCCGCCGCCGTGCCGCCACCCTTAATTGATAGTTTTCTTCTTTTTTTTTTCTTTTTTAAACTCACTTCCATTACAGTCACTTATTTTTCCAACGTCGATGATGAATAAATGGTTGATTCACAAGATGTTCTTGCTGTTTTTCATTGTTGGGTCCTCTCTTTCTATATTTCTTTATTTTCTTTCTTTTAACGACATTTTCTAGTTTTCTTTCTTTCTTTCTTTTTCTTTTTTCCTTTTTTTCTTTCTTTCTTTTCCTTTCTTTTCTTCTTTCTTTCTTCTTTTTTAAATGAACGTTTTTTACTTTTCAATTTAATTAATTTCGTTTTTGTCTCCCTAAAGAATATTTAAAAATCTCTTTATTTTCTCTTTCATTCACCTCTTGATCAAATCCTTCACTTTTTGGCTTTTAGAAGAATTTTCTTATTTTCTTTTTTCATTTTTCTTTTATTCTTAAGCAATTCACTGTTTAATTCATTCATTTGCTTTTTCTTTCTTTGAAACAGCTCCTTCATTAAATTTATTTATAAGTGACTAGAAGTGGCTACCCGGCCATCATCTGGGTAGAGGGGGGATTTTTAAAAAAGTTAGTCCTTGCAATCCATTTTACTTATCACAGGTTAGATCCTCATGATGCCCCATAAAATCCTCACGTAAATATATACAGTTGTTTAAGTAAGAAATTTTTAATTCAAATAATTTTGCAATGTGGAAAAAAAAACCTAACAATATAAATGAAGGCGGTTATTCAATCAATCCAACATCATATTTCATTTACCTTCTGTTATTATACAATTTTGATTTCCTAAATATAATAAGAATCTTCAATATTTTTTTATCAATCCAAAGCCTGGTGATAGTAATGTATATATATATATTTACTTTGTCATTAATTGTTTTATTTTCGAAAGTTTCATCCGAACACACACATAATACACACTATATATATGCACTAGAAGCGGCTACCTGGCATCGCCTTGGGTAGAATGGGTAATAAAGGTAGTCTCACAGATCAATTAAATATCCATATGTAAAAAAGACAATCTGTAAGAAAAAATAATGTCTCCTATTTAAAATTCTAATGCAAAAATTCCATGCTGTGTCATCATTTTAAATTTCTCTATTTTTTTAAATTATCTTCCCGCAATATAACTCAAGATTCTTCATTATTTTTCGTCAAGCCCTAGCACCTATATGATTTTCCCAACCCTGATTACCCTTATGGCTAGCCAACCCCTTTGTTATCATAAATGGGCCATACATGTCCTGGGGAAGAAAACGTTAAACTCTATCTGATGCGAGGTTCCAGTTTTGGAGTTTGGGGAATGTGGAAGACCCCATTCAAATCAACGCATTCTCCTGGTGCCACTCTGACCCGGAAGTGGTAGTACCTGTTAGGGTCCCACCTAATGGTTAAATAGAAAAATGTATTATGCAATTGTATTTATCCATTAAGGATTGTTTATTTTCAAAACTTTATCGCATTAAATGACCCACTGAGGTTGATATACGTAAAACAAAACAAACAAACAAACAAAATCAATTATTTTTGCTCCAAAAGACCAAGCCCTGTGATGTATATATATAATGTATATATGTATATATATTTACTTTATCGTTAACTGCTTTATTTTTCATAGTCCCTCTGGACATACACATACACAAAACTGCCCTTTATATATGTATAGATATATAATATATAATTTAAAACAGTTTTATTTCTTTTATTCTCCTTCGTATTTTCATACTATTATGTTATAATATCTTTTTCTTTTCATTTTTCATGATTTCTTTTTTGCTTGGATACATAATTTTATATTTTAATTTTTTCCTCCCTGTTTAAATCAATTCAATTCTTTTCTTGACTTGAATTATTTTTCTTCTGCTGGGATTTAGTTTTTTTTCTTTTCATTCTTTATTTTTCTATACTTTGTTCATTTCTGGCTATACCCTAGATAGCGCGCAAGTGATAATATCCTATAAATAGTCTAAGATATGGGAACTTCCAAAGTAGCCTAACCCACCCAACCTTAACACTAGCAATAACATAACCCTAACCCTAACAATATCCCCAAAACTTACGCCCAACTCAACCGCTAGCGTCTCAAAGGTTTCGGGAATTTACGTGTAATGTAATGAAATGAAATGCTTTTTATATTTAATCTACTGATAATCCTTTTTGCGCCGCTATTCTGCATTAGTACCATTATTTTCTATTTTTGATTTTTTCCTTTCTTATTTTCTGTCTAAAATTGAGTTTTTTCTATATGTTGAGTATTGCTTTCCTGAATATAATCTTATCTATGCGATGTAAATCGTGTAAAACTTTAATATCATTTTGTTTCTTTTTGAATGATTATTCTTTAGTCTGATTTTTGCCTATAAATTGGATTATTTCTCTTATTTTGTTTGTTTTTCTTCTTCTCTGAAAGTTTTCTTTCCCTACTTTGATTATTTCTTGCAATACTTTGAACATTTATTTTCTGTCAATATATCTAATAATACTCATGTTCCTTAATTGTACAACCGTTATCAATCTTGAAACACCCTCCGGTTAAAAATGACGTCGTCGATCGTCCAAGATAAAAATGGCAAAAATGTAAATCTGATGATCTGGGTGTTGGCTTTACGACGAATTCTGCTTCTTAATGAATTACCTCAGCTAAATAAAGGAAAATTTCCGTTTTTATTATAAAGAAATAAAGGGAATAAAAGTAAACATGCTACCAGAAAAATAATAATAAGAAAGAAATAAAGAAGAAAATAGAGTTGAGGAAAGATATAGAGAGGGTGAGGCGCGCGGAAACGATAACGCTAATTTTGTTTCAGTCGAAACATAATGAAAAGATGAAAAGAAAGGAAAAGAAAGAAAGAAAACGAGTGAGAGATAGTTAAATCAAAAATTATTGTACATTTTTACATATTGAAAGTATTGCAATAGCTCTTAACGTAAATTAACATATCAAACGTTGTAATAATCAAATTATCATATATATCCATGATAATATCCACAGGTCTCGCTATATTTTCTTTATTCTATGAATTTTTTCTCTCTATTTCAGTATTCCCTGTTAAAAATTGGGTATTTTTCTATTTTGATTCCTTCTCCCTGGTTATTTCACAAAACAGATTTCATATATGACTTCTTCTTTCAAAGTCATATGGAAATCTGATCTCACTGACAAGTTCAAGCGACTATTCTTCCAGGCCGTAGTTGATCAGTACTACCTATATGGCTCCACGACTTGTGGGACGTTCTTCTTCTTCTTCTTCTTCTTCTTCTTCTTCTTCTTCTACATGTGTGGCGTCCTTTCTTGTGTGAAAAGCGTTCTTCAATTAAGTCCGTGGTAACCCGTGTCGATTAAAACAAGTCCGTAACTTTTGTCAACAAATGTTTTATTTTGGCCGTGACAAATCAAGTAGTAGTCGTTGACGCAAAGAAAAATAGAAGAAATGTTACAATAAAAGAATTTGCTTTAAATTAGATACACTAAGCTGATGAACTCGGCTTGGCTGTCAGCTTGGGAGAAGAAGAAATAATTTTTTTTCTATAGGCTAATTCAGCCGGCGTCGTGTGTCTCCTCAATAGACCTTTCGTGGTATGACTTTCCTCGCTCTTTTCCCCTTCGATTATTCATCTTCTTTTATAATTCAGCGATAATCAGCAGATTAATTTCTTATGTCATATTTTGTTTTGTTTGTTTTTTCTTTTACGGCATATCAACCCAGTGGCATTTAATGCGAATAAATTTTGAAAGAAATCAATTCTTAATGGATAATACAATTTTTTTATAATACATTATTCTATTTAACCCATAGATGGGACCTAACAGGTACTACCACTCCGGGTCAGAGTGGACCAGGGAGCAATGTGATGAAGGGGTGCTCACATTCCCCAAACCTCTAACTGGAAACTCACCATCAGATAGAGTTTAACGTCATTCCAGGAACATGTAGACCCGCAGCCACCGCCTTCCTAGCCACCCCATATGATAAAAAGGGGTTGAGGCTAGCCATAAGGGCAAATAGGGTTGGGAAATCATATAGGTGCTAGGCTTGACCGTGACCAGCCGATTGATCGGAAGGGAGCCTCTCCGACCGCCCGTCTAGCCCAAGATAGGGCCAAAGTGGAGTATTGCATGTCATGAACTGCTCATCCACCCGGGCTCTATCCTTAAGCATCAACGGGTCGCACCCACGGCCAACAGGTGGCCCTCTTGGGGGAGTCTTACCCCTCTGCACAGAGGTGCAGTCGGTGCAATTCTAACGCCCCAAACCGACAGGGTGGATGTCATATTTCTATTCCGTTGTATTTTTGTCATTTTGTATGCACAATAATTTTAGCCAAACAATCCTACATTTCTCTGCCAGACTGTTTACAATTCTCCTGAAAATATTCAAACCTGACGGAAATTTTCAACAAACATTAAAAAAAAACTGCATTCCAATTTTTTCTTTAATAATATTTTTTCAAAATAGTTCTTTCCGTCAACACCCATATTCTATTTTACTAAAACTGATCCTTTTTTTCGAACCTGATTAATTACCCCCCCCCGCCCGCAATAACGTAACACTTGGACCCTAACGAAGCGCTAGAGATAAGCTATATAGGTAGCTGCACAAGAAAGCGATATGAACAATCGTGGAACACACCCTACAAGATAGCACCTGTACGGTAACAAACTACGACTATCACACAAACCATCCGAAGTGGGATGAAAATACATGCTGGTAACTAGCGGAATAAGCAAAGACGAACTCATAAGTGACGTTCGCCTATGAAACCAAGCGCGCCAAGTGTCGGACGTTTAGAAAAGACCTACATCGGCCAGTTTTTGTGGATACTGGATGCTGCGCAGAGAATTTCCGAGAGTAATGAAGCAATAGGGACGGTTGGTGAAGATTGTCATGGATACCGTGCTACTAGCGTGACTTGATAGTGATGGCTAACTATAACTAAATTCTTAAGCAATTATAGCACCAAGCAACTATTCTTAAGAGGAAATAAATTGCACGCATCAATATGGTTTTAAGCATTCCTAATACTATACTTTTTCAACCCTATCTATTTAAACCCAATGGTGGGATATCAAGATTTACTATCACACCAGGTCAGAATGAACCTGGGAGTAATGGAAACGGGGGGGGGGGGGTGGAATTTCCACAGTACAAGAACCCAGAACCAGAACTGCACAGAGGACCCCCGAGGTAATGAATGATAGGGATGGCTGGCGAGATATTTCCATGGATATCCCTGCTACTATCCGCGACATGATGATATCCTCATCATCATCATCAAAATCATGACCCTGAAGGTTATTTAACGTAAATGACCTTCATGATGATACTCATTATCATCATTAATCAATGTCGCCCTAGTAGCACGGATATCTGGAAATATCTCACCAACCGTCCCTAATCATTCAAAAAAATTTTTTTAAAACTTTAGAGAAACATTGTTAGACATAACTTTTAAATAGTTATATTTGAATCTATTTCTTTTATTTCTCTGAATGTTTGAGATGAGGCCTTGAAGATTAGTATTATCTGCGTTATTCGGATTATTTCCCCCTCTTCATTGTTACTTGTACAATGTATAATTAATTAACACAATTCCTACCCCAGCTATGGTTAGCGGAATGAGAACAGGAATACACCCGTGGACTAAATAAAGGGTTGGGTTCGAAGTTCCCGGATGGCTACCGAATACGAAAAGAAAGTTCCCGAATTCGAAAAGAAGGTTTCCCGAGTCCGAGAAGGTTCCCGAGTCCGACAAGAAATACATGAAAAGGGCCGGAGGGCATATCGGCCGAAATGAGTGTATATCTCAATGTAATGAAATGAAGATGGGGACAATAGTCCGAATAACGCAGATAATACTATTTCTTTTTGTCTTTTTCTTTACAGTTTTTTTTTTACCTGTTTTCTAAGATTTCTGCCGCTGCATTCTATGCACATAAATTTATTTTCTTATTTCCTTCTTCCATTTGCAATTTCCTTTCTATCTTTTACTTTTACTTTTTTGTTGTCTTTCTTTGTCCTCATTTACATCTGACTGCTTTTGGCCCACTTTTAAGTCGCAATTGTTTTATGCCTTGTGCTTTTTCACTTGGACCCACGCCAAAGTGAATATGTCTTAATTCAACCCGTTGGTCTCTATTAATTTTTATTTCCTCTGGTCCAGACTTTATGTTGACGTTTCATGACTCATTGCCCTTTTGTTTCCTTAAGTGTCTCTTTTTGTCTTTTTGGCGCAAGACTTGCCTTCTTTTGCCTCTTGTTGTTGTTGTTGTGGTATTGTTGTGTTGTTGGGAACGCAATCATTGGCGATAATCTCTCGTGTTCTCTCTTGTGTGGCTCAGCTTTTCCAACGCTGGATGGAAGGAAACCATTCCAAGATAAGTGTTTGTCATAAGAATAATTTCATCTTCTGTCCGGCAAGACTACAGCCATTTCTATCGATTTTCCTTTACTACAGTCCGTCAGCCATCGCCTTTCACACCTTTCCCCTCCTCCCCTCCTCCTTCCTCCTGTTTTCTTTTTCTTTTTCTTTTTGTTGTTTTCTTTTCTCTGATTCCTGTTTCTTCGTGCCATTCCTTAATTCCACTTTTCTTAATTATTCTGTTAACACTTTATCTTATCTAAAAGAAAAAAAAAACGTCTTGTACATTTCCGTTATTTACTTTGTTTTTGATTAGATATTTTTTTTTATTTCCTTAACGTTTTTTTCTTTATTCAATACCCAAAATTTTGCGTCCATCTGTCTTTCAGCAATCACTACTTGTTTGTTTGTTTGTTTGTTTATTCCTTTCTTCCTTCATCAGTTTTCTTCCATCAAACTTTCTTCCTTTTCCTCAATAACCAACCACTAATTCTCTCTCTCTCTCTCTCATCTCTCTCTCTTTCTTTCTTTCATTCTTTCGTTCTTTTTATTTCTTTGTTTTAATCTGTTTTCCTCCACTAATCTTTTTTCCTTTCTGTCTTTTTCACCAATTACTTATTCTTTCTTTCTTTCTTTCTTTCTTCTTTCTTTCTTTCTTAATTGCTCCTCACCTTACTATTATTTTTTTCTTCTTTCCACCAATACTCTAAACTCAATCTTTCTCCTCTTTTTTCTTTACTTAATATCTTTCATCAGTTTAACCTTTCCGACCCACACTTTCCTTCTTTTTCTTCTTATCAGCTAACCACGAATTCTTCTAGCTTCTCTTCCACCCTTTTCCTTTACTTCATTCATTCTTTCTTTCTTCTTTCTTTCTATTCTTTCTTTTATAAGTTTTATACACTAATCTTTATTTCCTAAATGTCACGCAAATTCACTAATCCCTGTTCTCTTTTTTTTTTTTCTTTTTTTCTATTTCATCAGTTTCCTTCAACTAATATTCCTTCTTTTTATCTTTTCAGCACCGCTAGTTGTTTGTTTTTTTTTCCTCTTCGTCAGTTTTTAATCCACCAATCGTTTTCCTTTCTGTCTCTCCCACGCATCTGTCTTTCGTTCTTTGTTTCATGTTTTATCTTTGTTTTATCAATTTTTTTCCACTAGTCTTTCTTCATTCTATTGTTATAACTACTCATATAATACCACATCAATACGCCAGGTATCATAATCGAGATAGATAGATAGATAGATATAGACGAGACAGAGAGAGAGAGAGAGAGAGACAGACAAACAGACAGACAGACAGGCAGAGACAGAGAGAGAGAGGAGAAAGAAGAGAGAGAGAGAGAGAGAGAAGAGAGAGAAGAGAGAGATAGGATAGGGAGAAGAGAGAGACAGAAGAGAGAACGACAGAGAGACAGACAGACAGACAGTTAAATCCTTTCTTAACTTGTTAAAACATCTAACTTGTTGGTTCTACTTGACCCCCGATTTTCTTCCGTCTAGTGGCTTTTTTAAAGTTGATCTTCTTCCTTGATTCATCTTTGTGCTGGGCTGGACATTACTTGCTTAAAATTCAATAAACAAAACATGCTTGTTTGTTTCTTGATCAAAGTTTTTATTCACAAACCCTGCCCCAATATTGATTCCGCAGCGGGTGAGTTGCGGGCCGTAAGAGACATCCTCTCTGCATAAGGGTCGACTCGCCTTTCTAACTCAACTAAACTAAATCCTATCTCCCACACGTCCAATTAAAAGGTCCCACCCACCGTCATAAACCGGCGAGTAACTTTCGCATAGGACCGCCCGTTATTTTAAGTTAGGATATTAAATTACAACACCGTACGTTCATTTCAATTTATGGCTTTTCATAACATTATATAAATATCCTTTCACCAACCACTACTTCAGTCTTTATTCATTTTTAAATAATGAATATTGAGTTCATATTGTGAATTGAAGAAACGAGATTGGGGCTAAAAAATCCCTTTAGGCCTTTTATTTTAACAGGATATTTAGCCAGTATAAATATGGGTCGATGCTAATCAGACATATATCAATAGGTTTATGGAAGCGAATGGTATA
This sequence comes from Doryteuthis pealeii, assembly GCA_023376005.1. Lineage (NCBI taxonomy): Eukaryota > Metazoa > Mollusca > Cephalopoda > Myopsida > Loliginidae > Doryteuthis > Doryteuthis pealeii. The sequence continues at coordinate 68,042,147 of CM042142.1, forward strand.
ATGGTACCGTCGTAGGAAATGGACTCAATCGACGTGGGTTCAACATCCTGGACGTGGATGTTTGGCATTTCACGATAGCCTAAATACCCTTGGAAAAAGGCATGCATTCAACTAACTTTTTCGTCCAGCTATAGGTAAATATTAGGGTAGACTGGGCTCCTTTAATCTTGGTTAAGCAAGCAGTCTAGGAGAAGGAAAACTCTGAATTCAAATCTGTTTAAACTCCGCGTAAGAAATTGACCTATGTCACAGCTGCTCGTGTGGAGGAGTTAGTGTATACTCTATACTATATCTATTATCTATCTATCATCTATCTATATATATAAATTATATATATAATTTTTTTTTTTTTTTGAAGAATAAGTGCTTAATTGGAGTCGTCCCTATTTTCGAAAAATTAATTAATAATAATGAATTAGGCCGGGATACCTATTAAATGTATGGCTAAACAAATCGAAGAAAAATAATCTCTGGTATGTACAATTTCGGCCTATTTAAGGCCTCATCAGCAGAGCTATAGATCGAAGACCGCCCGTACGTGATTTTGAAACCGGACTGCCAAGCTGACAGCCGATCCCATAAACCCCAAACACCAAAACGAACTTCTTAGACTTTTAATGATTTGTTTAGAGTAGTTAACATTCCTCTTCTAGTGACTTCTTATTACACGACGATTACTCATAAGTTGTAACAAAGTTTTGTTTAGAATGGCTTTTTTTTGTTTAGCCATACAATTTAATAGGTATTCCCGCCTAATTCATTATTAATTAATAATTTTCAAAAATTAGGTACGACTCCAATTAAGCAGCTTATTCTCCAAAAAATTATGGCAAAAAGCCATTCTAAACAACCTTGTTAACATATATATGTTATATATTATATATATATATATATAATATATATTATATATATAAAAGTGAATCCGACAGTTATGAAATAAATATTTTTTTTAGAAAAAACAAACCAACATTATGTTCTAAATTCGCTGACCAGAAATCTTGGTTGCGACCTGTTTATTTGAAATAAACAAATACCTGATATTTAGCATCTTTCCGGAGACTAACGTGGTCTACAAGAGGCTGGAATCTTGAACTTTTTGATACTTTTTTTAATACATTTTATACTATTTACATCAAACTCTTTTGAAGTTTTT
>CM042142.1:68043399-68083399 GCA_023376005.1 Doryteuthis pealeii
GGGATAGACTCCCTCTCTCCGGCTGATACGACAAATGGGCCATCCCGTCCAACAACTTATTTTAATATTTATCAAATTTTCGAGAAGTGCATGATGTGTACAGGTTCAATTTCAAACGATGTTATCCAGTTTGAATTTGGAGGCTTCTTCTAGATGTTACCTAATCCAAGGTTAAATGGTCCAGTTGCCTACAAGATACTCATAGCTGGACGAGTAGTTGGATGCATACTTTCCCAAATCTGAAATACTAATAGCCGCGTCCATGATTTGAAATCGGGATGACGAGCTATTTCCTAGCGAGCTCTTACCATCACATGACTCTTGGCTATATGCTTTTTCTTTTTTGAAAAGATGGCCATATTTCATCAGAAGTAATGGTCACTTTAAGAAAAACTAAATACATTGTGAATATACAGTTATTGTGGAAGTAGGATGCACAGAAAGAACCAGGTATTTTACGTATATCTAAAGAGGTGGAAGAGATGATTTCAAATATTTCCCCAAATTAGTAATGTCTTGTTAGGTTTATATATGTCTTAGTTAAAATCGTTTCGCTCCCTAGTTACAAGGTAACATTCAGTTTGGGTGGGGTTATTGTTTTTGAATTAGTAAATTAATTCGTTGATGACGCTATGTTCGATTGCGAAACATATTACTCAGATTGTTTATTGTCTTGATACATTATATATATATATATGTGTGTGTGTGTGTGTGTGTGATTGTGTGTGGTGCTGCTGTTATGTTGTGTGCGATATTTGGTGATAGCGGTGTGTGTATATGTGTGTGGTGTGTGTGTTGATTGTGATTGCGTTAAAAAAGAACAAGGTGTTAGATTGATGATATTAGTGTAGGAGCCAACTTTATATCTTCCGTCTGCTTAGCAAACCATCGTCACATCGTTGTTTCGCTGATATAGAAAAAAAGTTAAAAAACAGTAGTAGTAATTTTCTTTGCTATGTCTGTGGTTCTGATTATTATTCCACAGTGTAAGTTTTTTGAACATAATGAATACCACAAAGCCCCCCCCCCCCCCCCCCACCCCCGCCCCCCCCCCCCCCCCCCCTCCCCCCCCCCCCCCCCCCCCCCCCCCCATGACGATGTTTTACTAAACAACCAAAACTTATAACGTCGGCTCGGGACAATAAAATTTCATCCATCTGAAAATCTTGTTTGTCATAAAGTATATACTTACATACAATCGGATTATTACACTTTTCCTGGGTAAAATTTAGGGTAAAATTTAGAAAATGTTTCGAGTATTTTGAAAATAAATGTAAAATGTAATAATATTCTGATATCAAAGACTACGTATATATTTTAACATACACGGAGTATTATATATAAATGAAGAAATTGGTACCCACGGTACAGTATTATATCCAAAGATCAACTGATCAGACCGTATGATAACTGCGAATAGTAAAAAACAGACTGAGAAGGCGGAGAATTGCCGAAGAATTATATCTGCCAAAGAGTTAATTTATTCACACAACACACACACACACACACACAACACACACACACCAACACACACACATTATATATATATATTAATATATATATTATATATATATATCATTTGTTTTCGCGTATGCTTCTAAATTATTTAGTAAAATTAATCGTATAAATGAATGAATCGGATGAAATGAAAAAAAATAAAAAAAGAAAGACGAATTTATCTTCCTAATATATTAAGAATAATTATATAACTTGATGCTCTCAAGAGTTAATAATAGATCAGGAAAACTTCTATCAGGGAACCCACTTCAAAAGTGTTTTGATACTTTTGAGAGGGGTCCCTTGCTAAAAGGATTTTTTTATTTCACATTCATTTTACCATTAATTTTTTAACCCACACACACACACAGCACACACACACACACACACACACACACAACATATATATATATAATTATATATATATATTATATATTAATTTTATTTTACTTGAGCACTTACAATGCTGTTATCGCATTAAATCGATACTTTTTCTTATAGAAAATGAATTGACAAGTGTAATCCCGGCAAAGGATCGCTCGGTGTGTAGAATTGTCGTACAGACTGTTTCGACTTAGTATATAATATATATATATAGTTATATCTATATATAGTTATATATTAACTATATATATATAGTATCGCAATGTAAAATCTGTGTGATTTTAATAAGGTTTCCCACAGTCAGCAGACCAAATCGCAAAATCTCGGCCATTTCCCTCAGCGTGGACCGTCCTTTATAATTATCGTTTAGCCATGGAGACAAATCACGCATTCAATCAACAAGAGGTTGAATTCAAGACCGTGTTTTAATCTTTGTCACCGAGCAACGCGTTCATCCCTCCGAAGTCAGCTGAAGAGTAACCCCAAACCCACTAGCCCAAGGGAGGCATTTAAAATGATGTGAACGCATTCGGACCCCCCTGCTGGGTACAGATATGGCTACGGCTTCGTTTCAACCTCTTGTTATTGAATGCGTGAATTGTCTACCATGCTTAGCGATAAATTTAAAGACGTCCACGCTGAGGGGAAATGGCGAGATTTTGCCGATTTGTCTGCTGGAACTGGTGGGAAACCTATTAAGAATACACAGATTACATCATGCGATACTATATATATATTATATATATATATAATATATATATATATTATATATATAATATAAAGTCGAAACAGTCTGTACGACATTCTACACACGAGCGATCCTTTGCCGGGATTACACTTGTCAATTTCATTTTCTTATAAGAAAAGTATCGAATTTTATGCGAACATGCATTGTAAGGGCCTTCAAGTAAAAAAAATATAATTATATATATATTATATATATATATATATTTGTGTTGTGTGTGGTGTGTGTGTGTGTGTGTTTCTGTGTTGTGTGGTTTAAAATTAATGGTAAAATGAATGATGAAAATAAAAATCTGCAAGGCCCCTTCCAAAAGTATAAAACACTTTGAAAGTGGGTTCCCTGATAGAAAGTTTCCTGATCTATTATTAGATCCTTGACGCATCAAGTTAATATAATTATTCTATCAAGTATTAGAGAAATAAAATTCGTCTCTTACCTTTTTTATTTTTTTATTTCATCCATTCATTTCATTTTACCATTAATTTTTAACTAAATAATTTAGAAGCATGACGCGAAACAAAAATGATAATATTATATATATATAATATATATATATATATTTATATTGTGTGGTGTGTGTGTGGTGTGTGTGTGTGTGTGTGTGTGTTGTGAGTGTGTGAATAAATTAACTTTGGTACAGATATAAATTTATTTCGGCAATTCTCCGCCTTCTCAGTCTGTTTTTACTAAATTCGAAGTTATCATAAACGGTCTTATCAGTATGATCTTTGGTATTAATACCTGTACCGTGTACCAATTATTCATTTATATATAATACTCCGTGTATGTTAAAAATATACGTACGTCTTTATATAAGATATTTACTTAACATTATACATTTATTTCAAAATACCTAAGAAACCATTTTCTAAATTTTACCCTAAATTTACCCAGGAAAAAGTAAATAAATCCGATTGTATGTAAGTATATACTTTATGACAAAACAAGATTTTCAGATGGATGAAATTTTATTGTCCGAGCCGACGTTATAAAGTTTTGGTTGTTTAGTAAAACATCGTCAGGCTTTGTTGGTATTCAATTATGTTCAAAAAACTACAACCTTGTGAATAATAATCAGAAACCACAACATACAAAGAAAACTTACTAACACTGTTTTAACTTTTTTTTCTATATAGCTGAATTACCAAACGATGGACGATGGTTTGCTAAGCAGACCGTAATGATATAAAGTTGGCTCCTACACTAAATATCATCAATCTAAACACCTTTTTTTTTACGCACTCACAATCACACACACACAACACACATATACACACACACACACACACACAATCGCACACACACATACACGCACACACAACACAATCACACACACACACACACACAACACACATTATATTATATATATATGTATCAAGACATAAACAATCTGAGTAATATGTTTCGCAACTAGAATAGCGTCATCAGAATTAATTTACTATTCCAAAAACAATACCCCCACCAAAACTGAATGTTACCGTAACTAGGGAGAGAAACGATTTTACTAAGACTATATATAAACCCTAAACAAGACATTACTAATTTGGGGAAATATTTGAAATCATCTCTTCCACCTCTTAGATATACGTAAAATACCTGGTTCTGTGCATCCCTACTTCCACAATAACTGTATATTCACAATAATATTTAGTTATTTCTTAAAGTGACCATTACTTCTGATGAAATATGGCCATCTTTTCAAAAAAGAAATGCATATATGCCAAGACGCATGGTGTAATGGTAAGAGTCGTAGGAAATAGACTCGTCATCCCGATTTCAAATCATGGACGAGGCTATTAGTATTTCAGATTTGGGAAAGTTATGCATCCAACTACTCTCCAGCTATGAGTATCTTGTAGGGCAGACTGGACTATTTAACCTTGGATAGGTAACCAATCTAAAAGGAAGAAGACTCCAAATTCAAACCTGATAAAATCCGTTTAGAAATTGACCTTGTACCACATCATGCACTTTCGGAAAAATTGATAAATATTAAAATAAGTTGTTGGCGGGATGGCCCATTGTCGGTATCAGCCGGTCAGAGAGGGAGTCTATCCCCTTTCGTTTGACCAGGGATATTTATTTTGCTGAGGTGGAGCGCCACACATACCGTCAGTTCCCCCACTTTACCACACAGATAAGATTACCAATCTGTGCTACTCATGCGCTGACTTGGCAAGGACCGGTATCGAACCAGAACTTTGCGATTTATAGACGGGCTGCTCTACCAACTGACCCAAACAGTTCAAAATAAAGAATAAAAAATACGTAAATGCATACGTTAACTGTTTAAAAAATTGCTGTTTTGGTTAAAAATATACAGTTTTCACTTTTCCTGTTAAAACTTGGCATTTCCCTTGCACAACTCGATATTTTCCAAAAAAAAATAATTAAGATTTGCACATTCAAAATCTTCAATTTTTACTCATGTTTATAGCACAACCAAATGTTTGCCTTTTCTGATTTTTTTTTTCATTATTTTATTTTAAGGTTTTGACATTTATATTTTTGTTTTTGGCCATGGGACTTGATCATTTAAAGTGTGTGTGTTTTTTTCTCTCTCTCTTTTAATTAGAGCCAATTAATTTACATAAACGACGAAAAAAAATACGAATTAATTCTTTTATTTTTTTATTTTTTATTTTTTTTTATCTATGTCCTAGTGAAAGTTTTCGACTTTTATTGCTTGAGGCGCATGAACTCTGGTTTCCGAAAAACTTAATATGCACTGGGATTTCCACCAACTTCCTAATACTTGGGGTTATAGTTTCTTTTTATACAGATCTTCCAACATTCTCCACTGTATAACCCCGACTACATTTCATTTCTTCTTCTTCTTCTTCTTCTTCTTCTTCTTCTTCTTCTTCTTCTTCTGCTTCTTGTAATGCCTTTCATTCAATTAGCATATTTTATCATTAAATTCAAAACTTTTTCAATCGTTATTAGTAGTATTAATTTCCTTTAGATTCCTTATTATTACTAGTAATTCATGTGGTTTAATAAATATTATAACCATTAATAATGATCTATATGATAATGATCTGATTTGTATTATCGTAAAAGAGGGAAAATGGCACTTTGTAGCGTGGTTTGTGTCAGTGCAATAAAATAGGCTATAGAGAATATTACACCTGCTTGTACTCTCACTCCAATTGATATATTCATATTCGTGTTCCTTAATCATCTTACAACAACCTCTGGTTACAAATGAAACAGTCCAAATTCCACCGAATTCTTATTTCATCGTCACCTCAGCAAAATAATGGGCCATTTCGTTATTATTATAAAGAAATAAGGAAAAGGAAAAAAACACCCTACACAGAAAAAATATACTAAGAAAGAAAGAAATAAAGAGAACAGGGGAAAGCTAGAGAGTGGGGTGAGTGCGTGGAAGTGATAACGCTAATCTTGTTTAATCTAACATAATGAAAGATAGAATGAAGGAATGAAAGAAGGAAAAAAAGAGTGAGAGAGAATTATATCAAAATTATTATATTTTTACATAAATAAACATATCAAACGTTGAAATATTAAAATTATCATACTGTTATATATTCACAGATTTTGCTAGTATATATAATTCATCGAAGTAAATAACTATTAAAAAAAAGATTATATAGGGTATTTATTTGTTATTTGCAATACATTATATATATATATATATATATATATATATATATATATATATATATATATATATATAAGTATACAAACAAACAATGTGTTATGATATGGCTTTTTTAGCCGACAATTTTTGGGAGAATATGTGCTTAATTGAAGTCGTACCTAATTTTGAAAATTAGTTAATTAATAATTAATGAATTAGGCGGGCATCTATATTCAAATCTAGGGCTAAACATTTTTCCTGATTTGTTTAGCCTTACGTTTGAATAAGTATGCCCACCTAATTCATTAATTATTAATTAATTAATTTTAAAAATTAGGTACAACTTCAATTAAGCACATATCTCCCAAATATATATATATATATATATATAATATATAATATATATATGTTTCAATCTTTTCATATTTGTACTTTAAATAATCCAAATCTGGTAATTTCAAAATCTCTTTTTACACACACACACACACACACACACACACACATATATATATATATATATATATATATATATATATATATATATATATAAAGAAGTTTGGTATGTACGTGTCTATGTATAACTCCAAAACGGGAGGTCACTCAGATTCGAAATCTTGCATACAGATTAATATCCTTTTATTTATATCCCCTCTCTCTCTCTCTCTCTCTCTCTCTCTCTCTCTCTCTCTCTCTCTCTCTCTCTCTCTCTCTCTCTCTCTCTCTCTCTCCACACACACACACACACACACACATACACACAGTTTGAAACTGCTCACATCTTTATATTTAAAAGAAAGTTTGGTATGTACGTGTCGACTTATAGCTCTAAAAAGAGACGTCGCTCAGATTCGAAATTTTGCATACACCTTAATATAATTAATTAAACAAATATCAAACGATTTTTAGAAAGCATCATATAGCTGCTGTTGTATCAGCAGGAGCTTGTCTGTTGGCTATATCTGCTACTTGCCAGTTATATCAGCACCCCTTGGTGTTCCTAAAAATGTTTTCGTCTGATCATGGACCAGGTACGTTTGCTAGTATATATATATAAGAAAGAGAGACAGACAGATAGGCAGAGAGAGGGGAAAATATATGTATGCATCAATTAGTATATGCACGCACGCACAAACACAAACACACATATATAGATATATATTGATATTAGATATATATATATATATATATATATATATATTATAATATATATAGAGAGAGAGAGAGAGAGAGAGAGATTAATACTTTAGCGATATATATATAAGGAGAGAGATTGATAGTAGAGCTATATATATATATAGAGAGAGAGAGAGACAAAGATATTGATATTAGAGCTTTATATACATATATATATGTATATATATATTCATATTGATATTAAAGTTATATATATATATATATATATATATATATATATATATATATATATTCATATTCATATTAGAGCTATATATATATATATATATATATATATATATATATATATATATATATATATATTATTTATATATATATATATATATATATATCATATTATATTAGATATATATATATATATATATATATATATATATATATTCATATTGATATTAGAGCTTATATATATATATATATATATATATATATATATTCATATTGATATTAGAGTTTTATATATATATATATATATATATATATATATATTCATATTGATATTTGAGACTTTATATATGTATATACATATAGATATATATTATTATATATGTATATATATATTGATATTGGAGCTTTATATATATATATATATATATATATATATATATATATATAAGTAAGTGAAATAAAATGGAATGTAATTCGTTCTTTTTCGATGGTATATATAGATATACATGCATATTCTCAACTCTGGAAAAACAGATAATACCACTATTTCTTTTTTATCCTTCTAAAAGCAGAACATTTGGAAAAACAACAGAATATCTGGGTATATCTGGCTTCTGGGTATATAGGAAAAGATACTCTTCCGTTCTTTAATTAAAGATCTCCCGTAGGCAAGGATTTTTTTTTCTATCTCCAGATTCCCACAAGGAAATGTAGTTTGTAAAAAGAATTCATTTGATTTTTATCATTTTTACATTTGATTTTTTTAAAGGAAGAATGATTAAATACTGTACTGATTCAATTGGTCTCCTAACCCGAACATATTTTGATCTGTTATGATGGATTTCTTTTCTTCATGTTCGGAGAACAAGCAAATTTATTTGACAACGTTCTCTTATCTCCAATTGATAATTTTATATTTTCAGTCCCTTCTACTTAAGGGTTATAGACGCTGTGAATTTATGTAATTGTGGTGAAATGGTTAGCGTGTTAGACTTATAAACCAATGCGGGTGAGTTCGATTCTCCCTGCTTCTTAGGCCTCCATCATTATGCTTAGCAAAGTTTAATATAAATCTCTAAAAATACGGTTTACACACACACACACATATATATGTATATATGGGAGTAAATATGGAAATAAATCCGACAATATTAAGAAAATTTGAAATGTTCCAAAAATAAGATGAATTTATTTATCGACGCTTAAACGTTTCGGTTTATTTAAACCTTCATTAGGATGTATAATGGGGTGAAGAAATTAATGGATGATTTATAGATGACAGGAGATAAAAAAAAACTATATAAAATGTTGTTGTTGTTGTGTAACTTTATTTTTTCAGCGTTACATTTTTAAAAGACGAGTCGCGATAAGCACACGCGAAGATGTCATGATGCGTGACATAACTCGAAGAAAATGCATTCAACAAAAGACAAGAAAAAGTATTAATGGACTAATTATTATTATTATATATATATATATATATATATATATATATATATATATATATATATATATATATATATATCCTTCCACACGAGCAGGGTGGGATACAAGGTCAACGTCTTAAGCTGAGTTTAACATGTTTTCCTTCTTCGAAACTGGTTGCGTAACCAATGTTTAAGAGCCCAGTCTGCCCTACTATTTACCCATATCTAAAGGAAGAGCTGGTTTCATATCTTTCCAAAAGATATTAGCGCTGTGTGAAATACAAACAACCTCGTCCAGGATTTGAACTGGTCTCGCCGTGTCCATTTCCTACGACACCAAACTTTACACCACGCGTGTCCATAAGTTTAATATATACCACTTAGTTTTTATTTTGAGTCATCAGTATCGTAACGATTATTGTCGAAGGAATTAGACTTGGCGAGCCGAGTTCAATTCTTAGACAAGGCTGTGTACGTTTTTCTTCGCTCTAATGCATGAACGGCAGGATTTCATATATTTTTCTCTCCCGGTTATGGTTTATTTAACCTTGGTAATGTTACCAGTCCCGGAGAAGGAAGACTATTCAAACCAGAATTTTAGGTCCCTAAAAGAGCCTGACATTGCATTTAGCCTCGTTATGGTGCGCAGATGCATATATATATATATATATATATTATATATATATATATATATATATATTTACCAACCCCTTCACACGAGCAGGATGTGACAAAAGGTCAATTTCTTAAGAGGAGTTTAACAGGTTTGAATTCAGAGTTTTCCTTCTCCTAGACCGGTTACCGAACCAAGGTTAAAGAGCCCAGTCTGCCCTACTATTTACACATAGCTGGAGGGAGAGTAGGGTTCATACCTTTCCCAAGGCTATTAGCGCTAAGTGAAATGGAATTACCACGTCCAGAACGAACCCATTTCCTATGACTTTAACCATTACACCACGCACGTCCTTATTCTGTCTCGTAAGACATATAGATGATAGGATTTTGCTATTGTATTTCGTTTTAAGCGAGATTGTGTGTATATTTTCAATATCATCATCATCATCATCATCATCAAGTCGTGCTGGCAGCACGTATATCCATGACAATCTCTCGACAACCATCCTTATTTGTCATCGCTACCGATAGGTTCTCTCTGCAGCATCCATCATCCACACATGCTTGTACAACATAGGATTAATCCTAGCTTTTATTAATTTAAAGTTATCAATTATTATGTTATAACTCTATAAGCTATTTTCCCGCGCACCCCACGTATGCGGGTGTGACACAATGTCTTTTGAATGTCGGACGACCCATGAACCAAAGCTCATGGGATGGTAGGTGCAAAAAATACGTAAATCCCATCGGCATTCGCCTTAGCACGTCGTCATGAACAACCAAATGTAGATGGGAATTTCCCCTGCAATGTGTGTGACTGTATCTTCAAGTCCAGAATTGGACTACTGGCCTACCAGAGGTCTAGGTCCTTGCTGGGCGGCCAACACTGGCATACCCATGTGTATGTTTCCACAGAATAAAGTCACATGAGTTCTTCCTTGCTTCTCCAGCAGTGTCCAGCATGCCTTGTTCGTCTTACTCAGATGGTTTGTGTGACTGGGGTCATGTGGTCGTATAGCTGCTTTCTTGTAGGATGTTGTTTCGACAGTTTGTTTAAGACCGCACACAGCATTCTTTTGCAACTCCCATCTAGCTTATTCCTTAGGTGCATCGTTAGGGTTCAACTGGGGCAGCCTATAACATTTGACAGTTATTTTTAAACCTTTCTTGTAAAATGATATCCACGTGTAAAATCTGTGGATTGATATTCTAAAACTTGGCTAGATTCTACCAGTAAATATCAGCATATCTGGCAAAGACATAATTATGATATGGACAGCACTTTACTGATTGAATAATTGTTGTGACGTAAGCAGTTATGTAGTTTTTGTTACAGACAAAAACTGGAAGCGAATCTCCATTATTAATAGATTTGCAAACTGCATTGAGAATTTATGTGAGTAGTAAGTGCCCCAATCCTACTACAATCGGCGTGGATGGCCGTTGACTCTCCTGGAGCTCATCCGCCCTTTGATAGCTCTTGGTTTTTAAAGATGCTGGTGCCCACACACACACACCTCATCAGACACGCCAATGTGGATACCAGTTTAGTCGCCGACAACCTCACCATGGAACAGGTAGTACTAGCTTATATGGTATTAGTAGTAGGAAAGAAAGAAACCTGTCTTCATAACCGACTCATAGAATAACGGGTTAAGGCAACATTGAGATGTCTTTGTTTAATGCCGAATTCTGAAATTATACAGCACTAGAAGGATCTGTGGATATACCACAGTATGATAATCTAATTATTACACCGTTTGGTATGTTTTCATAAGAGCTTTTGCAAAATACTTCAATATATAAAAAATATAATAATCTTGATTTAACTCTCCCTCACTCTTTCTTTTTTCTTTCTTTTTATCTATTCATCGTTTTATTATGTACAATTGAAACTGATTAGCGTTATCGTTTCCACACGCTCACGCCCTTTCCTCATCTTTCCCCTGCCCTATGTCTTTCTTATTATATCTTTCTGTGTCACCTGTCCTTTTTCTTTCCTTTCTTTCTCTATATCTTAACCAATCTACATATATATGTCATACTTAATAATACAGCTACACTAGTAATCAAATATACGAAGACTTTGACTTTTGGTTGACAAACATATTTTGTATTGTATACAATTACATGCAATACCTTCCTCATGGTCAAGTCAGGCTGAAAGAACCAGTTCCCGCTATATTACCAAAGGTAAGCAGTGATGAGCCTGCTCAGATGAGTTACCACTTCTTAAAACAGATATTGTAAGCAAGCAGGTGTCCGTGTGTCTGTAAAGAGTAAATACTGTGTAATATAATTAATGAGTTTAGGTAATTGCAAAAATAATCAATTTTAGTAAAAGTAGATTATGGGGAAGGAAAAGAAAAATAAATATTTTGGAAAGATATTTTGAAAGGATGAATCTGGCTAGAATGCATTTTGTGAAATGTTTGTTTAAATTCCAACCAGAAAAAATTCCGATGTTAAATACTTTGGGGATTGTTTAGTTAGAATTCCAATATACTTATATAATGAAAATATAAAACGGAATTAAAATATACAGAAATAATTAGAGTAATGACATAAGAAAAATAATCAGCTGATTAATGTTAATCGTAAAATAGGAGACGAGGATTCAAAGTCAGATAGTAAGGAAAAAAGGTGACTAGAGAGCAACGCGACGCCGAGAGCGTAGCCGAAGAGTAGCCTTTCTTTCTTTCTTTCTTTCTTTCTTTCTTTCTTTCTTCTCCAAAGTTTGACAGTTAACTCACAGGCGGGAACGTCATAAGTTTACTATGATTATTCATTATACCGATTCTGTTATATAAACACCAGTCTCTCTCTCTCTCTCTCTCTCTCTCTCTCTCTCTCTCTCTCTCTCTCTCTCTCTGCATTGCCGACTACAAGGGCGATCAGCGGACATAATAAACTTGTTGACAAAAATTCTTGCACTCGTGTTTGTTTTTAAAAGCCAGCACAGAGTTACACAGGATCTTAATTTAAGGGTCGTTTTCAAACACGAAGAAAATAGCCAGTAAGTTAAAGCTGTATACACATCCCGAAGGCTTCGTATAAACAAACTGAACATACGATTTGTCTTAGATGAGGATTGATAATTTGTATTATTTGGATTTTTCTGATTGTTATCCTCATATTTATTGTTATGTACAAAACGAAGAGAAGGCTCTAAAGTTTGAGAAGGTTCCCGAGTCAGACAAGAAACACCTGAAGAAGGTCGGATGGCACATCGGTCAAAACCTTGTTTATATAACAAAAATCCAAATGATACAAATTGAATATATTCTCGCTGATGCATGTGTGTCTGGAGGTCACATGCTCAGATAAGTAAGTGACCACTCTATTGGGAAAAAAAGTTAAGAAAATATTGTGTTTTGAGTTTTCCTATAATTACATTGAAATCCGGAAGAAAAGTTAACATAGGTTTATTACCCTTTGGTTCAGAAAATATAAATCAGATAGTCCAACGCGCAGCTCTTTAACAACAGTAATTATATCTCTGTAGCAATACTAGCTATTACTCGGCCACTCCCTCTTGTAGACCGTATTATTTATGTTTCGTTGGACGAAAAATATTCAACATAATAATATCAAGCTATTATTATTATTAAAACGATTATGTTATGCATCAGATGCTTATCATCTGCTTCTTGGAAATGCAGAAAAAGAAGAAAAATAAATTCAAATAGAGGCATCAAGAACACTTATTTCGAAAACATATGTTGGAATTTAATTTGTATTCATAAGAAAGATTACCTGATATATCATATGAATAATAAAATTCTATCGAAGGACAACAAATTATTCAAGTTTTAAAAAAAACTCGATACATATCATTAACAGATGCAAATAAACTGAACTTTAAATTCAAACTGCTCTAATGATATTTATCTATTTATTTATTCATTTACTTTATTTTATTTTTTGGTTTGCAAGAAAGCGAGTAATGAGTAATTGTGAATAATGAAAATTAATTATGGCTGGATCGTTTTTGAGTAAATTATTTTATAAGAATGATCCAGCCGCATCTAATTTAATAGTTAATTATTTCTAATTATATAATAAAGTTTTACTTTTCCTTTACTGAACACAGAAAAGAATCCAGTAAAAAAAATGAAATGACTCTTTGATTTATTTTTAAAACTTAATTTACATATATCACACAAAATGTTTACTTTTTATTAAATCGTAGTGAATTGTTTTGCTTATATAATATCAATTGGGATATATTTCATTAACCAACAGGCCGAAAGAAATATGTTCAGGTTTTAATTCAAATACAACTAAATTGTAGCAACGAGCAAAGTTTTACTACCGACATCCAGTGAAGAACTCTTCACCAAGTCAGAACCATTAGCTCGCTCACACACAGGTTCACTACATATCTAATCTTCAGTGTAATTTATAGTAATAAACTTCTAGTGTTTCCTTACAAAACTGTGTATCATGAGTGTCAATATTTAGGACATTTTTAAAAATAAATAATTGAAACTATTGGTTTGGTGGCTGGTTTTGAAGGCTATCACAATGCAAGTGTAAAGAAAAATAAAGTAACTATAGGTATTGTTTGTTAACCTGGGATTTATTCTTAATGTTTCGAGATATTATCTCTTCTTCGGAAGATTTCTGAAACTGAAGCTGTTACTAGGGACCGTCCATTTTGTTTTGTGCCTTTCTATCTTCCAAATTCTGTGTGTGGGTGTGTGTTTATGTGTATGTGTGTTTGTGTATGTGTGTTTATGTATTGAAACTATGTTTTGTAGACAACCTATATAAGCAAGCAGCAATTAATCTTGAAAATTAATCATTTTATCATCCGTACAGCTGATTTATGGGCCGGGTGAGCTCAGTCGGTAGAGCATTCGGCTGGAAATCGCAAGGTTCCTAGTTCGATACCGGTCCTCGCCAACTCAGTGTATGAGTAGCACAGGGATCTGTGCGGTAAAGTAAGGAGCTGATGATAGATGTGGCGCTCCACCTCAGATGCTAAAACAATCTCCTTGGTCTAGCGCTATTGAAAAGGAGATAGACTCCCTCGCTGACTGGCTGATACCGACTTTAGCCCCCCCCCCCGTCGACTTTACTTTACTTTTACAGCTGATTTGAACTCAGTTTTCCTTCTTCTAGACTGGTTGCCTAACTAAGGCTAAAAAACCCAATCTGCCTTAATTCTTTTCTTATAAGTGGATAATAGATGGATTTATGCTTTTCTCAAGGGCATTAACACAAAGCTAAACGTAAACTGCTTTATCTAAGGTTTGATATCAGGTCGCTTATTCCATCTTCTACAATGATAACCGTTACGCTAATCGCGCACTCTAGTTATTGGGACAAAATATATAAAAACCAAAAAAAATGTATGAAAGTAAGAACAAGACAACTGATAAACGGGGAATTTCTACTAGATTTACAAATCCATTACTTGAGTTTCTCACTGATCCTTGTCCTTGTGTCATAACTAATCTAAGTTTGATAAAAATAACTTTATGGTAGTCTAAAATTTAAGTTGCATAGTTTTAGTTTTCCAAGTTTATGTCGGGGTAGGGGGTATGGAAACACCACTACATAAATGAACTGCATTTCTCATTGAACGCTGGGAAATTACGCAATTAAAAGCAACCATTCATTGTATTTCAGTATATTCAAATGAAACATCCAAATTTTGATTTTGAACAAAAAATGCAGTTAGGTTAAGATAATTTTTTAAAAATGTATTTTTCTTTAGAAAGAAAGAAAGAAATAAGAAATTTATTAATCAATAGTAGTACAAATTATTTTTTTTTAAATATAAGTAAAAGAAAAACTTTATTGGTTTAAACTACTATTGAAGGGAGACCATGCCTAATAGCGTGAAGCTAATCCCATGGACATGACGACCCTTGGACGCTCACAGGAAACAATACATGAAACACACAACGTAAACATATACATATATATCATGAGCACCAAATTGTCATTTTAGGAAAATATTTCCTTTTTTTCCCTTCATTTTTAATCCTGGAATTTTCCTCTTCATCCATCCTTCATAAGTGATTATGAAGATAGGGAAATGCTAACTAGCTACAAGGTTCTTAAAGGCATTAGTTTATATTTTACTATTATATCTGTATAGTTCTTATCGTTTCTTGATCGACAATTCTCCCTCAATCAATTATAGTAATTACTTTTTAACTATTACGTTACACATACGTCATTTAGGGAAAACTATCTAATTATACTCATCTCTCTGATTTCTTTTTACTCTTCAGATAGTTATGGTACCGTAGAAGGGACAGAAAATGAGCCATTTATTTTGATCTAGTTGGATATTATGTAACTGATAATATTTGGTTAAGCTGTTACATAATTATTAGATACCTAATATTTATGTGCAATAATGTAGAAATCAAAATGGCTG
This sequence comes from Doryteuthis pealeii, assembly GCA_023376005.1. Taxonomy (NCBI): domain Eukaryota; kingdom Metazoa; phylum Mollusca; class Cephalopoda; order Myopsida; family Loliginidae; genus Doryteuthis; species Doryteuthis pealeii. Next base: position 68,059,434 of record CM042142.1, read on the forward strand.
TTATAAGTGCAGCCCACGGCCTTGAAGGATGAGTGACAAGGCTTGACCTCATCCTGGTCCTTTCCGGTGGATACTGTGAGAATCGGTGGAGGAGACCCTTTTCCGGTTTAGATTAGAGATAGATTTTAGTCAGTTGGCGAGAAACCACGACGCTGGTGAGTCGTGTTATACACGCTCCGACTCGATCTGCGCAGGTAGTCTGGTGGGGGATTTCAAGAATAAAATATGATCAAAGTAAATCGAAGTCTTGTGTTATTATCTAAAAACTACTAATGAGACAGGGCTTCTGATACAGAGAAATCCCCAATGGAAGACCAGACACGAAGTCCCCAAGAGAAGTCCAGACGTTAGAAGAGACCTAGAAGAACTTAAGATGTCAGAAGAACAGAAGAAGAATAGAAGTAAGAAGTAAGTAATGAGAAGGGTATACAACAAAGCTACACCAACCAAAAAGGAGTGATAGTACCTGTTAGTTTCATCTATATGTTAAATAGGAAAAGGTGAGTTTAAAAATGTGTTCAAAAATTGAATTTAAACAGAAAAATTGAGTCCCCATCCGGAATGAATAAAACAAAACGTCTTAAAAAGCATAAAATAACCCAACAAGAGTTGACATGCCGTAAAATCCAATCAAACAACCAAAACAAATTTTGATCCATCTGAATTAGGATATCTTAAAAAATCAGACAACAGAAATCAATGGATACACGTCTTAAGCATTGGTTTTAATGTAAACACAAGTATTTTCATCCGAAATTTGAAATGTCCTGGGTATGGGGTTAAACCCTATCTAGTGGTGAAGTTCCAGTTCTGGAGTTATGGATAGTTTAGAGTACCCTTCATGTCCATTATTCACAGGTCCACTCTGATCCAGTTTGGTAGTTTTTGTTTGGGTCGCATCTATGTGTTAAGTAGAAAAAAAATGAGTTTTAAAAAATTGTGTTTAAACAAAAACTGAGTTTTAAAGAAAATTTGAATAACCATTAAGAATTAATACAACGATATGTCTTAGGGATAAATTAACCTAACAAACGTTGGCATACCATAAAGGNAGCAAATTTTAAAAAGAAAGAAGGAGACGGGGTTATTTGTATGAACGTTTGAGGTGAGTCTTGATCGTTTGTTATTATTAGAATTCTCGGGATGTTTTCCCTCATCTTTATAAATATATACAGAACGTTTAACAAGAAAACTGCAGAAGGCCATAAGACACTTAGTTCGAATATTAAGTGAGCCTGTGGTTGTTTTACTTACTATAACATATGCGGTTTTATTTAAAAGTGTGCTGTTGAAACATTAAATCTTTTTGATATATATAATATATATATATAATATTATATATATATATAATTTACCAACCCTCTGCACGAGCAGAACACGACACGAGATTCATATTTTTAAGCCCTGTCTTCCTTACTATTTACCCATACCTGGAGGGAGATAGTTGGATGCATACCTTTCCCCAAGTTGGCTAATGCAAAAACAGCCTCGTCGGGTCGACGGGTCCATTTCCTTACGATCTAACCATTACACACAAACGCCTCCAGTGTATATTGATATATTACATATAGAACTATAAGCTAAATGTTTTTTATGTCATTCATGGTATTAAAAGTAAAATTGAAATACAGTTTCCGTTCATTCTAATAGTTTCTTTTAATTCTTATTCTTTCCCACTCTCTTTCCGTTCTCCCCTTTTCCCTTTTTCTCCTTCATCCTTCTTCATTATACATTTTCTACCTCACTTTCTTTCTCCATCATTTCATTCTTTCTTGCTGTTCGTTCCTCTTTTCTATTCTCCTCTTTCTTTTCCCTCTGTTTCTTTTTCATACATTATTTTTCTTCTAATCGTTTTGCTCTTCTTTTTCTTTCCTATTTCTTTCTTTAATTCCTTCTTGATTATATTTTTATTTTCGTTTCTTTGTTGCTTTCTTTCTCTCAAAAGAAAGAAAGAAAAAAAAGAAAAAAATATTTCAAAAAAGAACAAAAATTAGGAAAACTAACATTTTGAAAAAAAGAAAGAAAGAAAGAAGAAAGAAAGAAAGAAAGAAAGGAAAGTGAGAAAGAAGAAAGAAAGAAAATATTAGATGCCCTCTAAAAATATCAAAATGCATAAAGACTTTACACGGGGAAGAAAAATTACTTTCTTTCTTTCTTTCCTTCTTCTTTCTTTCTTCATATATTATTTTTCTTCTGTTATTTTTTCCTCCTTATTTCTTTCTTTAATTCTTTCTTGATTATGTTTTTCTTTTCTTTTTCTTAATTCACCAGTGCAGTCACGACTTACCAAGACAGAACCCATCACTTCTCCGTTGGAAACGCTAATATTAAAATCTTTATCGAATAAATTAAAAGGCTGACAATATTGAATTCTTCTGACTGGCGTACATTTGTTCATCGTCTCCTTCAAGACCCCCCCCCAACCTTTTCACTCGGTTCCATCAATTCGATTGTCTGTTTGGAAAGTTCATTCGTTTACTTAGAGAATTGTCCGTCTTGCCTGTTTTTATTTTCTCTTTTTTTTGTTTTAGATTTAAGATTCAATCACCTTCGTCTTACTTGAATACTTGGCCCATTTAGAAGAACTCTTCAAGTTGGTTGTTCACGTATTTGAGACAATCCAATTTTTGGACACCATCTTTAGAGTAATTTCAAATGAAAATCTTCAGAATAAAAAATAAAAGTTCCACTTCCGCCCTTTTTGTTGTCTCCTTTTAGCTTAGATCAACAAAAGATACCCGTTAAAATAGTTCGTATTAACTCGATAGGAAAAATCCTGCGAGTTAATTACTTTCTTCATAAATTCTATTTTATATTCTTATTTTAAATCATTTACGTTTAGTCGTTCTTGTTTTTGTTGTTGTTGTTTTTCATGTTTTTTTGGTCTATTTTCGTAATTGTATTGACGTAGCTACAAAAATAATTTTTCTAGTGAGTTTTTTTTCCTTTTGTTCTTCCGTGTCCTTCTTATATTTAGGGCACAATACCCCCAACACCACTTAAATTAACTCATAAATAATCAGGTCCACATCCGGCACTAGGCAGGGAACTACATCGTCAGATTATATCATCTAAGTCATTATATTCCCAATAAAATTGGTATTAACCATGCGATTTTTATAATGTGTACTAATGTTTGATTTACGTTAATGTCATGCTGAACGCACTGATTCCAGCGAGAACCCCGTGGTTAATCAGCGATGAGCTTGTTCAATACTTAGATGGGTAAGCACTTGAACAATAGCAGATACTGTAAGCAATCTGAGATCTGTGTAACATATTTAGACAAAGATTATTTAGAAAAGGCAAAATGAAGGAGAAAAATTAGAACGATTAGTTAAAAGTAAAAAGGGAGATAACTGATAACGAGAACCGTATGGGAAAAGATTGGTGAAAAGGGAATCGCTTGATCTAGTGGGGGAAGATTGTGAACAAATATGAGAAAGCAATAAAAAATGAAAGACTAGAAAAACGAAAAGGCGATATATATATATATATATATATATATATATATATATATATATATATATATATATATATATATATATATATATATATATATAAGTGCTTAATTGGAGTCGTACCTAATTTTGAAAATTAATTAATTAATAATGAATTAGGAAGAGGAATGTTAACCTACTCTAAACAAATCATAAAATCTAAGAAGTTCGTTTGGTGTTGGGGTTATGGGATCGGCCTGTCAGCTTGGCAGTCCGGTTTCAAATCACGTACAGGGCGGTCTTCCGATCTATAGCTCTGCTGATGAGGCCTAATAGGCCGAAATGTACATACAGAGATTGATTTTTCTCGATTTGTTTAGCCATACATTTAATAGGTATTCCCGCCTAATTCATTATTAATTAATTAATTTTCAAAATTAGGTACGACTCCAATTAAGCACTTATTCTCCAAAAAATTATCGGCAAAAAGCCATTCTAAACAAACCTTGTTTACAACTATATATATATATTATATATATATATATATATATATATATATATATACATACATATATACGCACACACACACACACACACACATATATATATATATATATATATATATATATATGAGGAAAAAATGAGTAAAGAAAAGAAATGTAGATGGATAAAAATTAATTTTATCGATATCACTTTTAATCAATATCACTTCAGTGTTGGTGTATAGATGTTATAATGTTTAGGTCTCCGTATTTGATACATACATACACACACACACACACACACACACACACACACACATATATATATATATATATATAGAGAGAGAGAGAGAGAGAGAGAGAAGTTTGAGAAGACAGACAGAAAATGTGAAAGCAAGAGAATGAGAGAGAAATAGAAATAGGTTAGAGAGAGAGAGAGAGAGAGAGAGAGAGAGAGAGAGAGAGAGAGAGAGAGAGAGAGAGAGAGAGATGGATAGATAGATAGATAGATAAGAGAGAGAGAGAGAGAGAGAGAGAGAGAGAGAGAGAGGAGGAGAAGGACAGACAGACAATGCATTTATGTTTATATGACTAACATATCGGGTGAGGTTCAGTTCATAATCTAAATAAGACGACCAGTAAGCTATGAAAAACTCATAAGTGCCGTTCTCCTATCGAAACCTTCACATGCACATATATCAGTGTGGTCCCACGAGCATAGACCTAAATCGATTAGCTTTGTGCGGATTGTGGATGCACCACAGAGGACCTCCATGAAGCGAATATCGATAGGGATAGTTTTTAGTGATAAATGTTCTTGCCCCTCTGTAGTGGTTGGAGGGCTTTGTTTACGACGTGTAAAGGTTATCTTTGTATGCCCGTCGGTTTTGATAACCACAACACATCGCTAAAATTGGTCGTCGTAATCGAACAAGCCCGGACAGTTTGTTGTCTAAGCCTGTGTGTAGATGAATGTATCTTTTTATGGGTATATATACGTACAAAAAATAGTAACGAGTTAACTGGAACAATTTCTATTTGCCCGAGAAAATTTAATAGAGCTGAAATACAGAAATGACAGGATAATACAAAGAAATCTTATATATAGCTTAATAAGGGAAACGCCCTAGTTTCTCTAAAGTCTTTTTTCTATATCTAATCGACTTTCTGTCAATAAGTGTGGTGGCATTTATACTTCTTGAATTCAGGGTAATCGTCTGATGATTTTAAGGTAATTAAAAACCCACCTAAACAGAGTTTGAGGGTACAGTGTCCAAACTTTGTATTTATACACAATAAAGATGAGACAACAGTCCGAAATATAAAAAAATTATTAAAAAAGAAATAAGTTTTTTTTTGACAAATATTGTATGTTTCTGACTGAGAAGTGTTGTATCATTAACAGTGCTTTATGAGAACGTAGCCTTGGTGCAGTGGTTGAGCAAGCTAATTTCGTATGCCATGACTATAACAATGAACTCAATACTTACCGTATGACTGGCAGCAGAGGTGCTCTTGTAGCTTACCAAGCTAAGCTTTGTAAATATCAATAAACATGGCCAAATATAGACAGAGTAAAATTACCCGATGCTATCTGAATTCAAACGGTTTTTGCTTTCGAGTAGAATAAGGAGAAATAAAACATTCGTTCTTTTTAGCCCTGTCAAAGTGGGCCTGAAATAAACTGGATTAAACCGCATCCTTATCTCTTTTTTTGTTTTTTTTTGTTTGTTTTTGTTTTTGTTTTTATTTGAGTCGGGAAAGATGAGCGGTCTCCGGGGGCATAATCACTGCTTCTGCCAGGACCAGCGGCGCAGCTTGGTAAAAACGTCTGTTATTCAGGAAATATATTACATTAATGGGGAACAGATTCACAATGGTTGGTATGTCCGCATAATGTGTTTTTTTCTTAATTCTACAATATAATGTAAAAACCGGCAGTAATACCCGTATAGACTGGAAGGAATGGAGTTGATAATAATTAGAATATTTACCACACACACACACACACACACACACACACACACACACACACACACACATATATATATATATATATATATATATATATATATCCGTTTTTAGCTAAAATAGTGTTAAATAATTACAAAATACCAGGCTTCATTTAATTATTTATTTAGTTATCATTCCCACTTTTCCCTTAATAACCGACACGTATTATTTATTATATCTCCATTTCTAGTTAAATAGTGTTAAATAATTACTAAATACCAGGCTTCATTTAATTATTTATTTAGTTATCATTCCCACTTTGTTTCCCTATGTTCTCTTAAAAATAATCAGTCCATTAATGCTTTTTCTCGTCTTTTGCATTTCTTCGAGTTGCGTCACGCGTCATGACACCTTCGCGTGAGTAGATCGCGACTTGCCTTTCAAAAATAAAACGCTGATCAAATACAGTTACATAACTAAAAAGATTTTCATCTTCTGTCACATATAAAAACATCCATCATTTTCTTCACCCCAAGAGACATCCTGATGAAGGTTCAATGCAACCGAAATGTTTTAAACATCGATAATTAAATTCATCCCATTTTCGGAACACTTGTTTTTTCAAATTTTCTTTATATATATATATATATATATATATATATATATATATATATATATATATATAATAAGTAATCCACAGACACGTGTTTCGGAGTATCACTCTTCATCAGTGTGGTTATACCGTTTAACAGCTACCCCTGGCCGTGTTTGAGACCCAAATGAACTTTCGTTCGCCAATCCTCTTATCCGTACGGCTATAGGCAGCTGTCAAATATAGGAGAATATTGTTATATATTGTACAAACGGAAATATGAATTTCCGGTTTTATTAAACAAAGAACTGCCCGTTATCAGATCAAGAGATAAAAATACGTGGGAGTAGCTAGGAATATAAAAGAACAGAGGGCTCGAGACAGGTCAGTCGTCAGTTAGCCCCGGAGGCAGTCACCCGGAGAGAGAGTGAGGTGATCGGGGTCAGTAGTCGGCCGAGCGGGACCTCGTGTAGTTGGTGTCGGAAAAACTAGCCTTAATATTTACCAACTGAAAAAGCTTGTCGCCCAGAAATTTAATCGAAGGACCGAAAGTCTAAAGACTGAATATATTAATTAAACTGACCCTCTCTCTCGAAGTTAAGAAGCTTGAATTTATTTCAATAAACTTCTGGAGGATAACTTTGGTGTTATTGTCATCCCTTACAACGAAGATAAAACTATTGCAATTTAGTACAGTGACGACGCGCTATGCAACAATATTTAATCGCTACATTTCTAAGCGGAAATGAATTCACTAAAGGCCTCAAACATATGTAAACAAAGCGAGCCTTAGCTGTGCGCCAAATACGATGAATTTTGCAATTAAATCCCTTCTATTTAAAGTGATCGACCAAACTGGGAGCATTACACATGTTCTTTAAAAGTACGACGGTTATCACACTGCAACACCCTTTGGATAAAAATAAGACTCTTCAAATCCTTCAATAAATGCAAAAATGTAAATCCTGATTATTTGGTTTTGCTTATCCACCGAATTTTTATTTCTGTGAGGGCCATCACCTCAGCAGATTAATGGGCCATTCCTTTTTATCATAAAATAAGAAGGGGAAGAAAAATGCTACATAGAAAAATATAAAAAGAAAGAAAGAAAGAAAGAAGGGAAGAGAGTAGGTGAAATATATAGATATGGGATGGAGCACGGAATCGATAACGCTAATCTGTTTCAATTGGACATAATAAAAAGATGAAAATAAGGAAATGAATAATAAAAAATAGTGTGAGAGAGATAAATAAAGATGTTCGTACATTTTTTACATATTGAACTACCTGTAATAGCTCGTAAGCAAACATATCAAACGTTGTAATAATTAAATTATCATACAGTGGTATATCCACAGGTCCTGCTAGTTAATCAATAATATAGGTTGATGTATTTCTAACTAAATGCTTGATATTGTAGAGAGAATATAATGTAGACACAGCATCAACGGCGCTTGGTTACTCATTTTCCAGCCTATGCGACAATCTGACCAAAAGCCAACTGAGCGTATAGGCAGAGAAACTGACAGTAATCAAGGGCTCCTGACTCTGTGTCAACGCTACGCCAATATATATATATGAATTTTTATATTCGAGGAAGAAAAATAAAGTGCTCAATTACAGCTGTAAGAGCTATATTTATTATTATGATCTGTACATTCAATGGCTTTTTTGTTACCACTGGTTTCTAAGCATTAGATGCTTCTCATCAGACCAATCCCCTTGGAAATGATCTCTCTCTCTCTCTCTCATATAATATATATTATATATATATATATATATATATATATATATATATACAGATAGACATAGATAGATATACATATATATACTAAAGTTCCATCTCTTTTTGATCGGCCTAATGCAAAAAGATCCCGTCTGGTTTTATTGGAAAGTTGTCAGATCGGATTATAAGAATAAAAATGTCGAATCTTGATCTAATTTTTCCGTATTGATTTTAAAAGTTAAACTGGAAAGTAAGTTAATTTTTGGTATATTGTGCTTTTTTTTCATTTTGATATTAAGGATAAACGCAGAAAAATGATCCTTAATACAAAAATAACTAATGCAAACTGCGTTTCCTATGATGATAGGAAACTATTGGTAGTTTCTTCTAATAGATATTAGTACAGAGGTTAACTACCTGTCTGCTCAATCATCGTACAGAGTTCAAATTCCCACAAAGTTAATTCATATTCACTTTGCATCAATGGCCAGAGGAATGGACTTAACCACTCTCTCCTATGTGTTGAAGTTAAGTATTAGTCTATTTTTAGAACCAGGTAACCAAGAACAACTTGCCGTCGGTTATTTGGAAAAAAGTTGTGTACCTCCAAGAAATCCCATTGACCTGAAAATTGTGTGTAATAAGTTCTCTTGAACTGGGTACTATTAATGTTTAATTGATGCGCTTATGTTGTTACGATTCTGGTCGCCATTTAGGCGTTTAGCTCTCCGACTTGGTAAATCAAATGGTAGAAAAGGGTGTAGTCTCAATAATAGAATGATTGTTGTATTCCTTAAAATCCTAGGTAGAACAAAAGTGTACTCGTAGCAGAGGATCCACTTGTAGTCCTCCTGGTATTAAATCCAATTGGCAACTGATTTCAGACAATTACCGCCGACTATGCATTCTATGTCGTTTTTTATTTATCAATGTCTGTTAATGATTTTGGTAAAGTCCATAAATATAAATGGCGATTCCTCGTATATCTTATACGAATAGATAGTCGAACAGATGATCTGATTATAAGTCGGATTTTTATTGTTGCTATTGATGGTTCCTTCTTTATTTTAAAGGAGAATGTGAAATGGAACAAGGGATTTTTTTTAATTAAACGAGGAAATAATTTCATTTGACAAAATCCATGGACATAGCAAGTTAGAGATATTTCAATATTACGTCCCATTTTCTCAATGCGGCTTGCTGACTGCTTTCTATGCTGGGCTTTCTATGCTGGGCTCAAGCCACACTGAAAGGACCAGTTTCCGTTGAGTTAACCGAAGTTAAGCATCAATGACACTTTTTAATACTTAGATCGGTGACTACTTAAAGTAAAATGTACTGTGAGCAGTTTGTGTAATAAATTGAATTGGGCATAAAATAACCCCACAAGGATAGACATGTCGTAAAAACCAACCAAACAACGAAGCTTTTTATATGGTCAAAGCTGTGTAGTCCTTTTTATATGGTTATTGCTGCATTTTCCTTTTTATATGGGCAACGCCGTCTAGTTCTTTTTATAAGGTCAATGCCAAGTTTTCCTATATATATATATATATATATATATATATATATATATATATATGATCCAAAAGTCCAGAGAAGAAATCTTCCTTACGACACAAGAGTTTTATTTAAAAAACCTGTCGCAGTTTGAGAGCTCAATGTGCGCTCTTAATGTTAGAATCACAATGCAAATATATAAGTAAATAAATAACAAAAGACTTAGAGATTTAGCATTTTAGTCTATTTCAGGGAGCTTAGACAAAGTGTCTAACTCTCCCGACTCATCAGACGATGACGATGAGTCGGGAGAGTTAGACACTTTGTCTAAGCTCCCTGAAATAGACTATAACGCTAAATCTCTAAGTCTTTTGTTATTTCTTTACTTATATATATATATATATATATATATATATATATTTTGGTGTTGATATATATATATATATATATATATATATATATATATATATATATATATATATATATATATATATATAACGCCGTCTAGTCCTTTTTATATGGTCGATACCATACAATCCTGTTTATATAGGCAATGCCGCGTTGTTCTTTTTCTATAGTCAATGCCGCGTTGTCCTTTTTCTATATTCAATGCCGCGTTGTCCTTTTTCTATAGTCAATGCCGCGTTGTCCTTTTTATATGGTCAATGCCGTGTAGTTCTATTTATATGGTCAATGCCGTGTAGTTCTTTTTATATGGACAACGCTGTCTAGTCCTTTTTATTTGGTCAGTGCCGCGTAATTATTTATATATGGTCATATAGTGTAGTCCTTTTTATACGGTCAATGTCACGCAGTCCTTTTTATGTGATCAATACCACGCAGTCCTTAAATCTATTTAAAGTGTGTCGGTTAGGTCTTCTGTCTTTATTCAATCACGTGTAATATTGTATAAGACTGACATATCTTTTTTTAATTTTTTTTTTTTTTTTGCTCATTGCTATGATTTTTTGTGGTGAAAATATGTTACTGAATATATTGAGTGCAGGAATTTATAACGGACATGATCCCGAGGTCAGCACCTGCAGGAAGAACGGAAATCTTGATTGACAGTTTAGAGGTCATGGGTTGATATCCAATATGGTAGTCAAAAAAGGATATGAGAATCGAAAATCTGGACACTGATTGGCTGAAAGAAATCACATGATGAAACAGATATAAAGAGTTAATTTTTTTTAATAAATTGGCTTCCAGACAAAAGAGGAAGCAGTTGAAACTGCTCTTCTCTTTGGGTTGGTGGTGGTGGTGGTGGGAGGGTGAGACATAATAAATATGAATTTGATGAAGGGTTTCTTTTCTTGGACAAAATGAGGATTGGGAGGACACTCATAATCAGAACCGGTCTCAACAAAAATATCTGGAGAACAAAAGTGGAAATTTAAAATTTTGATACGTATGGAAGATAATCCCTACACCACTATCACATGAATGTAGACGGCTTTCGAGTACTGGCCAAAAAACAAGTGATACCGTGATGCTCCCGCATATTAGAATTGACCGTATTTTTATCACTACCACCATTCGGGGTTCAAACTGAAGTTTAAAAATATTTATATTTACTAGCATGAATATGCGCTCGCCAGGCGTTAGAATTTAAGTTTTGAAATGAAATATATTGAATTTAAAAAAACTAACGAAATTAAATAAGAACGCTTATAAAAAGATTACACTTATGTTAATTATATTGTAATTGGTTTCTATATAAAAACATTTATAGGATTCATTTTAATACGTTGGAGAATAAAACAATAATATTAGAAAATCATTAAAACCAAGTAATTATTCTTTAAAAAACAGTATCCAAATTAACCACACCATGTATTGTGTAAACGTTTATTTCCTAGTGATATATTAGAGATATTGCAGGATTTTAAACGCACTAATAGCATGGGCTCTTTTGAAGCAAATCTAAATCAGATTTAATATAGACCTCGTTAATGAATAAGATTTATTCAATATATTGATTTAAACTATAAATTAAATACACATTGATAAACTTACACAATTACTGAGGGTATGTATCTATGCGAAGGTCAGGAGGCGAGTGGTGTAATGGTTAGAGTCATAGGAAATGAACTCGCTAACGAGGTTATTTGCATTTCATATAGCGCTAATACGCTTGGAAAAGGTGTGCACCCAACTACTCTCCCTCCAGCTATGGATAAGTAGTAGGGCGGACTGGGCTCTTTAAACTTGGGCAGGTAACCAGTCTATTAGAAGGAAACTCTGAGTTTAGACCTATCAAACTCTGCTTAAGCAATTGACCCTGTACGACATCCTGCTTGTGTGGAGGAGTTGATATATATATATATATATATATATATATATATATATATATATATATATGAGTGAAAATTTCAGAAGTTGGCCAAGATACTCTCATAAAAGGCGATAATTTTTCAATATAGTCAACGTATTTAAGCACATATTTCTTCAATCGGCCCCAAAACTTATCAACTGCAGATATATTATCATCATATAAACTTTTCAGTTCACCTTTGTATATATATATATATATATATATATATATATATATATATATATATATATCAACTAAGGTAGCGTTCAACCGTTATTTTCCGAAAATAAATTTATCTCCGTTTAACGAAGGAATTCCATCGACTTAGTCAAGCGTAGGGTAGGGTCCTGATGAAATAATTTGGATTGAAACCATGGTAGACTCTCAACTCTTTTTCTACTAATATTATATATATATATATATATATATATATATATATATATATATATATATATAATACTATGGTTTGCTATACTCATAGATTATAGATTATTGAGTTATGATGGCGTAGACACAGTGTCATCATCCTTGGTAAAGGTCAGTTTCTCGCCCCATTCATCAGTGGGTATCCCTTTATTTACTGTTGTCAAACATTATGGAAGGAATTGTGTAGCATTTAGGCATTTATGCAGTCAAGGAAGTGTCGTCTAGTTCATGGTGCTTAATGAAAGGCGGGAAACTAACAGTCCCAAGCGTTAAATCAGCTTCTGTATTCCGAATATATATATATATATATATATATATATATATATATATATATATATAGTCATCCACAGACATCTTATTTCGACGTATCCCATCTATTCAGTGTGGCTAGATATTTGCAGGCTACCTCCAGCCGGGATGGAAAATCGATCGATTTATCATCAGTCAGGCTTCTTAACCACTCGGCTATCATCATCACCTACAGACTGCAAAGAGAATTTCAACTGATAAATACATATGTATGCATGTATGTATGTATGTTAAGGCCGCCAGAGTGTGTTCCATCCGTTTGATAGGAAAGCGTTGACTTTATGCTTAGTCAGCGGTTATCAGGCAAAATCCCTTCCAAAGTGCTCAACCGACCAAGCGTGGGGGGATATATAGTCATCCACAGACACCGTGTGTCGACCTATCACGTCTCTTCAGTGTAGGTACCATATATATATATATATATATATATATATATATATATATATATATATATATACACACATATATATATATGTGTGTGTGTAAGGAACTCCAGAAAGAACTCCATCCTTTTTTTTTATAGAAGAGCGTTGTTTAATGGGCCGGGTTAGCTCAATCCGTCGAGCGTTCGGCTAGAAACCTCAAGGTTCCTAGTTCGATACCGGTCCTCGCCAACTCAGCGTATGAGTAGCACAGGGATCTGTGCTGTAAAGTAAAGCGCTGATGGTAGGTGTGGCGCTCCATCTCCGATGCTAAAATAATCTCCTTGGTCTAGCGCAAGTGAAAAGGGGATAGACTCCCTCGCTGATTGGCTGATACCGACTTTAGGCCGCCCCGACGACTTTACTTACTTTACTTATATATATATATATATATATATATATATATATATAGTCAAACCTAATGAGTAAAATATACCTACTAACAGTTTCGCTTAGTAGCTCATCAGGGCAATAGTCAGATTCTTGTCCTGATGAGCTACTAAGCGAAATTGTTGGTCTTTTCTTTTTTTCATTTTTAACCCAGGTAAAGTTTGGTAGTATATTTTACAAGCAAACTATTTGCCGTGTTTTTCTTTCCACAAGGGTTTACAAATAGGTTTGGTACATTATATATAAATAAATGAATGAATAAACATAATATATATATATATATATATATATATATATATATATATATATATATATACGGAGCACATAAAGATGGAACTTGCTATTACTGGCTTCTGAGATGAGCTTACTAACCTCTTGACCATCGGTAGGTGCTCATGCAAAGATATTTATCGTACAGTGGGGCCATTTATCATATTGATTTGTATAACAGGGCTGGCGGTTGTGCGACTGGCGGGGATGAATAGTTCGGGAACTGGCGTTTTTGTGTATTGCACAGGGTAGGGCGAAATAGGGAGACGGCGAACATAGGATTAGTTGTCAATTTAAGCGAAGATATGGTTTATGTACGAAGGAATGCACATGGGGGAGGGATAGATGGAAGAAAGAAGAGGATCTGAGATATATGTGAAGGGTAGTGAAAAACGACTGAAGTTGATCGTAAATATCTTGTAGTTAAAAAGCGGGATCTAGCCAAAGAAAAAAAGGCATAAATATATAGTTACCCTCTCTCTTTCGCTCTATCTCTCTATCTCTCTCTCTCACACACACACAGACACACAGACACACATATACATATACATATATATATATATATATATATATATATATATACGTGGATGTTATATGAAGTGTTTGTTTGATAGAGTCCACCCCAAATTGAGAAATCAAACGTACATATAAAGAGTTGCGTATATATATATATATATATATATATATATATATGTATATATATATATATATATATATATATATATAGGCAGTATTGTAAATAAATGGATAAATGGATAACTTGGAACAGATATAAATTTATTTCGACACTTTGTTGCCTCCTCAGTCTGCGTTTTGCTAATTTAAAAACCTCAATCGCTATCATTTAACTTTTTTTTTTTTTTACACTTTTTTCCTTCTTTTCTCATTTGTTAAATACGCCAGCTCACAGACACACGTTTTTCAATTTTGATATTTTACTTGTGAATATGCCGAAATAAATTTATATCTGTACCAACTTATCTGTCTGTCCGCCTCTCTCTCTTTCTCTCTGTCTCTCTCTCTCTGTCTTTCTATATCTCTGTCTTTCTATCTCTCTGTCGCTCTCTGTCTCTCTCCCCCTGTCTGTCTGTCTGTCTGTCTGACTGTCTGTCTCTCTCTCTGTCCTCTCTCTCTCTCTCTCTCTATATATATATATATATATATATATATATATATGTATATATATGCAGAATTCCTTCGTTGAATCATATTTGGTTAAATAAAATAGTCAATTTCTGTCTACTTATTTACGTTTTGATCCTCTCAAATTTCCTGATAATTATCTTAATTTAAGATGGAAAATGGCAAATATAGTCGCCATATATGATGTATATTCTTTACAATCTCCATTAACCCTTATGATGGCCCATGATGGGAACGAAAGTACTTAGGTATATGAAAACCACGGCGACTAATTCAGCCAATTACAAGCTGGAATTACTATATTTATCAGGAAATTTGAAAGGATCAAAAAGAAAATAAGCAGAAATATATTGTCTATTTTATGCCCCTCCGTATATATATATATATATATATATATATATATATATATATATATACATATATATATATAGACTTATATATATATATATATATATATATATATATATATATATATATATATATATATCAAAAAATGAAGGAAGAACTCAATACAGTAATCCCATAATAAATTTATTTCGACGAAAATTGGGGCCCATATAAATCTAAGTTGATTTAAACCGGCTCCCCAAATTTTCGTCTCATCAGATGGGTCATATATATATATATATATATATATATATATATATATAGAAAAGATACAAATATACATTGCTTTGTATATATATATATATATTTATTATTTGGAAGAGATTCTATGGCTCTGGGTTTCCTACTCTGATTTTCGATATTCATCAGAGTGAAAAGTTTCTTTTAAAATCCCGTTCATAAACTGGAAGACGTCAGGTGGTTTCTTTTCAGTCGATAGTGGAAAGATTTATTCTATTATAAATCGTAGATTATGTTTCCCATTGCTCGGAATTTGAACATTGACCTGCCACCTGTCAATCACTCCCACCTAATGTTCGCTACATCCGGTATGTTATTGGGGATGTTTTCTTGATTTTCCAATGTTAATTTATCGTTGAAAGTGTAGAGATTTCAGACCGGGAAAAAAAGTACATGATTAAACAGCTATGGTAATCATGAAACAGAAATATGCACATTTTAGAAATTTCGAAGTGGCGCTGGCATAGGTGTGTGAGGTACCAACGTGAGTTTTTAAAAAGTAATAAGTCGTTATTGTTCTTGTTAGGCTGTTTCATGAATATTACGTCCTTTAATTGTAATAGGTTTAATATAACTGAGATTGTCTGTCTGTCTGTCTGTCTGGAAACGAAACAACGTCACCGCGAACGTCACAATTCTTAATGGTTATTAAATAATCATTATTTAATCTTAATTAGCATCTTATTTGTTAACAATGTCCCTATTAAGGTCTAGCTGAGATAGATTTGCCTAAAAACAGACCTTATTATTAATGTGCTTAAATCCTGCGATGTGAGTTATATATCATTATGAAATAATTTTTACATAGTATATGGGATGAATAATTTGTATACTGTTTTTGATAAAACCGTGTTTAATAATTAATTGCTTGGTGTTATTGATTTCTAATATTATTGTTCTATATTATTGTCCTACGTATAATTTTGTTTTGAAATCAATTAGAATAAAGGAACATTTAAAGATAATCTGAATTCGTTGTTCTTTCTAATTTAATATTTCATTGCATTAAAACTTAAATACTTAAACCAGGAGGGCGCCTATTCTTACAAGTAGATTTAATAATAAAAGCATATAAAACAAACCAGAATTGTCATAAACGTTTCCGGATTCCAAATTTAGTCTTTACCATGTTCACCTAGCATTAAATTCTTACTACTCCATCTTTGAATGAGAAAATGTAGACCGAACTCGTCAAAGATTTTTGGTTGTGTTTTGTCTCTTTTTATCTCCTATTTATTTTAGAGCAACTGACCCCGGAGTGAGGGCGGACACTGGGTGACGTTTATCATCAATAAAATGATCCCGGCGTGCCAGGTTAAAATTTGGGATAAAACTGTTTGCATTTCCCTTTGTGCTTCTGTCCTTGGAAAAGGCACGAATCCATCTTTTCTCTCCTTATCTATAGGAAAATAGTAGGTAAACTTGTACCTTTAGCCTTGGTACGGCAACTAGTATACGAGAAGGAAAATCTACAATTCAATCATACTTGATGGACCTAAACCAGTGAAATTCGGAGGATGCAAATTCAGGAGTGTAGATCTCGTTAACTTTTTTTGGACTACATTAATCCGGATGGGCCGGTTTAGTTCAATCGGTAGAGCGCCCGTATAGGAACCACAAGGTTCCTGGTTCGATACTGGCCCTCGCTAACTCAGTGTTTGCGTATCCCAAGGATCTGTGCGGTAAAGTAAGGTGCTGATGGTAGTTGTGGCGCTCCACCTCAGATGCAAAAACAATTTCCTTTGTCTATTGCTAGTGAAAAGGAGATATACTCCCTCGCTGTCTGGCTGATACCGACTTTAGACCACCCCGAAGACTTTTTTTACGTTAATATATTGGCGCTTCAAACATTGATACTGTTACAATTTTATGAGCCCTCCTTTAGGCTTCAAGCAAGAGCACTTGTCCAGTGGAAATCCTTAGTAAAGAATCATTGGTTGTTCCTTGGTGATCCTCAGTATTGCAAGTCCTTCGTCAATGATTGCAAATGGACATCTCTCAGTATCAGTGCTTAAGTAGTCAACAAGCCACGCATTCGGTCTGTTGAGTAGCTGAGATTTAAACCACGTGACCTCGCTTAGTCTATAAATTTAAGTGGTATATTGTAGCCCACCTTATATACAAAATAATCTGGAGGTGCGTGGTCTAATGGTTAGAGTCGTAGGAAATGGACTCGTCAACGCGAGTTCAATTCCTGGACGAAGCTGTCGGCATTTAACATGGCGCTAATACCCTTCGGAAAGGTATGAATCTAATTCTCCCTCCAGCTATGGGTACATTTCAGGGCAGACTGGACTCTTCAACCATGGCTAAGTAACCAGTCTAGGAGAAGGAAACCTTTGAATTCAAACCTCTTAAACTCCGCTTAAGAAATTGACCTTCTGTCGCATCCTGCTCGTGCGGAGGAGTTTGTATATATATATATATATATATATATATATATATATATATACAAAATAATCCAACTGATACTGCAAATAAATATGAAGCGTTTATTAATTAAAAATCATTTTGCACAATATATGATACGAAACTATAATTGTGAAAATAAATTCGGCATAAAGTAACCCAACAAGAGTTGACATACCGTTAAACCAACCAACCAACAACCTAAACCAAACCAACCATACGAAAAGCCTAAATTCGGGGGTCGAGATTTAATTGCTTGGAATTGTGCCATCAAATAAAGTCAAATAAATAAATGTTGTTATTCAGCTTGAAATGATTTGCTATATGATAATGGCATTTTAGTTGCTACTTTTCATAGACTTAACGTTTGAAGAATTGTGTTTCTCAGTGATTAGTTGGCGTTAGCTCGAGAAATGTAGATTTATAAACATTGCGAGTTGAAAATGAAAGGCATAAAATTTGAATAGTCGCTAAACTTTGTCTTAAAACAATAACACTGACTCGTTCATGCGCTCTGTTTTCGAATAGAATAATAAAAGATTCTAGAATGAAGTTATTAAGTATTTTATGCTAATTTCTATTTGCTACTCAGACGCCTAATGTTGTTACGACGATAATTATAGTCAGAGAGTAGCTGAGAGTAGGATTACTTAGTTAAGTGAAGTAGCAGGAATATCCGTCCTCAGGGCGTAAGTATTTAAGTTTTAATATAATGAAATATATTAAATTAGAAAAAACTAAGGAAATTAAATATAAAAAGATTACAAGGATTTTAATTATATCTTAATTAGTTTCTATATAAAATCATTCAAAGGATTGATTTTAATACGTTTAAGAATAAAAAAAATAATATCAGAGATCTATGACACCAAGTAATTATTTATTAAACTCAGTTTTGTTAAAACCAGTATGTAAATTAAAGCACACCATATATGTAAGTCTTTATTTTTTTAGTGATATATGATACCCATTACGGGATTTTAAACGCACTAATAACACACGCTTCGGGGTCCGGTGGTTTCAGACACTTGACCAGTGTTAAATTAATGGCGTGGTCGCAGGGTTTATTACCCAGTGCCTAGGGCACCCCCTTCAGGGGGGAATGCCGGCGGGATCTACGCATTTTTGCACCTGCCATCGCATGAGCTTCGGTTCATGGGTGGTCCCACATTAAAAGACCTTGTGTTATACCTGCATACGTGGGATGCGAGATAAATACTCTAATAACATGAGCTGTTTTGAGGCAAATCTAACTCAGATTTTCATAGAAACATCGTTGGTAAATGAGATATTTTCTATTTATTAATGTCTGTAACTATAGATTAAATAATCATAGATACACTTACGCAATTCCTGAGGATATTGGGACACAAGCAGTGGCGTAGTTTCGGTTACAGACAGACACTGAATCACCATTATGATGAGATGTTATATTAATTACTATTTGCTTCTCAGATAATTATAGTCTATTGGTAGCTCAGGTTATGATTACTTAGTTAAGTGAATTTCTTTCTATTGAAAATATTCAAGTTGGTTTATTCAGGTAAACATTTATTAGTTTTTTGGAAACTGTGAATATATAGTCGAAAGTAAAATTAGTACGGGAACTTATCATTTTAATTCTTTGTGTTTATTTCGATCTGTATCTATCACAATGCATTTTATTGGCTTATTGAAATACACTTGAATACTTAATTGATTTTAACGGCATTTTAACCCGTCTAGGGTATTTTATATCTATATATTATGTATAATTAGAATTAAGTTAAAATAAAACAGAGAGGATGACCAGGAAATAAATATACGAACAAATCTGACGAAGCTTCGTTACAATCGAGGCAAAATATCATTTGAACGAAGTTATTTTGTGTTTTATCCGCATTTCCTCAAATTTCAATCACACACACGCACACACACACAATATATGTATATATATATATATATATATATATATATATATATATTATAATAGCATACACAGGAATAACCTACTCAAGTTTCACCATAAGGATGTTCAGGGTTAAATCCACTGAATTAATCAAGATATTGATTAATTACAGCAAATTGCACGCGTGTATTTTGTGGCTATAAAATATTGATAGCCACAAAATACACGCGTACAATCGGCTGAAGATTCCAATGGTGAAACTCGAGTCAGTTATTCCTGTGTATACCATTATGATAATAAAGTTGCTCTTAAGTCTTGAGCACTTTATATTTGTTATATTTCTGTCTTATTATTGTGAAACTTGCACCAACTAACCATTGGGACCAATTCCACTGACAAGTCACCATTTTCATATAAAATCCTATATATATATATATATATATATATATATATATATATAGGATTTTATATGAAAATGGTGACTTGTCATGGAATTGGTCACAATGGTTAGTCGGTGCAAGTTTCACAATAATAATACAGAAATATAACAAATATAAAGTGCTCAAGGCTTAAGTAGAGCAAGTCACCATTTTCATATAAAATCCTATATATATATATATATATATATATATATATATATATATATATATAGGATTTTATATGAAAATGGTGACTTGTCAGTGAAATTTCCTTGATTGAGCTTACCTATATATATATATATATATATATATATATATATATATATATATATATATATATATATATATAAATATTAGGTAAGTTCAATCAAGGAAATTATATAAAAAGTAAGTCGTCGGGGTAGCCTAAAGTCGGTATCAGCCACTCAGCGAGGGAGTCTATCTCCTTTTCACTAACGCTAGACCAAAGAGATTGTTTTTGTGTTGTGCCCGAGGTGGAGCTCCACACCTACCATCAGCTCCTTACCTTACGCACAGATCACTGTGCTACTCATACGCTGAGTTGGCGAGGGCCGGTGTCGAACCAGGAACCTTGTGGTTTCAAGGTTGACGCTCTACCGAGTGAACTAAACCGGCCCTTAAATATATAAATTGGCTCATATTTTCACAGTGATCTTGACAGCAGGTGGATAGATTCATAATGATACATATTAAATGATAAAGATCATATTTACCAAAATTAGTTTGGCATAAAGAGAGATGCATAAGGCACTCGGTGATAATTGAACTCACTAACAATTGTCCGCTCGTCTCGCTTTGTAGCTATAAAACTACGTTAAGTAGCCGCGTTGATAAGTTGAAATGTTGATAAGTTGAAATGAATTTTAAAATATTTAAAGATTGATATGATCAAAATGTGACAAACGAGAGCAAGACATATGTGAGCATACAGTCTATTTTTTTTATTGGCATTGTGATCTATACACTGATCTTAGACGAAACCAGTAGTTGATAAATCAAGTAGATAAAAAAGCAAAGAGAAAAATAACCGAAGAAATTGAGCTGTTACTTTTAACACTTGAATTTGATTAACCTCAGCTGATCCAGTTACTCACTTTTACTTTCACTTTCAATTTTCCATCAAACTTTATCAAATTATGAAACTTGATTTTCCGAACGTCTTTAACTTCAAAGAAACCAGATGGCTTTAATTCAGTCGACTTTTTACTGCATTGTTTTCTTCTGTAATTCTTATACGGAATTTGTATCGATTGCTTTTCGCGATCTAAGAGGTCTGTTCGGAAAATATCCAGACATCTGACATATCTCTACTGTCTATTCTTCATTCTTGCTTTTGTTTTTTTGTTTTTGTTGTTTTCTTTTGGTTTTTTTCAAGGGATTTTCTGCAATGTATCACATAAGCCAGATCTGTCAGTCTCGTTAAACTCAAGATTTCTTCCCCTGTGACCTATGGATGTTAATATCATCGTTCAGATATAAATTTTCAGACCGGGGATTAGATTAAGGAGAACGTGACGGGGCAGATCATGATGGCGTATTCATATACAGGGTGGCTTCAAGGTGAAAATGGGCCACTTCCCTAGGCAGGCTATTTCGTTAATTTTAAATGGATCATTTCCAGATTGAAACCGTAATCTAAGTTCGTCACTGGTCTTTTGGATCTTGATTTCGCGGTTTGGTTTTGTTTGGTTAGTTAGCTTTACAGCATGTCAACCCTTTTCGGATTATTTAATGCCGTAATAAGTCATATTGATACAAGTTTCTATGTTTCAATTTCTTATCTTCAAGTTGGTATAGATAATTTTCTTTTACTTCATTTGGTTTGGTTTGGTTTGGTTTGGTTAATGGTATAATAACCCTGTGGGTTATTTAATGCCAAAGCTCATTATTATACCATTAAAAAAACAAACCCTTTATTTTACGTCGCCATCATTAGACTTTTTTCTCAATGTATCGGGTATGTCAATAAACTGGATCCATTGGTGATGCTCCAGTCCTAGGACTTTGAAGAGTGTGGAGTTCTCTGTCGTTGCCCTTATTAACTAAGCTTTCTTTAAAAAAATATTTATCGTTCTTTTGCTCGGCTAATCATTTAATTCGTAAAGTATTACTTGCAAGCTTAATTCGATAATAATTTGTCTAATTTCGTTTTTTTCTACTCTGTTCTTATTTTGACCCTTATTTCCTACCTCTCTTTATTGGGTTTCTTTTATTTCAGTTTCCATTTATTTTAACTTCTTTACTTGCCCTTCATCTTATACTAGAAGCGGCTACCCAGTGTCACCTGGGTAGAGGGGGAAACTGGTATATTGATATGTTTACTTTTGAGGTTTACAAATACTGGACATTTGTAAGTAGAATTTAGATATAATTTCAATGTTATTTCTATGTATATTTTAATCTGTAAATATATTCGAATATAAATAAAATCTTCATAATTTTTGCGCAAAAAGCAAGAACTGGTGATATCTAATGTGTATATATATACTTTGTCGTTAGTTATTTTAATTTCATACTTTTATTCGGACATACACACATACACACCAACTGCTCTTGTATAGACGGTGTCTGCCCTACTAAGTGCACGGTAGTATGGCACAAGGACAACAGTATAAGGTATTAAGTGGGAATAGAAATCAGAAAATGATCTTTGCATTACGCTATGTATTTACTCAAACCCTCCACAACTGGCAGGATAGGACACAGGAACAATCTTTAAGCAGGTTGAAGATGGTTTGAATTCAGTTTTCTGAAAAATCTAAAGAAAGAAGTCTTCGCTAATATTTACTCACGGCTGTAAGAACAGATACATGCATGTCTTTTCCAAGGACATTAGTGAAAAGGGAAGCACAAAAAAAAAAAAACGCCCAGGACTTGAACTCGTGTCGCTGATTACATTTCATACGACGATAACCCTTACACGGGCATGTCATGTTAGATATTTATTAAACGTAGTTTTGACTGGCATAAAGACACGTATATAAGGCACCCAGTGAGAATCAAACTGATTACTCTAGAAAATTAGCTTGAGACCTGCAAGTGATGTCCATTGTATATCTTATTGTAATGGAGATTCGATGTCTATCTGTCTGTAACCAAACCTACGCCCCTGCTTATCTCACAATACCCTCAGGAATTGCATAAGTTTATCAATGAGTATTTAATTTACAGTCAAAATCATTAATGCATTGAATAAATTTTTATTTATTAACAATGTCTCTATGAAAATCTGAGTTAGATTCTTCTTAAAACGGCCCATATTATGTGTGCGTTTAAAACCATGCAATGTGTCTTATACATCACTAAGAAATAAAGGTTTATGGCGTGGTTAATTTGCATACTGGTTTTAACCAAACCGGGATTAATAAATGATTTTTTGGAGTTATTCATCTCTAATATTATTGTTTTATTCTCCAATGTATTAAAATCAATCTTTATGATTTTATATAGAAACTAATTGAGATATAATTAAAATAAGTGTAATCTTTTTATTTCGTTAGTCTTTCTAATTTAATATATTTCATTACTTAAATACTTACATCCGGAGAAGACATAGTCATGCTAGTTTGATGAATGAAGATAAGATTTTATAAGCATAGTCTAATCTAGTACGAGCAAAAAATTGGAGGCAC
>CM042142.1:68090899-68145102 GCA_023376005.1 Doryteuthis pealeii
CTCATCTATCTTTATTAAATTATAAATGGGGGAACCGTGAATTTGCTTTTAAAATGTGTCGTTAGTCTTCGCATTTGCTACAAGCCCAGATTTCGGAATATATTCAAAATATTCTTCTAGTGTGTAGGTTTTTTCTTTACAAATGTTTTAACACGATTCCCCTTTAGGCATAACATAACCTTAAAAAGTTTGAAATGCCGTTAAAATCAATAAACAATCAGCTAACCAACTAACATAATTGTTCTGTTTTTAATTATTTTGGTATATTTCCTAGTAAGTGTTATATATATATATATATATATATATATATATATATATATATATATATATATATATATATGTGTGTGTGTGTGTGTGTGTGTGTGTGTGTGTGTGTGTGTGTGTCTGTCTGTCTATTTTCAAAATTGACATCCTTCAATAAATATCTTCATAATCAACACACACTGAAAGCAAAGATTTCCTTGACTCTTTCTCGTCACCCTTCCCTATCAGCCATCGCTTTTGCCAGGTTCTATAGACTGCATCCAATGTCCACTTTGCTAGTACTCACTTAAAATACCTTTGATATTATCCACTAAAGTAAGCAAAGTCTGGCACAGGGTCAGATATTTTAAGAGTCTTTGTTGATTATCCCCAGTGAATAGCTTGTGAAATAGCTGCACTTAACGAATCTCTTCAATTCACTTGTACACTCTGACCCGTAGTGGTTGTACCTGTTAGGGTCCCATCTTTTCGTTAGATATAAAAAATGATTTTAAAAATGTGTTTAAAAATTGAGTTAAAGAAATTGAGTACCCATCAAGAATGAATAAAACAAAAACATCTTCGGCATAAAATAACCCACCAAGGGTTCACATGCCATACAATCCAACCAAACATACACTACTTCCAGCTTGTTACAAAATGGAAATGAATAGGAACACGGTTAAAGCAAAAAGCAATAGGTTAAAAAGTTTTTAAAAATTGAGTATCCATCAAGATTGGATAAATCAAAAACGACTTCGGCATTAAATAACTCAATGGGTTGACGTGCCGTAAAACCCAACCGACCATTTGCTTGATCTGAATCTCTACGACAGGTCATTATTTACAAATACTGACCTTCTCCTCTCAAACCTTGTGTTTACGTCCAGATGTCAACGGCGTGTAAGTTAGTCGCTGCCAATCTCTTTTTATTTCCTTCTTTCAGTGCTCATGTCGTGATCGGAATGATGACGATGGCCTCATAACAAAGACAGCACTGTCACTCCTGGCCATCTGACGATGCCGCTAGCAAGCACAAACGTTTCGTCAACAACTGGACGGCTTCGTCAGGCAACATAGTTATTTCCGGACATAATTCGTTGTTTTTTGTGTGGCTCTTTGCAGGGGTCAACCTTCTAACAAAAGTAAAGGATCTTGTGACTGGAGGGTTGTACCGTGTGCGTAGAATAAACAGGCACCTGCCAAGTGATCATGGAGACACACTGGCTGAGGCGAGGGATGGGCTGAAGAATGTCATATAGGGGCACACAGTGAACACATGAAGTTCAGTTTATAAGCATACCCACTCCTTTATTTCATCGTGATGATACCAAACTGCAGCAGTATAACGGCTAGCCACACGAAAAACATAATCGGCGAACAGGGTTCGAATTTTGGATGGGTCTACTTGTGTTCATTTTAATGTTGTAAGAGAAGATATTTCCCATACAGGATAGTTGAATTCGTCCAACGAAACATATAAAGATACGAATAAGTGCGATTATTCATAGTCGATTTACGTAGTAGTGTTCGAAGTCACGTCCCTACTGGCCGAGAAGCTAGTCATACTGTTCGAAAACTACGCGTTTACTCAATCGTTTATATTTCTGTACAAAAAGTTATAAACCTTTTGCGGATTTAAAATGTTATATGATTAATACAGTAAGAAATACTATTGGTCAGGGCGAATATCCATTGATTTATGTAGTCTGTTTTTTAAGATATCTTGATACGGTAATTCATATGGACCAGCATTCTTTCGTTGTTATAGATTAACCCAGTATTATCAGTTACATACTATCGGGTTAGAACAAAATAAATGACCGATTTTCTGTCTCTTCTATGGTAAGATAATTATCTGAAGTGCCAAAAAGCCAGAGAGAAAATGTGACTCCTCTTTGTTTCTGGACTTCAACCAACACAGATGGGTTAGACGTTTGCGTCTACACCCTCTCATGTGGGTGGTTTTCACCACCCATCATGTCTTTAGTAAGTGACATTACTTCTACAGGATGCAGTCCTATTTCTGTATGCTTCTAACTGCTATATTATATCCTGTCTTCTATATGTATCGTATCCCATCATATATTCCTGTATATGTATTTTCTCCACATGCTCATTAAATTCCGTTGTTACATTTCACACCCTTGTCGGAATATTGTTAGTACATATATGACCCACGTTGGAAGACCTCTAAGCAAATCAACCAATAATGTTACATATTAATTGGATCCCTATTACTTTTTAAGGTAGTATAGAAATCCTTATGGCGATCAATACAGCTGATGGCCTTGAGAGTGAGTGACAATGCTTGACCTCACTCTCACCTTGCGTTCTGGGGATGGAACGTGAGAACGGAAGTCAATAGAAGCCCTTCCGGTTTAAGGTGTAAGCAACTCAGTTAGTTGCAGTGACAGTTAGGAGTTAGAAGTTAGAAGCTAAGCTAGCAAGATGTGAGCTCACTGCGTGATTGTCTGGTCTGGGGTTCATGAATAAAGTAACATCATTGTAAATCGAAGTCTTGTTGTTATTACTAAAAGCTAACAGTAGCACAAGGCTTCTGATAAGAAATGATCCCCCAACAGAGACCCGGAATCCCCAGATAAGAAAGACCAGACCTGTAGAAGATATACCAGACCTGTAGAAGATATACCAGATCCGGCCAGAAGAATAAGAAAGTATGTAACATATATAGATATATAGTGCCGGTAAGAAAATGCACTATGCAACAAATATATCTATTTGGTACCGTGACGATGCCGCTACGTTACAATAATAACTAACTGTAATACCTTTATGGTATGCCAACATTTGTTAGGTTAATTTATCCCTAAGACATATCGTTCTTAATGGTTATTCACATTTTCTTTAAAACTCAATTTTTGTTTAAACACAATTTTTTAACACTCATTTTTTCTACTTAAAACATAGATGGGACCCAAACAAATACTACCAAACTGGATCAGAGTGGACCTGCGAGTAATGGACATGAAGGGTACTCTAAACTATCGACAACTCCAGAACTGGAACCTCACCACTAGATAGGGGTTAACCTCATACCCAGGACATTTCAAATTTCGGATGAAAATGCTCGTGTTTATATTAAAACCAATGGTCAACACGTGTATCCATTGATTTCTGTTGTCTGATTTTTTAAGATATCCTAATACAGTAATTCAGATGAATCAAAATTTGTTTGGGTTGGATTTTACGGCATGTCAACTCTTGTTGGGTTATTTTATGCTTTTTTAAGACGTTTTGTTTTATTCATTCCGGATGGGGACTCAATTTTTCTGTTTAAATTCAATTTTTGAACACATTTTTAAACTCACTTTTTCCTATTTAACATATAGATGAAACTAACAGGTACTACCACTCCTTTTTGGTTGGTGTAGCTTTGTTGTATACTCTTCTCATTACTTACTTCTTACTTCTATTCTTCTTCTGTTCTTCTGACATCTTAAGTTCTTCTAGGTCTCTTCTAACGTCTGGACTTCTCTTGGGGACTTCGTGTCTGATCTTCCATTGGGGATTTCTCTTTATCAGAAGCCCTGTGTCATTGTTAGCTTTTAGATAATAACACAAGACTTCGATTTACTTTGATCATATTTTATTCTCGAAATCCCCCACCAGACTACCTGCGCAGATCGAGTTGGAGCGTGTATAACACGACTCACCACCGTCGTGGTTTCTCGCCGCCTGACTAAAATCTATCTCTAATCTAAACCGGAAGAGGGTCTCCATCACCGATTCTCACAGTATCCACCGGAAAGGATCAGGATGAGGTCAAGCCTTGTCACTCATCTTTCAAGGCCGTGGGCTGCACTTATAACAGCCATTTTGATTTATACACTATTGCACATAAATATTAGGTAACTAATAATTATGTAACAGGTTAACCAAATATTATCAGTTACATAATATCCAACTAGATCAAAATAAATGGCTGATTTTCTGTCCCTTCTACGGTACCATAACTATCTGAAGAGTAAAAAGAAATCAGAGAGATGAGTATAATTAGATAGTTTTCTCTCAATGACGTATGTGTAACGTAATAGGTAAAAAGTAAATACTATAATTAATTGACGGAGAATTGTCGATCAAGAAACGAAAAGCACTATACAGATATAATAGTAAAATATGAACTAATGCCTTCAAGAACCTTGTAGCTAGTTAGCATTTCCCTATCGTCATAATCACTTATGAAGGATGGATGAAGAGGAAAATTCCAGAATTAAAAATGAAGTGGAAAAGGGAAATATTTTCCTAAAATGACAATTTGGTGCTCCAAAAGAAAAATACACTTTTTAAAAATTGTTATTCTATCCTAACTGCATTTTTCGTTAAAAATCAAAATTTGGATGATTCATTTGAATATACTGAAATACAATGAACGGTTGCTTTTAATTGCGTAATTTCCCAGCATTCAATGAGAAATGCAGTTCATTTATGTAGTGGTGTTTCCATCCCCCCTACCCCGACACAAACTCGGAAAACTCAAACTATGCAACTTAAATTTTAGACTACCATAAAGTTATTTTTTATCAAACTTAGATTAGTTATGGCACAAGGACAAGGGTCAATGAGAAACTCAAGTAATGGATTTGTAAATCTAGTAGAAATTCCGCTTTTATCAGTTGTCTTGTTCTTACTTTCATTTTTTTTTTTTTGGTTTTTATATATTTTGTCCCAATAACTAGAGTGCGCGATTAGCGTAACGGTTATCATTGTAGAAAATGGAATTGGCGACCTGATATCAAACCTTAGATAAAGCAGTTTACGTTTAGCTTTGTGTTAATGCCCTTGAGAAAAGCATAAATCCATCTATTACCCACCTATAAGAAAAGAATTAAGGCAGATTGTGTTTTTTAGCCTTAGTTAGGCAACCAGTCTAGAAGAAGGAAAACTGAGTTCAAATCAGCTGTAAAAGTAAAGTAAAGTCGACTAAAGTCGGTATCAGCCAGTCAGCGAGGGAGTCTATCTCCTTTTCAATAGCGCTAGACCAAGGAGATTGTTTTAGCATCTGAGGTGGAGCGCCACATCTACCATCAGCTCCTTACTTTACCGCACAGATCCCTGTGCTACTCATACACTGAGTTGGCGAGGACCGGTATCGAACTAGGAACCTTGCGATTTCTAGCCGAATGCTCTACCGACTGAGCTCACCCGGCCCGTAAATCAGCTGTACTGATGAGAAAATGATTAATTTTCAAGATTAATTGCTGCTTGCTTATATAGGTTGTCTACAAAACATAGTTTCAATACATAAACACACATACACACGTACACAGGCACATAAACACACACCCACACACAGAATTTGGAAGATATAAGGCACAAAACAAAATGGACGGTCCCTAGTAACAGCTTCAGATTCAGAAATCTTCCGTAGAAGAGATATTATCTCGAAACATTAAGAATAAATCACAGGTTAACAAACAATACCATAGTTACTTTATTTTTCTTTACACTTGCATTGTGATAGCCTTCCAAACCAATCAC
Source organism: Doryteuthis pealeii (assembly GCA_023376005.1). Lineage (NCBI taxonomy): Eukaryota > Metazoa > Mollusca > Cephalopoda > Myopsida > Loliginidae > Doryteuthis > Doryteuthis pealeii. The sequence goes on from CM042142.1 coordinate 68,096,645, forward strand.
CAAACCAATAGTTTCAATAATTTATTTTTAAAAATGTCCTAAATATTGACACTCATGATACACAGTTTTGTAAGGAAACACTGGAAGTTTATTACTATAAATTACACTGAAGATTAGATATGTAGTGAACCTGTGTGTGAGCGAGCTAATGGTTCTGACTTGGTGAAGAGTTTTTCACTGGATGTTGGTAGTAAAACTTTGCTCGTTGCTACAATTTAGTTGTAATTGAATTAAAACCTGAACATATTTCTTTCGGCCTGTTGGTTAATGAAATATATCCCAATTGATATTATATAAGCAAAACAATTCACTACGATTTAATAAAAAGTAAACATTTTGTGTAATATATGTAAATTAAGTTTTAAAAATAAATCAAAGAGTCATTTCATTTTTTTTACTGGATTCTTTTCTGTGTTCAGTAAAGGAAAAGTAAAACTTTATTATATAATTAGAAATAATTAACTATTAAATTAGATACGGCTGGATCATTCTTATAAAATAATTTACTCAAAAACGATCCAGCCATAATTAATTTTCATTATTCACAATTACTCATTACTCGCTTTCTTGCAAACCAAAAAATAAAATAAAGTAAATGAATAAATAAATAGATAAATATCATTAGAGCAGTTTGAATTTAAAGTTCAGTTTATTTGCATCTGTTAATGATATGTATCGAGTTTTTTTTAAAAACTTGAATAATTTGTTGTCCTTCGATAGAATTTTATTATTCATATGATATATCAGGTAATCTTTCTTATGAATACAAATTAAATTCCAACATATGTTTTCGAAATAAGTGTTCTTGGTGCCTCTATTTGAATTTATTTTTCTTCTTTTTCTGCATTTCCAAGAAGCAGATGATAAGCATCTGATGCATAACATAATCGTTTTAATAATAATAATAGCTTGATATTATGTTGTCAGAGAATATTTTTCCCCCTACAAGAAAGTTGGACTCGTCCAACGAAACATAAATAATACGGTCTACAATACGGCCGAGTAATAGCTAGTCTTATTACAGAGATTTAATTACTGTAGTTAAAGAGCTGCGCGTTGGACTATCTGATTTATATTTTCTGGACCAAAGGGTAATAAACCTATGTTAACTTTTCTTCCGGATTTCAATGTTGTTATATGAAAACTCAAACAAATATTTTCTTAACTTTTTTTCCCAATAGAGGGGTCACTTACTTATCTGAGCGTGTGACCTTCAGACACACGTGTCCATACCTTCTTCTATTAATAGCATAGATACAATTTTGACAATATCCTCATCTTACCGATGAAGTTGTATATTAGTATAGTGACGTGAAAAATGATTTTATGTATCCGCCTCTTATCTAAGCACCTTCATTTTACAAACTAATCTGGTCAGAATTAAATATATATGATCACAAGTCAAAAATGATGCTCATATATATATATATATATATATATATATATATATATATATATATATATATGCATATATACATATACACACACAATATATATATATATACAGACACATATATATATATATACACACACACACATATATATATATACACACACATATATACATATATATATATACACACACATATATATATATACACACACACACTCACACACACACACACACACACACACACACACACACACACATATATATATATATATATATATATATATATATATATATATATATATATATATATATATATATATGCATATATACATACACACACACACATTATATATATACAGACACATATATATATATACACACACACACATATATATACACACACACATATATATATATATACACACACATATATATATATACACACACACACACACACACACACACACACACACACACACACACACACATACATATATATATATATATATATATATATATATATATATATATATATATATATATATATATATAAGGAAAAAAAGTATTCCAAAAGATGAATTTATTTGTAGATAGTGAAGGCAACATTAAAACGTTTTGATTTGTAATAAAACCGTCATTAGGATGCTTATAGTGTTATCTACAAAATCTACTTTATCTACTTTACAAAATTACCTCGAAAGATGAGAAAGTATTAGAGAAAATGTTCTTTTTAAAAATGTGACGGGATTGGTATTTGAAAGAATATTTGAAATGTGTTGTATTTTCCTAAAATTGGTATTTATTTTAGTATTCTTTGAAATGTGATCTCACAAAGAAGAGGAAAAATGCAGGGCGTTTCCTTTCTTACTTCGCTGTGCATCAGCGAGAATATATTCAATTTGTATCATTTGGATTTTTGTTATATAAACAAGGTTTTGGCCAATTTGCCATCCGGCCTTCTTCAGGTGTTTCTTGTCGGACTCGGGAACCTTCTCAAACCTTAGAGCCTTTTCTTCGTTTTGTACATAACAATAAATATGAGGATAACAATCAGAAATATCCAAATAATACAAATTATCAATCCTCATCTAAAAAATTAAGACAAATCGTATGTTCAGTTTGTTTATACAAAGCCTTCGGGATGTGTATACAGCTTTAACTTACTGGCTATTGTTAAATTTTCTTCGTGTTTGAAAACGACCCTTAAAATAAGATCCTGTGTAACTCTGTGCTGGCTTTTAAAAACAAACACGAGTGCAAGAATTTTTGTCAACAAGTTTATTATGTCCGCTGATCGCCCTTGTAATCGGCAATGCAGAGAGAGAGAGAGAGAGAGAGAGAGAGAGAGAGAGAGAGAGAGAGAGAGAGAGAGAGAGAGAGAGAGAGAGAGAGAGGTGTTTATAATAACAGAATCGGTATAATGAATAATCATAGTAAACTTATGACGTTCCCGCCTGTGAGTTAACTGTCAAACTTTGGAGAAGAAAGAAAGAAAGAAAGGCTACTCTTCGGCTACGCTCTCGGCGTCGCGTTGCTCTCTAGTCACCTTTTTTCCTTACTATCTGACTTTGAATCCTCGTCTCCTTTTTTACGATTAGCATTAATCAGCTGATTATTTTTCTTATGTCATTACTCTAATTATTTCTGTATATTTTAATTCCGTTTTATATTTTCATTATATAAGTATATTGGAATTCTAACTAAACAATCCCCAAAGTATTTAACATCGGAATTTTTTCTGGTTGGAATTTAAACAAACAATTCACAAAATGCATTCTAGCCAGATTCATCCTTTCAAAATATCTTTCCAAAATATTTATTTTTCTCTTCTTTCCCCATAATCTACTTTTACTAAAACTGATTGTTTTTCAATTACCTAAACTCATTAATTATATTACGCAGTATTTACTCTTTACAGACACGCGGACACCTGCTTGCTTACAATATCTGTTTTAAGAAGTGGTAACTCATCTGAGCAGGCTCATCACTGCTTACCTTTGGTAATCTAGCGGGAACTGGTTCTTTCAGCCTGACTTGACCATGTGGAAGGTATTGCATGTAATTGTGTACAATACAAAATATGTATGTCAACCAAAAGTCAAAGTCTTCGTATATTTGATTACTAGTGTAGCTGTATTATTAAGGATGACATTTATGAGGCCGGGTTAGCTCAGTCGGTAGAGCGTTCCTAGTTCGATACCGGTCCTCGCCAACTCAGCGTATGAGTAGCACAGGGATCTGTGCGGTAAAGTAAAGAGCTGATGGTAGGTGTGGCGCTCCACCTCAGATAATAAAACAATCTCCTTGGTCTAGCACTATTGAAAAGGGGATAGACTCCCTCGCTGACTGGCTGATACCGACATTAGGCCGCCCCGTCGACTTTTTTTTATATATGTAGATTGGTTCCAGTGTCATAATCAGTAAAGTGCTGTCCATATCATAATTATGTCTTTGCCAGATATGCTGATATTTACTGGTAGAATCTAGCCAAGTCTTACCATATCAATCCTCAGATTTTAACATGGATATCATTTTACAAGAAAAGTTTAGAAATAACTGTAAAATGTTAATGTTATAGGCTGCCCCAGTCTAACCCTAACGATGCGCCTAAGGAATAAGCTAGATGGGAGTTGCACAAATTGTGGAAACAACATCTTACAAGAAAGCAGCTATACGACCACATGACCCCAGTCACACAAACCATCTGAGTAAGACGAACAAGGCATGCTGGACACTGCTGGAGAAGCAAGGACGAACTCATGTGACGTTATTCTGTGGAAACATACACATAGGCACGCCAGTGTTGGCCGCCCAGCAAGGACCTAGATTGATCAGCAATGTGTGGATGATGGATGCTACAGAGAGAACCTATCGGGAGCGATGACAAATAAGGACGGTTGTCGATTGATTGTCATGGATATACGTGCTGCCAGCACGACTTGATGATGATGATGATGATGATGATATTGAAAATATACACACAATCTCGCTTAAAACGAAATACAATAGCAAAATCCTATCATCTATATGTCTTACAAGACAGAATAAGGACGCGCGTGGTATTAAAGTCATAGGAAATGGGCTCGTCCTGGACGTGGTAACCCAATTTCACTTAGCGCTAATAGCCTTGGGAAAGGTATGAATCCTACTCTCCCTCCAGCTATGGGTAAATAGTAGGGCAGACTGGGCTCTTTAACCTTGGTTAGGCAACCAGTCTAGGAGAAGGAAAACTGAATTCAAACCTGTTAAACTCCGTTTAAAAAATTGACCTTGTGTCACATCCTGCTCATGTGGAGGGGTTGGTAAATATATATATATATATATATATATATATATATATATATATATATATATATATGCATCTGCGCACCATAACGAGGCTAAATGCAATGTCAGGCTCATTTAGGGACGTAAAATTCTGGTTTTGAATTGTCTTCCCTCTCCGGGACTGGTAACCTTACCAAGGCTAAATGAAATCCTGCCGTTCATGCATTAGAGCGATGAAAAACGTACTCAGCCTTGTCCAAGATTTGAACTCGGCTCGCCAAGTCTAATTCCTTCGACAATAATCGTTACGATACTCATGACTCAAAATGAAAAATAAGTGGTATATATTAAACTTATGTACTCGCGAGGTGTAAAGTTTGGTGTCGTAGGAAATGGACACGGCGAGAGGAGTTCAAATCATGGACGAGGTTGTTTGTATTTCCCACAGCGCTAATATCTTTGTAAAAGATATGAAACTAGCTCTTCCTTTAGATATGGGTAAACAGTAGGGCAGACTGGGCTCTTTAACATTGGTTACGCAACCAGTTTCCAAGAAGGAAAACATGTTAAACTCCGCTTAAGAAGTTGACCTTGTATCTCACCCTACTCGTGGGGAAGGATATATATATATATATATATATATATATATATATATATATATATATATAATATCAGTCAATTAATACTTTTTCTTGTCTTTTTGTTGAATGCATTTCTTCGAGTTACGTCACGCATCATGACATCTTCGCGCTTGTGCAAATCGTGACTCGTCTTTCAAAAATATAACGCTGAACTTACAAAAAAAAAAAATTATATAGATTTTTTTATCTCCTGTCATCTATAAAACATCCATAAATTTCTTCACCCCATAATACATCCTGATGAACGTTTAAATAAACCGAAACATTTAAGCGTCGATAAATAAATTCATCTTATTTTTGGAACATTTCAAATTTCTTAATATTGTCGGATTTATTTCCATATTTACTCCCATATATATATATATATATATATATATATATATATATATATATATATATATATATATATATATATATATATATATATATATATATATATATATATATATATATATATATATATGTGTGTGTGTGTGTGTGTGTGTGTAAACCTTATTTTTAGAGATTTATATTAAACTTTGCTAAGCATAATGATGTAGTCCTGAGAAGAAGGGAGAATCGAACTCACCCGCATTGGTTTATAAGTCTAACACGCTAACCATTTCACCACAATTACATACATTCACAGCGTCTATAACCCTTAAGTAGAAGGAACTGAAAATATAAAATTATAAATTGGAGATAAGAGAACGTTGTCAAATAAATTTGCTTGTTCTCCGAACATGAAGAAAAGAAATCCATCATAACAGATCAAAATACGTTCGGGTTAGGAGACCAATTGAATCAGTACAGTATTTAATCATTCTTCCTTTAAAAAATCAAATGTAAAAATGATAAAAATCAAATGAATTCTTTTTACACACTACATTTCCTTGTGGGAATCTGGAGATAGAAAAAAAAATCCTTGCCTACGGGAGATCTTTAATTAAAGAACGGAAGAGTATCTTTTCCTATATACCCAGAAGCCAGATATACCCAGATATTCTGTTGTTTTTCCAAATTTCTGCTTTTAGAAGGATAAAAGAATAGTGGTATTATCTGTTTTTCCAGAGTTGAGATATGCATGTATATCTAATATAACCATCGAAAAAGAACGAATTACATTCCATTTTATTTCACTTATATATATATATATATATATAATATATATATATATATAATATATAAGCTCCAATATCATATATATATACATATAAAACTAATATCTATATCTATATGTATATACATATATATAAAGCTCAAATATCAATATGATATATATATATATATTATATATATATATATATATATATATAATAAGCTCTAATATCAATATGAATATATATATATATATATATATATATATATATATAAGCTCTATATATATGAATATATTATAATATATATATAATATATATATGTATAAAGCTCTAATATCAATATCTTTGTCTCTCTCTATATATTTATATATATATATAGCTCTACTATCAATCTCTCTCCCTATATATATATCGCTAAAGTATTAATATCTCTCTCTCCCCCTCTCTCTCTCTCTCTCTCTCTCTCTCTCTCTATATATATATATATATATATATATATATATATATTTATATATATATATAGCTCTAATATCAATATCTATCTATATATATGTGTTTGTGTTTGTGCGTGCGTGCATATACTATTTGATGCGTACATATATTTCTTCCTCTCTCTGCCTATATGTCTGTCTCTCTTTCTTATATGTATACTAGCAAAAATACCAGGTCCATGACCAGACGAAAACATTTTTAGGAACACCAAGGACTGCTGATATAACTGGCAAGTAGCAGATATAGCCAACAGGCAAGCTCCTGCTGATACAACCGCAGCTATATGATTCTTTCTAAAAATTGTTTGATATTTGTTTAATTAATTATATTAAGGTGTATGCAAAATTTCGAATCTGAGCGACGTCTCTTTTTAGAGCTATAAGTCGACACGTACATACCAAACTTTCTTTTAAATATAAAGATGTGAGCAGTTTCCAAAGTGTGTGTGTGTGTGAGAGAGAGAGAGAGAGAGAGAGAGAGAGAGAGAGAGAGAGAGAGAGAGAGAGAGAGAGAGGGGGGATATAAATAAAGGATATTAATCTGTATGCAAGATTTCGAATCTGAGTGACCTCCCTTTTTGGAGTTATACATAGACACGTACATACCAAACTTCTTTATATATATATATATATATATATATATATATATATATATGTGTGTGTGTGTGTGTGTGTGTGTGTGTGTGTGTGTGTGTATGTAAAAAGAGATTTTGAAATTACCAGATTTGGATTATTTAAAGTACAAATATGAAAAAGATTGAAATATATATATATATATATATATATATATATATATATATATATAATATATATATATTGGAGAATATTGCTTAATTGAAGTTGTACCTAATTTTTAAAATTAATTAATTAATAATTAATGAATTAGGCGGGCATACGTATTCAAATGTAAGGCTAAACAAATCAGGAAAAATTGTTTAGCCTTAGATTTGAATATAGATGCCCGCCTAATTCATTAATTATTACTGAACTAATTTTCAAAATTAGATACGACTTCAATTAAGCACATATTCTCCCAAAAATTGTCGGCTAAAAAAGCCATATCATAACACATTTTTTGTTTGTATACTTATATATATATATATATATATATATATATTATATATATATATAATGTATTGCAAATAAACAATAAAATACCCGATATAATCTTTATTTAATAGTTATTTACTTCGATGAATTATATATACTAGCAAAATCTGTGAATATATAACAGTATGATAATTTTATTATTTCAACGTTTGATATGTTTATTTATGTAAAAAGTATAATAATTTTGATATAATTCTCTCTCACTCTTTTTTTCCTTCTTTCTATCTTTCATTATGTTAGATTAAACAAGATTAGCGTTATCACTTCCACGCACTCACCCCTATCTCTAGCTTTCCCCTGTTCTCTTTATTTCTTTCTTTCTTAGTATATTTTTTCTGTGTAGGATGTTTTTTTCCTTTTCCTTATTTCTTTATAATAACTAGCAAATATATGCACCCTCCGGGTGCAAGTATTTAAGTTTTAATGTAATAAAGTATATTAAATTATAAAAGCTAATGAAACTAAATAAGAATGCAGATAAAATGATTGGAAACAGAGGGGTGCATAATCGAAAAATAGAACAACTGAAACTTACTCTTCTATCACTCTCGTCTTTCATTGCTAAATTCTCCTAATTTGATAACTTAGTTAAAATAGGAAGTAAAGAATAAAATCAGAATTATTTCTTCTCGTTAATCGATTTCTTTTAAGATTTATTGAAGAGATATTTTATCATATTCATTAAGATAAAACAATAAAATTAAAAATAAATAATACTAAGCACATTTTTATTAAAATCAAATTTTTAATTTCAATATGCAAATTAGCCTTCCTGTTCAAACTGTAAAATGCTATTTTAGTCTATATATAAATACAATTGCATATTATTCATTTGTAGATATGATTAACAGTATTAATAATGTAATACAATTTTATTAGAAATTGAGGTTTAGATAAAAATAAAATCATGGAGAATTTGACGTAAATAACATAGGGAATTGTGACTTAAGTAGTGATATAGTTTCGGTTACAGATAGAAAAGCACACAATCTCCATTATAATAAGATAACGGAATGGCCCATTATTTTGCTGAGGTGACGATGAAATAAGAATTCGGTGGAATTTGGACTGTTTCATTTGTAACCAGAGGTTGTTGTGAGATGATTAAGGAACACAAATATTAATATATCAATTGGAGTGAGAGTAGAAGCAGGTGTAATATTCTCTATAGCCTATTTTATTGCACTGACACAAACCACGCTACAAAGTGCCATTTTCCTCTTTTACGATAATACAAATCAGATCATTATCGTATAGATCATTATTAATGGTTATAATATTTATTAAACCACACGAATTACTAGTAATAATAAGGAATCTAAAGGAAATTAATACTACTAATAACGATTGAAAAAGTTTTGAATTTAATGATAAAATATGCTAATTGAATGAAAGGCATTACAAGAAGCAGAAGAAGAAGAAGAAGAAGAAGAAGAAGAAGAAGAAGAAGAAGGAAGAAGAAATGAAAGGTAGTCGGGGTTATACAGTGGAGAATGTTGGAAGATCTGTATAAAAAGAAACTATAACCCCAAGTATTAGGAAGTTGGTGGAAATCCCAGTGCATATTAAGTTTTTCGGAAACCAGAGTTCATGCGCCTCAAGCAATAAAAGTCGAAAACTTTCACTAGGACAATAGATAAAACAAATAAAAAATTAAAAAAATAAAAAGAATTAATTCGTATTTTTTTCGTCGTTAATGTAAATTAATTGGCTCTAATTAAAAGAGAGAGAAAAAAAAACACACACACTTTAAATGATCAAGTCCCATGGCCAAAAACAAAAACATAAAATGTCAAACCTTAAAGATTAAAATAATGAAAAAAAAAAAAAATCAGAAAATGCAAACATTTGGTTGTGCTATAAACATGAGTAAAAATTGAAGATTTTGAATGTGTAAATCTTAATTATTATTTTTTTGGAAAATATCAGTTTGTGCCAAGGGAAATGCCAAGTTTTAACAGGAAAAAGTGAAACTGTATATTTTAACCAAAAACAGCAATTTTTTTAAACAGTTAACGTATGCATTTACGTATTTTTTAAATCTTTATTTTGAACGGTTTGGGTCAGTTGGTAGAGCACCCGTCTATAAATCGCAAATATCCCGGTTCGATACCGGTCCTTGCCAAGTCAGCACATGAGTAGCACAGATTGAGTAATCTTATATGTGTGGTAAAGTAAGGGAGCTGACGGTATGTGTGGCGCTCCACCTCAGCAAAATAAATCTCCCTGGTAAAGCGAAAGGGGATAGACTCCCTCGCTGTCCGGCTGATACCGACAATGGGCCATCCCGCCAACAACTTATTTTAATATTTATCAATCCCTCCGAAAGTGCATGATGTGGTACAAGGTCAATTTTTAAACGGATTTTATCAGGTTTTAATTTGGAGTCTTCCTTCTTTTAGACTGGTTACCTATCCAAGGTTAAATAGTCCAGTCTGCCCTACAAGTTACTCATAGCTGGAGGGTAGTTGGATGCATAACTTTCCCAAATCTGAAATACTAACAGCCTCGTCCATGATTTGAAATCGGGATGACGAGTCTATTTCCTACGACTCTTACCATTACACCATGCGTCTTGGCATATATGTATTTCTTTTTTTAAAAGATGGCCATATTTTATCAGAAGTAATGGTCACTTTAAGAAATAACTAAATATTATTGTGAATATGCAGTCATTGTGGAAGTAGGGATGCATAGAACTAGGTAGTTTATGTATATCTATGGGGTGGAAGAGATTATTTCAAATATTTCCCCAAATTAGTAATGTCTTCTTTAGGGTTTATATATAGTCTTAGTAAAATCGTTTCTCTCCCTAGTTACGGTAACATTCAGTTTTGGTGGGGGTATTGTTTATGGAATAGTAAATTAATTCTGATGACGCTATTCTAGTTGCGAAACATATTACTCAGATTGTTTATGTCTTGATACATATATATATGTGTGTGTGTGTGTGTGTGTGATTGTGTGTGTGTGTGTGCGATTGTGTGTGTGTGTGTGTGTGTGTATATGTGTGTGTGTGTGTGTGATTGTGAGTGCGTAAAAAAACAAGGTGTTTAGATTGATGATATTTTAGTGTAGGAGCCAACTTTATATCATTACTGTCTGCTTAGCAAACCATCGTCCATCGTTGGTATTCAGCTATATAGAAAAAAAATTTAAAAACAGTAGTTAGTAAGTTTTCTTTGTATGTTGTGGTTTCTGATTATTATTCCACAGGTTGTAAGTTTTTTGAACATAATTGAATACCAACAAAGCCCAGACGATGTTTTACTAAACAACCAAAACTTTATAACGTCGGCTCGGACAATAAAATTTCATCCATCTGAAAATCTTGTTTTGTCATAAAGTATATACTTACATACAATCGGATTTATTTCCACTTTTTCCTGGGTAAATTTAGGGTAAATTTCGAAAATGGTTTCATAGGTATTTTTGAAAATAAATGTAATAATGTTAAGTAATATCTTATATAAAGACGTACGTATATATTTTAACATACACGGAGTATTATATATAAATGAATAAATTGGTACCACGGTACAGTATTAATATCCAAAGATCATACTGATAAGACCGTTTATGATAACTTCGAATTAGTAAAAACAGACCGAGAAGGCGGAGAATTGCCGAAATAAATTTATATCAGTACCAAAGTATCCATTTTTCATACACACACACACACACACACATACACACACACACACATATATAATATATATATATATATATATATATATATATATATATATATATATATCATTTTGTTTTCGCGTATGCTTCTAAATTATTTAGTTAAATTAATGGTAATGAATGAATGGATGAAATAAAAAAATAAAAAAGGTAAGAGACGAATTTTTATCTTCTCTAATAACTTATAGAATAATTATATTAACTTGATGCTTCAAAGGAGTCTAATAATAGATCAGGAAAACTTTCTATCAGGGAACCCACTTTCAAAAAGTGTTTTGATACTTTTGAGAGGGGTCCCTTGCAAAGGATTTTTTTATTTCATTCATTCATTTTACCATTAATTTTTAAGCACACACACACACACACACACACACACACACATATATATATATATATATATATATATATATAAAGTTTTTACTTGAAGGCACTTACAACGCATGTATCGCATAAAATTCGATACTTTTTCTTATAGAAAATGAAATTGACAAGTGTAATCCCGGCAAAGGATCGCTCGTGTGTAGAATGTCGTACAGACTGTTTCGATTTATATATATATATATATATATATATATATATATATATATATATAATATAGTATCGCATATGTAAATCTGTGTATTCTTAATAAGGTTTCCCACCAGTTCAGCAGACCAAATCGCAAAATCTCGGCCATTTCCCTCAGCGTGGACCGTCCTTTATAATTTATCGTTTAGCCATGGAGACAAAATCACGCATTCAATCAACAAGAGGTTGAAAACGAAGCCCGTAGCCATATCTGTAGCCCAGCAGGGGGGTCCCGAATGCGTTCACATCATTTTAAATGCTTCCCCTTGGGCTAGTGGGTTTGGGGTTACTCTTCCAGCTGACTTTCGGAGGGATGACGCGTTGGCTCGGTGAAAAATGATTAAAACACGGTCTTGAATTCTTAATGTTATTTGCAAAAAGGTCATGTGTCCTGTGGCTATGGTGGCGTTCTGCCCGCTGGTCAAGTTGTGATTCCGTAGTGTCGGCAGTTTTGAAAACACTCTGCTTGTTTTGCGCCTTTGCTTTGCTTGCTAACCAAGCATAATGATCAGAATGCCTTTGGCCAATGTCCAATAGTCTTGATTACTTTTCACTACACGATTCGTCCATAGGGTGATGAGGAGAGAGAGAGAGAGAGAGATAGTGAAAGAGAGGGAAGAGAGAGGGAAGGAAAGAGGGAGGGGAGAGGGAAGTAAAGAGGGAGAGAGAGAGAGGGAAGGAAAGAGGAGAGAGAGAGGAGAGGAGAGAGGAGAGAGAGGGAAGGAGGGAAGAGAGAGGAGAGGAGCGAGGGAAGGAAAAAAGAGAGAGAGAGGAGGAAGGAGAAGAGGAGAGAGGGGGAAAGGGTGAGAGAGAGAGAGAGAGAGAGAGACAGACAGACAGACAGACAGAAACTGAAACAGAGGCAGAAAGAGAAACGGGAGAGAGAAAGAGGGAGAAAGAAAGTGAGGAAGAGAAAGAGAGAAAGAAAAAGAGAAAGAGAAAGAGAAAAATAAAGAGAAAGGGGGAGATAGAAAGAGAAACAGAGAGAAAGAGAGAAGAGAGAAGAGAAAGAGAGAAAAAGAGAAAGAGAACGGAGAAAGAGAACGAGAAAGAAAAGACAGAGAGAGAGAGAGAGAAGAGAAAGAGAGAGAGAGAGAGAGAGAGAGAGAGAGAGAGAGAGAGAGAGAGAGGGAAAAAGAAAGAAAGAAAAAGAGGTAGAGAGGGGACAGTCTTATTTTACACTCTGGCAATCTCTCTTGGGGGCATCGACGCATATATCATAAAATGCAGGAAAGGAATAAGTTATGCATTTTTCTGAGAGAAGGATGAGAAGTTGAGATTTTCGTTCCATGTCGCCAAATATTTTCGATAGAAAACTACAAATAAGAATCTTAACTCAGTTGTGATTTGTTGCCAAATGCTTTTATAAAGTTGAATGAAGAAGGCAACAAATTCTGGAATGTGTTCCAGTATTTATATTAACTGGCACCACTTACTCATATTACATTGTACGTTGGTCAGTATTAATAATAAAGATAATGTAGAATCACTTTTATCAAAGTTTACAATGATTAATTACACTAGCAAGAATACGCGCCCTCCGGCGGGCGTAAGTATCTAAGTTTTAATGTAATGAAATATATTGAATCAGAAAGACTAACGAAATTAAATAAGAATGCAAATAACATGATTACACTTATTCTAATTATATTCTAATTATGTTATAGATCAATAAATCAACACTAATTTATGTGTCGTCCATACCGATAGTAGAAGGGAGGAGCCGGGTTAGCTCAGTCGGTAGAGCGTTCGGCTAGAAACCACAAGGTTCCTAGTTCGATACCGGTCCTCGCCAACTCAGCGTATGAGTAGCACAGGGGCTGTGCGGTAAAGTAAGGAGCTGATGGTAGGTGTGGCGCTCCACCTCAGACGCTAAAACAATCTCCTTGGTCTAGCGCAAGTGAAAAGGGGATAGACTCCCTCGCTGATTGGCTGATACCGACTTAAGGCCGCCCCGACGACTTTACTTACTTACTTACTACTCATATTGCTCCTCAAATGGAGTAGATGGGGATCCTTAGCTTTGGGCGGCAATCCATCTAGACAAGGAAAAGTCTGTTATAAAATCTCCGCTGCGTAGCGGCTATACTTCGTTTCAAGAAAAGGCTAGGGAGTAAACTCATTAAAACAAATCCAGAACTGGAGCCCCTAAGATGGTTTGATGCTGTACCTCAGCGCTATCCAACAACTCCTGCGACACAATCGTCGCCAAACTGCATTGTTTTTTTCTCTTTCCATTGGACCAAAATGGCAGTGTAGAGAAGGGGGCTTCTTCTTGGACGGCAGCCCAACCTCCATATCAATCTGCTCATCCTACATTGTTTCACGTTTTGGACACTGTTAAGAAACCCTCCTACAATTACAAATATTCTTGTTGATATCCAACTTGACAAGCTTTGAGACTTTTTGATATATGAAGACAAGAAAACTTTTAAAACAATAAAAATTAGAAAAGACACAGTCAATTTTTGATGTTAGCCTCGCTTCAGGGTCCCTCAGATCCCCGCTATACAAAAGATGCAATCAGTTAATAAAGTCCATAGAAAGAAAAGATGGTGGTTTGGAAGGGGGAAAGTAAAAGTCTCATGATTTTCTGTCTTTCTCTCTCTCTCTCTCTCTCTCTCTCTCTCTCTCTTTCACACACACACACACACACACACACACACACACACACACACTCTCTCTCTCTCTTTATGTTTATCAGCCAGCCAAGATGATAGACATCTGAAGTGGAAATAACACTTCAAGAACCTGTTAAGAAACCCTCCTATAATTACAGATGTTCTTGTTGATATCAAACTTGACAAGCTTTGAGACTTTTTGATACATGAAGACGAGAAAACTTTTAAAACAATAAAAATTAGAAAAGCTACAGGCCTCCACGAAACACACCAAATCATGGAAGACAAGGAAAGAAATACATTTTCGATTATGCACTACAGTTTATAAACAAAATACAATAGAGAAATGGTCGAAAGGCTGCAATCTTCCATTTCTCAAGAAAGTTGACGTCGCAATCCATAAGATCTACAGAGTTATAACTCTTATCACCATGGATGCCAACGTTAGGACGATGTTCCTGGTTGAAATAGAGACAAAAAATGTCACGCTACTTATATACAATTTGCACCAAAATTTCGAATATGGGTTGTTTTTGTGTGTGTATGTATGTTTGAAGATCATGGCCATATGTTTGCTTCATAGATAGCAACATAACTTTGATCTCCAATATACATTATTCGGAATTTATATCAGGGGTTATTTGAAGTCAATGGTGGAATTCACCAGATGACAAATTATGATATTTCTGGTCAAACAGTATCAGATAGAACATATTGATATGACACGTACAAAAAATATTTTGAATTCAGAAGGGGTAGAACGGACGAGTTTAAATCAATATTCATTACATGGCCAGCTATATGTTCACTGTTCACGAGTAAGTATTCGAAAAGAATACAAAAAATTTTCAATACATGTAAGAAAATATGTTGTACCTATATAGGTTCTCAGAAATTAACCAGTATATCTATTAATAATGGAGATTCGGTCTCATTTTGTTTTGTAACCGAAACTACGTCACTGCTTCCGTCACAGTAATTCTTTTTAAAATTCTATGAAAAATCAATTAAGAGTCAAATTTTCACGAAAAGGCTGATACATATCCACCTTTAGAATAATCTATATTTAAAATAGTTTTTTTCCTAAAATAAATTAGGGGAAATCTTTTTGTACTAGGTCGACACCCCCCTCCTTGACCGTGCGTGGCAATCCGTGATGATTAAGGATGGAAACCTGGTGGCTGAGAAATCCATAACATGCAACACTATTTTGGCCCTTACTTAGTCTAGACGAGCGGTCGGTGAGCCCCCTCCGATTAATTGGCTGGTCAGTCAAGCCCTTGCACCTATATGATTGTCTCAATCCCATTTCTTTTATGTCAATCCCCAAACCTTTTTATCATATATATGCTAGAAAGCTGTGGCTGAGGGTCTTATTGTACTGGGTATGATGTTAAACTCTATCTGATGGTGAAGTTCCAATTTTGGAGGGGGAATGTGGAGTATCCCTTTATCACCATTACTTCTAGGTCCACTTTGATCTGGTAGTATCTCCTAGGGTTCCATCTATGGGTTAAATAGGAAAAGTTGAGTTTAAAATCTGTTTAAAAATTGTTTAAAAACAAAATTGGGTAACAAGCAAGAATGAATAAAACAAAAAAGTTTTCGGCATAAGATAACCCCATGGGTTGTGATGCCGTAAAACCCAACCAACAGACCGACCAACCAACCAACCAACCGGCTAACTCTGCTAGTAGCCAGAGTGTACAATATTTTCGTCGATAGTATTGGTTATATTTTTGCCTTATGCACATAAAAAATAAGTTAATCCCTGAATTTCTTTTATTGAAAACACGGACCATCTAACACAGTTGACATCACCCGGCAACTATTCGAATAAAGATTTAGGATTGTAGTCATACAACGACAGACCATTAAAATGGCTGCACCGGAAGTACCAGTTTACGCCGAAAGCTAAAGTCAAATAAAACTTGAATAGTTCTTTTTTGTGGGTAGGTAGTTACTATTACATCTGACACGCAGGCAAATATACCTTTTTGTTGCGACTGAATTAATCAATTAACAACATTGAAAACCCGGAAAAGGTTTATTTCTTTTTGTACAGGAATATAAATAATAGAGTCATCGCACACTACTCGTCTACGAATACTACTACATAACTCGACAACGAACAAACTTGCATATTAGTATCTTTGCCAGTTCCTTATTGGTCATCACTCCCGACAAGTCCTCTCATGCCGAAGACATTTTGTTTAATTCATTCTTGAAGGTATTCATTTTTAAACACATTTTGATACTCGTAGATGTGACCCTGATGATAAATTGGTCGTGTTTCGATCCCGGCTGGAGGTAGCCTGCTAAGTCTATCCACAGTGAGGCGACGTGATATGTCGAAACACGGTGTCAGTGGATGACTATCTATCTATCTATTTATCTATATATCTATATATATATATATATATATATATATATGGAGCCCAAAGAAGGTTGCTAAAAATAACAAGTTCAATGCTATTTTACTAGTTTTGAATGTTGCTATTCAAGTGTTGTTTTTATCTAATTAGCGCACTTATATAGAAAAAGGCGATGCACTTCAAAATATGAAATTACTCAATTTTTGAAAGTTTTCCCCCAAGGTTTCGAACTTGCCAACTATCGGGCATCATGTAACACTTTGAAAACTTCTTAGAAACAACAGCTGAAACGTTGGTTTATCAGTTTTCAAGAGTTTCTACGCAATTATTTTGCTTTTCTCACATGCTCAAAAAGATAATGAAAACAAGTTGATTCTGACGTATTTTCAGTAGATTTTGACGCAGGAAGTTTTTCAAATTTATCCAAAATTTCAAACATTGCCACTCATCAGGGATCTTTCAGGGGAAATATCTTCTCTTACAACAGTTTTATAATTTATATTTTTGTACGGTCATCGAATCGAAATGGGGCGCCATCAGTATAATATGCGCATAAAACTGCTGGCATTTTCGTAGCAAATCAAATGTTTTCTATTTGCGTTCCTGGCGATTAAAGATTGTATCAGCCAGTGTGAGCAAAGCAGACAGTCAATAAATTTGTGATTAACAGCGCTCATTTTGTGCGCCCCGATGACGCATGCGCAGTTCACTGTGATACTTTCAATTAGATTACTAGAAAAAATAGCATTGAACAGCCAATGGTTTTGTGATCTTAATGACACAGTCAATTTTTGATGTTAGCCTCGCTTCAGGGTCCCTCAGATCCCCGCTATACAAAAGATGCAATCAGTTAATAAAGTCCATAGAAAGAAAAGGTGGTGGTTTGGAAGGGGGAAACTAAAAGTCTCTTATGATTTTCTATCTCTCTTTCTCTCTCTCTCTCTCTCTCACACATACACATACCACACACTCTCTTTTCTCTCTCTTATGTTTATCTATATCATTTATATATGATCACACACACCCCACTCATGCCACACATATATACATATATAAATAGATAGATTTATTAGCTAAAAGCAGCCAGCCAAGAAGATAGACATCTGAAGTGGAAATAACACTTCAAGAATCTGTTAAGAAACCCTCCTAGAATTACAGATATTCTTGTTAATATCCAAACTTGACAAGCTTTGAGACTTTTTGATATATGAAGACGAGAAAATTTTTAAAACAATAAAAATTAGAAAAGATACAGGTCTCCACGAAACACTCACCAAATCATGGAAGACAAGGAAAGAAATACATTTTCGATTATGCACAGCAGTTTATAAACAAATACAATAGAGAAATGGTCGAAAGGCTGCAATCTTCCATTTCTCAAGAAAGTTGACGTCGGAATCCATAAGATCTGTAGATCTAGTTATAACTCTTATCACCATAGATGCTAAAATTTACAATGCCTTTCTTTTCAATCTGAAGTAGAAAAAATTGCAAAACAGGTTTCGCTAGGATTATTCTAAGAAGCTATATCGACTTTCATATCCATACAGAGGAGGCAAAACCTATCCCATGCTCTATACTTGAGACATTTTCTTTATCATTTCCCATTGTAAATAGGATCTACCCCTTGTTTTAATTGATTTCCAGCAAAGGATTCGATAAAACTGCTATAATGTCTATATTTTTTCCATATATATATATATATTATATATATTATTATAGTTTATTTTTTTGCGGTTTTTTTTTGATTTGATGGCTACAATCTTGCAACATTGACCGGATGTCAAACAGACAATATTGGATACACTTGTTCTCAACAGACATTAAAAAAAAAAAGAAATTACAGTTATTAGCCCATTTCATTCATAACATGAAGGGGAGAAGGAAAGAAAAAGGAGAGGAAAAAAATATGAAAAATTATAACCACGCAAATAAAACGTAAGCACGTCCATTTCTGATACGAATCTTGATGATGAAGTTTATGCTTCGAAATCGATAAGACAAAAATAAAATTTTTTTGTTTTATTTTTCATACGCATTGTATTTGCCTTCAAATTTCTAATATATTATAACATACTTAACAATGCTTCAAGCAATTACCAATTACTTTATATATATATATATATATATATATATATATATATATATATATACCGTAGATTAGCTAGTTCCAATCACTGACGAATTCGTTGCTATAGTGATTTGGTTTCTCTCTGGTGACTGTTCTTATGGCTTTTTGTAAGACTATGCACCGCTTCATATCTATCTATCTATTTTGTAAATATTGCATTATGCGTGTCTAAGCGTATGTCTGTCCACATCATCAATCAATGCCAGTCTGTTTGTACACTTCTACTTTTCTGATTTGTCTATTTCATTTGGTCTTATTGGTAGATTTATCTATCCGTTTATGAAAAAGGAAACAATATATATATATATATATGTGTGTGTGTGTGTGTGTGTGTATGTGTGTGTGTGTGCGTGTGTGTGTGTGTGTGTGTGTGTGTGTAGCAAAAAATCATTGGAGTAAATAGAAAATGTAAGATGTCATGGAAAAGAAAAAAAACAAAATTAAAAAGACAAAGCTAAAAAAAAAACAAAAAAATACAACCCCCAAAACCAAAAATATAAATATTTGAATATTAAATATTTAGGTTATAAATAATAATTCTTTACCAAGGAAGGACATACGCATTTGTATATGCATGTGTAGGGTCGTTTTTGTCTACATATGTTTATGCACATACCATTGTTCGGTCTTCCACTTTAGATTTGACTTTAAAAAAATACTCTTGCGGGAGGGGTGCATTTTTGTCTGTCCACCGTAAAGAAGAATATAGCTAAAATATAAAATGATAGATATAGAAATACATATCCATATATACATACATACATATATGAAGAGCAGTTGATGTGTATATATGTATTTCCGGAATGAAACTACGAAAATAAAACAAGTAACGACAAGTATATATTATATATATATATTATATTATATATATATATATATATATATATATTATATTACTAGCAGATTATTACCGTCGGTTTTAAAGCATCAAATGCCTTTCGTCAGATAAATCGCCTTGGAAGTGACATCTAAATAAATATCCGTTATAAACTGCGTTCTCGCTTTATTTCACCGCGTGTATTTCTCGTGCGTTCAGGATGAAAGGCATATGATGCTTTGAAATCGACGGTAATAATCTGCCAGTAATATATAGAATATAATAAATACAGCTATACATTGTAATCGAGAACTATATTTTTCCTTCCTCCAATTTATAAAAAATCAAATATATATATATATATATATATATATTTATATATATATAAAGTAATCACAGACATGTGTTTCGAGGTATCACCTCTCATCAGTGTGGGTTATACCGTTTCAGCTACCTCTGTTCGGTTTCGAGACCCGAATGAACTTTCGTTCGCCAATCCTCGTACGACCACAGGCAGCTGTCAAATATAGGAGTCTATTTAATCGCTACATTTCTAAGCGGAAATGAATTCACTAGACGACTCAAACTTTATGTAAACAAAGCGAGGCTTAGCTGTACGCCGAATACGGTGAATTTTGCAATTAAATCCTTTCTAATTAAAGTGCTCAACCAAATTTGGGAGCATATAATATATTAAATATAACCGGTTTTTCGCCTTTTGTGCAAAAATTATGAAGATTTGAATTATATTGGAAGATATTTAAAAATTAAAATATATATAGAAATAGCATTGAAATTCTACGTCAAGAAAATCCAGCATTTGTAAATCTCAAGAGTAAAAAAATCAAAAGTACCCCTTCAACGCCATTACTACCAGACTCTGACTGTTAGTGTCATATCTATAGATTAAATAGAAAAAATGAGTTTAAAAGATATGTATATTCTTTTAAACCATAAAGAATAAACAAATCAAAACGTCTTCGACATAAAATAATTCAAAAAGGGTTGACATTGTGTAAAATCCAACCCACCAAACAACAATGGTGTAACGTGGCGGTATATTCACGGTACCAAAACGGATATATGTAACGTTCTATAGCGATATATGTTGTATAGCTGGCCTTGTCAACGTGCCTCCAAATTCACAACACTAAAAAAGTGTTCGGCACGTGGCGGTCATCTTGTCGATAAAAAAGTACAACGCGAGAAATATATCGTAACAAGCTGCTTAGCTTTTATTTCCAGGGCTAGGCTCGTCTCGTGGGTTGTGTCGGAGAGGAGGGAAGGCAGAGAGAAAGAGAGAGAAAGAATACTGTTAAATTACTCTATCCCACACTAGGGACCAGAGGCCCGTCCATCCCCCTAGGGCCTCAGAAAGCAAAAAGAGGCCGGTATATTTTTCTTCGTCGTTCCACGTCACCACGTGACTTTCGGTTCCGGCCACACCCGAAACTTCCGGTTGGCTTTCAATTCTCCATTCGTGGGGTCACGCCCCGGTCAAACTCACAACCGTTTTGTGCTCATCACTTTTAAAAAAAAAACCCTTTACTCTCTTTTTTCTTCTTCTCTCTCTTTCTAATAGTAGTTCCCGCAAAACTCAGGAATTCTATCTCGCTACAAATGGTCTTGTTAATTAGGTTGATAACCATTGCACATCTCGTGAGGTGCCCTATACAATACCATATAAGCGTAGGAGAAAACTCGAATTTGAACCGATTTACGATTACAGATTATTTTTAAACTATTAACCGAAATATAAGAAATAAGAAAGAAAAAAAAAATCGAAAAAAGGATTAGCAAAAGTCCCATTTGGGAGCAATTCTTTAATTCACAGAGCGGGAATAGTGACAATTTAAAGCATTGGTCAGGAATTTTCAGTTCCCTCGGCGTGTGAATAATATAGATGTGACTGACTGGTCTTGTCAGGTGGATTATTAAGAAGTCCTGAATAGAAATAGCTAAAAACTAACAGTTGTGAAGGGGGGTGAAGGTACGTAAATAAACACAACAAACATCTCCCAAAAACAGTAAATGTGGAATATAGCGATGGTCTGAGGAGTAGAGAGAATTTTATATAATCTAATATACACTTAGTTAAATTATTATATTTGTAGTATACTCTAGATATATATATATATATATATATATGATATATATATATATATATATATATTATATGCGTGTGTGTGTGTGTGTGTGTGTGTGTGAGGGATAGAGAATATGTGCATATGTTTGAGATGAAGGTGATTATTGAGCACAATAAATATAACAATAATATACATGCACATACCACACAACACACACACACACACACACACACATACAATATTATATATATATAATATATATATATATATATATACTAGCAAATATATGCACCCTCCGGGTGCAAGTATTTAAGTTTTTTGATATAATAAAATTAAAATATCATATTAATTAGAAAGGCTAATGAATCTGACTAAGAATGCAGATAAAAAGATCTGCAACAGAGGGGGTATAATCGAAAAATAGGAACAACTTTGAAACTAACTATTCCATCATTTTCCATTACTCCCCCTTTCATTGGTAAATTTTTACTAATTTAACTATTTAGTTAAAATAGGAAGTAAAGGGATAAATATTACAGTATTTTCTTCTTGTAAATACATTTCTTTTAAGAGTTTATCGCCACGGAGATTTTTTGTTTATAGTTCTTAAGAGAAAAAACCAAACAATTAGAAATCAATAATACCAAGCACATATTTATTAAAATAAATTTTAAATATCCATAAAATGCAAATTAGCCTTCTCGTTCAAACTGTAAACCGCTATTTTTGTTGTATTATAATACAATTGCATGTTATTTAGTACGTAGATATGGTCCAACAGTATTAATAATGTAAAACAATTTTATTAAAACTGAAGGTTTAAAAGATAATCATGGAGAATTTGATTTGACGTAAATAATTAAGGGAATTGTGACTTGAGTAGTAAAATAGTTTCGGTTACGGACAGAAACAATACACAATCTCCATTTTATAATATATATATATATTATATATATATATATATATATATATATATTAATACAGTGTGCCATATTCATAAGACCGCCAAATATTGGTGATAGAATGTATATATTCTCAAATTAGATCAGCGTAGACACAGAGTCAAGGACGCTTTGTGACTTTTAATCTCTCGCCTGTGATCATCAACCAATCATCAGGTGCCTTCATCTGATAATCACATAGGTGAGAAACTGAGTCACCAAACACAATAGACTGCACTATCCAGACTTATATTATATATATATATATATATATATATATATATATATATTTATATATATATATATATATGTGTGTGTTGTGTGTGTGTGTGTGTGTGTAGAAAAATAGAAAGACACGAAATATTCCAAAAGACGAGTTTATTCTCGATGATGAAGTCGACGTTATAACATTTCGGTTTTTGCAACTTTCATCAGGAAATGAAGTGAAATGTTGCGTGGTGATGGTAAAGGACTAGCGGGAAAATCGGAGATTTGTTGGTTGTATATGAAAAAAGGGAAATAACCGGTGTCGCCCAAGCGTTGGGTTCTGGGACTTGTGAAGACATTTAAGAAGTAGTGAGGAACCGTGGTGGCTTCGGTGAGGAGAATGGATATGGGACGGGTAGAGAGAGAGAGAGAGGAGAGAGAGAGAGAAGAGAGAGAGAGAGAGAGAGAGAGAGGGGGGAGAATGTTGTGTATGAGACAAAAATAAGCTGATAGATCAATAGATAGATAGAAAAAGAAAAAGAAATATGAAACATGTAAAATAAGATAAAGTTAAGAATTGAGTAATTACAGAAGAATAAACATAGACAGAAGAATGAATGAGAAATAGAAAGAAGTGTAAATAAAGAATAGAAGAAAAATGAACAAATAGAAAACGTAAAAATAATAGAAGAAAAAAAAGGAGCAAAAATAGTTAGAAAAAAATCAAAGACAATTTATAGGAAAATAAAAAATAATATATAATTCCCATGAATTATAGAAAAGGATCATTGATCAAAATTTTGACAAACGGTCTAAGTCCGAGGAGGCCACAAATAAAATGATAAAAATACAAACAATATGGCGGAGATGGAGATAATAGTCTGAAAAATATAAGGAATAATAAAGACAACGACAAAGCCAATGAAATCGATATCCAATTATGAAAGAAAAAAATCTTGGAAAATATTTCGAATGGAAAGAAAGTTAGTTAGACACACGAGAGGAAATGTTTATGGGTTTTGATGTTTTAAAAAAATATGAAGGAATGAAGAGAAAGAAAAGAATACGAAAATTTAAATGTAGAATCCAATAAAATGTAATAAAAGAGTAAAAAAGACCATGGGGTAAAAAGAAAGAAAGAAAGAAACCTACAAAAATTAAGAGTACTTTACTTCTATATATTCCTGATATGAGGCTTCATACGAATAAATTTGATATTTCGTAATGTTGTCCTCATCTTTATTGTGTATAAAAACAAAGTCCATCACAGTTCAGGTTTTTTTAACATCTAAAGAGTGTCCGAGGTTACTGTAGCCTGAACGTGTGTTTATACACAATAACGATGAGGACAATAGGCCGAAATATCAATTAAATCCAAAATTAAGAAGAAATAACATATTAAGGATATGACGGAAAGAATTGAAGAGAAGTGGAAAATAGAAAGAAATAGAAAGAAATAATGAAAGAAAAAAAAGAAAAAAGAAAAACGAAACATTAGGAAAATGAATAAAAATGTAAGGATAAGAAAAAATAAAGTTGTAAAACAGAATAGAAAAGAATACAGGAAATAAAGCATGAGAGGAAAGAAAGAAAAATAAATAAAGAATGTTTCAATCGACTTCCAAAACAACAAAACTACATGAAATAATGCCACAAATAGGAAAACTTCAAATAAATCAAACCAAAATATCCAGAAAAGAAGAAGTAATATTATCCAGACTAAGAATAGGACACTCATACATTACGCATTCATACCTCCTCAAAAAAGAAGCAGTCCCATATTGCATACCATGCCAAAACCCTACACAATCAAACACATATTTAACAGAACCTAAAACAAATACGAAAAAATACTACCAAACAACAAATCAAAAACAGATATTCTACCAAGCAAACCCAGAAAAACTACTTGGATACATAAAAGAAGCATACATCTACAACCAAATCTAAGAATCTTCCAAAAAATGAAACACAAAAAATATATGTTTAAAAAAATCATCTAAAAGTTTCATTCACAAAAAATATGTAAAAAAAAAAACCTTTAGAAAATTAAACATTATCACCAATTCATTTCAAAAACCCATTGAGGTTGATATGCCATCAAGCAAGAACAAATCAAATCAAATCAATCGAGGGAAGAAATGTATACATATATAAAGGGCAGTTATGTGTATATGTGTCCGGGGGAAACTATGAAAATAAAACAGTTAATGACAAAGTAAAGTTATATACACATTCACTATTACCAGAGCTTGCTTTTTGTGAAAAAAAATTATTGTCTTTATATCTGGGAATATATCTAAAAATTAGGATTTGAATAGTAAGAGAAGGGAAAGTCATTGGTGGTGTTTGTGATTAAAACATAAGTCAATTATGTAGGATCAAAACAATCAATGGATCTGCAAGAGTAACTTTTTATTATGTCCTTTCTACCCAGACAACGTTGGGTAGCCGCTTCTAGTATTCATTTAAAGGACGTCGGTGTTGCCCGAAGTAGAAAACACCATGTGAGAATTGAAGTCACTTGAAATGGTGGTCACTAGTTTTGCTTGTTAACCAAAAAACACATCAGGCAAGCGAGGAAATGAAAGAAATAAAAAGACAAAAGAATACAAAAATCTAAATATAGAATCCAATAAAATCTCTAATAAAAGAGTAAAAAAGAATATTCGTAAGAAAGAAGGAAGAGACAAACAAACAAACAATCAATAAACATAAAAAAACAAAAGGAACAAAAATGAAGAAGAATAATAAATTAAAAATATGGCAGAAGGAATTGAACAGAAGTGGACGCTATGTATGAAGACTAACATAAAATGCGGGAAAATATGTAGAGCCAATAGAAAGGGAAAAAAACCAAAACTAATGGAATAGAGAGGCTTAAGAAAGAAGAAAAAAGACCAACAGAAATTGAGAGTGGATAAATAAAACTTTCGAAAATCGTTTGAGTGGAACATGGAAAAAATAAATTTGGGTAAAACTGGGAATCAAAGACACCTTGGAAAAAAATAATAAAAGAGAATGAATAGAATGAAAATAATGAAAGAAATAAGAAGAATTGGGAAAGGAATAAATATTTGTAGAGAAAAAAATTGGAGAAAAGGAAGACGTTAAATCAAAAAAGAAAGAATGAAATCGGTAGAAAAATATTATAGGAAGGAAAATAAATAAATAAAAAAGAAGAAAAAAGCGGAATAAAGTAATAAGATAATAGGTTGGAAAAATAAGAATGAAAAATGATTGTTGGTAGGAAAAACAAGAAAGAAAGAAAGAAAGAAAGAAGGAATAAAGAAATGAACTAGAAAGAAGGAGAAAGAAAGATAGAAAGAAAGAAGAAAAACATAGTTGGTAGGCAAAACAGAAAGAAAGAAAGAAGAAAGAAGAAAGAAAGGAATAAAGAAATGAAGCTAGAAGAAGGAAGAAAGAAAGATAGAAATAAAGAAGAAAAACATAGTTGGTAGGCAAAACAAGAAAGAAAGAAAGAAAGAAAGAAAGGAATAAAGAAATGAAGCTAGAAAGAAGGAAAGAAAAAAAGATAGAAATAAAGAAGAAACATAGTTGGTAGGCAAACAGAAGAAAGAAAGAAAGAAAGAAAGAAAGGAATAAAGAAATGAAGCTAGAAAGAAGGAAAGAAGAAAGATAGAAATAAGAAGAAAAAACATAGTTTGGTAGGCAAAAACAAGAAAAGAAAGAAAAGAAAGAAAGAAAGGAATAAAGAAATGAAAGCTAGAAAGAAGGAAAGAAAGAAAGATAGAAATAAAGAAGAAAAAACATAGTTGGTAGGCAAAACAAGAAGAAGAAAGAAAGAAAGAAAGAAAGGAATAAAGAAATGAAGCTAGAAAGAAGGAAAGAAGAAAGATAGAAATAAAGAAAAAAACATAGTTGTAGGCAAAACAAGAAAGAAAGAAAGAAAGAAAGAAAGAAAGAAAAGAATAAAGAAATGAAGCTAGAAAGAAAGGAAAGAAAGAAGATAGAAAGAAAGAAAAAAACATAGTTGGTAGGCAAAACAAGAAAGAAAGAAAGAAAGAAAGAAGAAGGAAAGAAAGAAAGGAATAAAGAAATGAAGCTAGAAAGAAGGAAAGAAAGAAAGATAGAAAGAAAGAAGAAAAAAATAGTTGGTAGGAAAAACAAGAAAGAAAGAAAGAAAAGAAAGAAAGAAAGGATAAAGAAATGAAGCTAGAAAGAAGGAAAGAAAGAAAGATAGAAAGAAAGAAAGAAGAAAAAACATAGTTGGTAGGCAAAACAAGAAAGAAAGAAAGAAAGAAAGAAAGAAAGAATAAAATGAAACTAAAGAGAAAGAAGAATGATGATTTAAGAGTTGAAATAATCATGGGAACAACAAGATAAAGAAAATAATTCATAGTCCAAAGAAGGAAAGAGAAAGTAATACGAAAAGAAAAAAAAGAGAATAAAGTGGCAATGGAAATTAAAAAAAAAACTGTAAGAAATAATTACAGAAAATGGAAAACGAAACGAAATGAAAATGTAGGAATATAAAAATAATAAAATTGTAAAACAGGATTAAAAATAAAAAATGAAGGAAATAACACAGAAGAAGAAAGAAAGAATGAATATAAAGAATGTTTAAATCAAGGAAAGAAATATTCAATTAAAATGGCTTAGATGTGGCCCAAAATAAAAAATCACCAAGTGAGAGTCGAAACCAAGAGAAATGATCACTAGCCTTGCTTGTTAACATACACCACCAAGCCAGGCAATCAAGGCAAGAAAAGAAATAGAGTAGGGAAAATATATAGAGAGGATATGAGTGCGCGGAAGCGATAACGCTAATCCTTTTCAATCAGACACAATGAAAAGATGAAGTAAAAATTTGGGGAGACAGAAATCAATGTAAAAAATAAATAAGTAAATATCTTTCTTATTTTACAGAGGTCAGTATTCAATCCCAGGTCAAATGAAATGGTTTTCTATGTAAGCACGCAGGTAGGAACGTAATAAGAAACCCTGCTTTTGGTAGAAAAATGTGTACCTCATCCCTTACTTTTAAGTGGTCAACTTTAATAAACATAAACGTCTATATATTAATACACTCCTTCTTTAATAGTACGACCGATATGATATTGTAACACCCTCTGGTTAAAAATGAGACCGTCCAAATTGCCCAAGATAAAATGCCAAAATATAAATACTTATTATCTGATGTTTCTTATTTCTTATCAGTGTTGTCACCCCAGTTAAATAATGGACCATTCCTATTTTATTATAAAGAAAGGGAAGAAAAAGGACATGCTACACAGAAAAATATAACAATGAATAAATAAACAGAGCAGGGGAAAGATTATTACGCTTGATACATATTGAACTATGTTTCAATCGCTCTTAAGTAAACATATCAAACGTTGTAATAATTGAAAAATATAACAATGAATAAATAAATAAACAGAGCAGGGGAAATATATAGAGAGGATGTGAGCGCGGAAGCGATAACACTAAACTGTTTCAATCGGACTTAATGAAAAGATGAAAAGAATGAAAGAAATGGGGAAAATGTGAGATTTAAATCAAGATTATTACGCTCGATACATTTTGAACTGTTTCAATCGCTCTTAAGTAAACATATCAAACGTTGTAATAATTGAATTATCATCCCGTGGTATATCCACAGATCCTGCTAGTCAAGAATAAATGCTGGCAGGAGTTTACGGTCAACTCCTGCTTAATGCAACGGTTCCCGAAAGTTGGTCAGAGTTAAGCAGTGATGATCTTGTTCAGTAGTTAAATGGGTGGATGGGGGGGGGGCACTTACAAACTGTGAACAACCTGAGCACTGAGTACAAGGGTAAACAGGTGTTACATAATCTATGCGGTTGCATAAGATTATTGTCAATCCCCTGTATTTCTAAAGGGATGGCCCCTTTTCATATCACGGGCGGGACTTTCCATGGAATATTACAGACAGCCCGAGAAATACGTGAAGTCACGTGAGACCTGGTTGGGTCCTCAGTTTCAGTTTGGAAGCCAGGCAGAGAAGAGGTACTGCCTTAACTGGAACTCACCTGCATACTCACGCTATGTTTAGTTACATGAAATGTTTAGTTAAGTAAATAAAATCTTACGAAAATTACACGGTTTTGTGGTTGGTGAATGTCTTGGTAACAAGACTGATCTAGAAGAAGAAATGAGTTAAGTGCGACCGACCACCAAGACGAAGTCCAGACGCTAAAAGAGACGCTAGAAGAATAGACGAAGTAAGAAAGTAAGGAAAGAGGTATACAACACAGGAATCAGAAGAGAGTAAAACAAATATTAAGAGAGGAGAGAACAAAGACAAAGAGTTGTGACGTGGTCGGTGGCGGATGAAAAGACAAATCAATTAAAAGAACAGGGGAAAGAGAAGGTAAGAGAGACAAGAATAGCAATGTCATGAAAATCAATTCACATTCTAGGAATGAAAAGTCTACACCCAACGAGTATTGAATACAAACTTTAAAAAAAAATCAAACACGAGAAAGAATGAACTTATGAAGGAAAAGGACTGGAAAGAAAGAAAGTAAAAAGGGAAGGTAAGAGAGACAAGAATAGCAATGTCATGAAAATCAATTCACATTCTAGGAATGAAAAGTCTACACCCAACGAGTATTGAATACAAACTTTAAAAAAAATCAAACACGAGAAAGAATGAACTTATGAAGGAAAAGGACTGGAAAGAAAGAAAGTAAAAAGGACGATAAAGACGAAAGAATATACGTAGTTATTGCAGAGAAAAGAAAAATCGGGCCCCCAAAAACGTTTTTGGCAAATAACCAATACCAGAATTCTTAATTACAGTGGCTGGCGCGCTTTTCTGTTGGCTCCAGTTGGCGCGCAGGCTGGTCGGTTTTTTTTCTTTCTTCGTTTTGTGATTGTACACTGTTATCGTATAAACCTGGAATTTCCTTCCTTTTTACATTTTTTCCCCCGAACCGAGCATTTTTTTCTAAATCTGTATATTTAAAACCATTCTACACGAATCGTTTTTAAGACGCCTAAAAGACCATTTACAAATTTCTTTGTGACGTTCCATTTGTCTGTATATGCGCACGAATACTTCAATAATCTACAGAGCGTACATGTGACCACTTGATATTCATACTCCACTATGTTCATGCTGAACAGTGGGATAATTGATAAGTAGAAGTAAAGTTAGTGGAGTGGCCTATTGTTGGTATCAACCGGACATCGAAGGAGTCTATCTCCTTTACACTAGTGCTACAACAGTGGAATTATTTTTGTTGAGGGGGAGCTTCACACCTACTATCAGCTACCCACTTTACCACACAGATAATATTTCCCAATCTGTGCTACTCATGCACTGAGTAAAGGGGGAAGGCGGTGTCGAACAAAGAACCTTGCGATTCCTATGTGAATGCTCTACCAATTGAGCTAAACCGGCACGTGTTAAATAGTTTCTTTCTTTCTTTCTGTGTACTGTCATCAGTGACTTATGGTTGGATGAGAGTGTAGTACCAGTATCACAGAAAAGTATAATAAGGAAGAAAGGAAGAACGAGAGTAGAGAGAAGATAGAGGGGGTGAGCGCATGGAAGCGATAACTCCAATCTGTTTCAATCGAAACCTTTCCCAAGAGTATTAGCGCTATGTGATATGCAAACAATCTCGTCCAGGATTTGAACTCATCTCATCATGTCCATTCCCTACGACCGTAGCTATTAAACCACGCACCTAATAAGTTCATCCTTACTTCTCCAACAGTTTCCACCATGTCTTAAGTCGTCGTTGGCGTCACCTAAAGTCGGTATCAGTCAGACAACGAGGGAGTCAACGAGGGAGTCAATACCCTTTTCACCAGCGCTAGACCAAAGAGATTGTTTTTAAGTTTCTGAGGAAGAGCGCCAAACCTACCATCAGCTCCTCACTTTACCGCACAGATCCCTGTGCTACTCATACGCTGAGTTGGTGAAGGCCGGTATCGAACAAGCAACCGTATGGTTCCCAGGCGAACGCTTTACCAACTAAGCTAAACCGGCCCTATTGTGTATTATTTGAACTCTTAAATAAAAGTTATAGCAAGTTTTGAATTTCTATGATGAAGCATTGTGAAGTATTGTTTTATTTACTCGTATTCAAGAAAATCTTATCAATTTTTTATTACACATATCAGATAAAATTCACACTAATCCAATTAGTGTATTAATGAAACATAAATGTGTAGAAGACGGTTGGGAAAAATAAAGTATAACTCCATGAGAAGATTTGAAGGTTTAAATCATGTTCAATTTGCGCTATTCATTAATGTTTGAGATGTTGTGATAAATAGATAGTAAAAATAGAAATGAAATAGAATACAAGAGATCTGTTAGTTGCGTGAAAGCTGTGGGCTATTTCCGGAAGAACAGAAAGGATGTCGCAAAGAAACAAGTGACACAAATTACCTATTATATATAGAGACGAGAATCTTCAAAAGGAAGTAAAAAGAAAGCGGGAAATGTATCCACGTCATGGATAGACTACACAAAGATATATGTTATGATCTTACAAACGTGAATAAATCTAGACTGTGATATTTTTCAGGTCGAATTAAATAGCTGATTTTTAAGGAATTTTTTTTCTTAATCCAAACATCATATTTATTTTATTCTAATCAGATCAAAATTTTAGATACAAAATCTTATTTGAAATGTATAGAACAATATTATAACTATGACAAGTAGAGTTCACAGGCTTTTGAATAAGTGTTATTATTGTGTCCAACTTATTCAAGCAAATCTTTAAAAAACAGACCTGACTAAACACAATGTACTGTATTTTTGAATTCAACATAAAATGGCGGTTATATATCACTAAGTAAAACTTTGTGTTGTGATTTGTGTGTCCATTTTAGGGCTGTATGTGAAAGCAGTTTTATATTGGAGATCCATTTTGGCATAACATTTGATCCTTTCTTAAAGTAGAAAGAGGTAGTATCAGTTTCAATTCTTGTCCGCTGATCCGTGCTTAATTGTATCGGAGTTTATCCTGTCCCTTGAGTAGAGAGTTGCACAATCATCAGAGTCTATCCTGTTCTGAAGCAGAGCTTCAGTATTGCATAGCTGTACAATCCTTCTCTGTTAGTCCGTGCTTCCAGCGAGCAATTGTAGGACAATTTATCAACGCCTTTAAATCGTAAATTAAATACATGTTTGGGCGTTTTTCATTGGCCGATTCAGCCAACACTGTTTTAGAACAGTTTATAAATACAAGTTGTGATCTTCAGCACAGCTTATACTACAAAAATACGCCAACACATCGACCTTTGGAAAAAAAAGATTTAACGCAGGCCAGTGTAATAGAACGTTGAAAAACTGGAGAGAGAAGCTCTATCAATCACAAGGGAAAAGTTCTAAAGATGCATCTCGCCTTGAGGGATGGGGTTGTAAAATACGGCGAATGCACCTCTGTAGAATGTAAGGTCCTTAATGATCGTAGTTGGCGAACCGTGATGGGTGGGGACGAATCCTGGTCTCTGGGCAGTCCGTGACTTGTGACACTCAACTTAGGCCCTTACCTAGGCTAAAAAGGCAGTTGGAGAGACCCTCTCCGATCAATCAGTCGCATCAGCCTGTCCTTATGCAAGCCCCAACCCTTTTCATAATTGTGTGGTAGAATGCGGTGTGCTGAGGGTCTTAATGTCCTGAGTATGACGTTAAATTCTATTTGATGGTGAAGTTCCTAATCTGGAGCTTACAGAATGTGGCGCACCCCTTCATCCACTCTTGATCCGAGTGGTAGTACCTGATAGTGTCACATCTATGCGATAAATATAAACATATTGAATTTAAAACTTTGAGTTTAAAAAAATGAGTTTAAGAAAATGAGTCTAAGAAAAAAATGGAATTAAAATAATGTTGAATATCCATCAAGCATGGATGATACAAAATCTCTTCGGCATAAGAAGCGTTGACAGACCGTAAATTCTAAACCAACCATCTAGCAAACTTACAGTATATAGCTATGAATAGCGAAGAGAAATGAGATATAGGAGATTGTTTTGCGTGAATTATAATTGTTTGTTGGTTGGTTGGGTTGGTTGGTTAGATTTACGTCTGTCAACGCTTCTTATGCCGAAGAGATTTTGTATCATCCATGCTTGATGGATATTTCAACTAATTTTAATCCATTTTTTCTTAGATCATTTTCTTAAAACTCATTTTTTAACTCAAAGTTTAATTCAATTGATGTTTAATATTTATCGCATAGATGTGACACTATCAGGTACTACCACTCCGGCATCAAGTGGATGAAGGGTGCGCCACATTCTGTAAGAGCTCCAGATAGGAACTTCACCATCAAATGAATTTACGTCATACTCAGGACATTAAGACCCTCAGCACACCGCATTTCTACACACACTTTTGAAAAGGGTGGTCTTGCCATAAGGACAAGGCTTGATTGCGACTGATTGATCGGAGAGGTCTCTCCAACTTGCCTTTTTAGCTAGGTAAGGGCCTAAGTTGAGTGCACAAGTCACGGAGCCCAGAGACCAGGATCGCCCCACCATCACGGTTCGCCAACTACGATCATTAAGGACCTTACATTCTACAGAGGTGCATTTCGCCGCTATTTTACAACCCCATCCCTCAGGCGAGATGCATCTAGAACTTTTCCTTGTGATGATAGATGCTTCATCTCTCCAGTTTTTCAACGTTCTATTACACTGGCCGCGTAAATCTTTTTTTCCAAAGGTCGATCTGTTGGCGTATTTTCTGTAGTATAAGCCTGTGCTGAAAGACCACAACTTGTATTTATAAACTGTTCTAAACAGTGTTGGCTGAATCGGCCATGAAAAACGCCCAAACATGTATTTATATTTTACGATTTAAAGGCGTTTATAAATTGTCCTACAATTGCTCGCGGAGCACCGGGACTAAAGAGAGGATGTTACAGTATGCACATACTGAAGCTCTGCTTCAGAACTGGATAGACTCTGGATGATTGTGCACTCTCTATCAGGGACAGGATAAACTCCGATACAATTTAAGCACGGATCAGCGACAAAATTGAAACTGATTACTACCTCTTCTACTTTAAGAAAGATCAAATGTTATGCAAAATGGATCTCCATATTAAAACTGCTTTCACATACAGCCTAAATGGACACACAAATCACAACACAAAGTTTTTACTTAAGTTGTATATAACGCCATTTTATGTGAATTCAAAATACAGTACATTGTGTATTTAGTCAGGGTCTGTTTTTTAAGATTTGCGTTGAATAAGTTTGGACACAATATATAACACTTATTCAAAAGCCTGTGAACTCTACTGTCATAGTTATAATATTGTTCTATAACATTTCAAATAAGATTGTTATCTAAAATTTTGATCTGATAGAATAAAATAATTATTTGATGTTTGGATTAAGAAAAAAAAATCCTTAAAAATCAGTATTTTTAATTCGACCTGAAAAATATCACGTCTATGATTTATTCACGTTTGTAGATCATAACATATATCTTTGTGTAGTATATCCATGCGTGGATACATTTCCCGCTTTCTTTTTACTTCTATGAGATTCTCGTCTCTATATATAATAGGTAATTTGTGTCACTTGTTTCTTTGCGACATCCTTTCTGTTCTTCCGGAAATAGCCCACAGCTTCACGCAACTCACAGATCTCTTGTATTCTATTCATTTTATTTTTACTATCTATTCTATCACAACATCTCAAACATTAATGAATAGCGCAAAATTGAACATGATTTAAAACCTTTCAAATCTTCTCATGGAGTTATACTTTATTTTTCCCACCGTCTTCTACACATTTATGTTTTCATTTACATAACTAATTTGGATTAGTGTGCTATATTATCTTGATATGTTGTGTAATAAAAATTGCATAAGCATTTTTTCTTTGAATACGAGTAAATAAACAATACTTCACATGCTTTCATCATAGGAAATTCAAAACTTGCTATTTAAACTTTTATTTAAGAGTTCAAATAATTACAACTAATTAGGAGCCGGTTGCTTAGTTGTAAGCTTCGGCCTATGCGACCAACGGTTGCTTGTTCGATAACCGGCCTTCACCCCAACTCAGCGTTGAGTAGACAAGGGATCTGTGCGGTAAAGTGAGGAGCTGATGGTAGGTTGGCGCTCTTCCTCAGAAACTTAAAAACAATCTCTTTGTCTAGCGGGTGAAAGTATGCTCCCTCGTTGACTCCCTCGATTGTCTGACTGATACCGACTTCTAGGGACGCAACGACGACTTAAGAACATAGTGGAAAACTGTTGGAGAGTAAGGAATACTTATTAGCGTGCGTGGTTTAATAGCTGACGGGTCGTAGGGAGATGAATGCTGAGATGAGTTCAAATCCTGACGAGTGGTGCATATCCATAGCGCTAATACTCTTGGAAATTTTGATGAAACAGATTGGGAGTTATCGCTTCCATGCGCTCACCCCCTCTATCTTCTCTCTACTCTCGTTCTTCCTTCTTCCTTATTATACTTTTCTGTGATACTTGGTACTACACTCTCACAACATAAGTCACTTGTGACAGTCACAGAAAGAAAGAAAGAAACTATTTAAACACGTTGCCTTTTAGCTCCCAATGGTAGGCATTCACATAGGAATTCGCAAGGTTCTTTGTTCGACCCGCCTTCCCCCTTTACTCAGTGCATGGAAGTAGCACAGATTGGGAAATATTATCTGTGTTGGTAAAGTGGGTAGCTGATTAGTAGGTGTGAAGCTCCCCCTCAACAATAATTTCACTGTTGTAGCACATGTGTTAAAGGATGATAGACTCCTTCGATGTCCGGTTATACCAACAATAGGCCACTTCACTAACTTTACTTCTTACTTTCATTATCCCCACTGTTCAGCATGCAACATAGTGGAGTATGTAATATCAAGTGGTCACATGTACGCTCTGTAGATTATGAAGTATTCGTGCGCATTACAGACAAATGAACGTCACAAAGAAATTTGTTAAATGGTTCTTTTAGGCGTCTTAAAAACGACTTCGTGTGAATGGTTTAAATATTACAGATTAGAAAAAAATGCCTCGGTTCGGGGGAAAAATTTAAAATGAAAGGAAATTCCAGGTTTTATACGATAACAGTGTACAATCACAAAACGAAGAAAGAAAAAAACCGACCAGCCTGCGGCCAACTGGAGCCAACAGAAAAGCGCGCCAAGCCACTGTAATTAAGAATTTTCTGTTATTGGTTATTTGCCCAAAAACGTTTTTGCGGGGCCCCGATTTTTCTTTTCTCTGCCAATAACACGATATTTTCTTTCGTCTTATCGTCCTTTTTCTTTCTTTCTTTCCGTCCTTTTCCTTCATAAGTTCATTCTTTCTCTGTGTGATTTTTTTAAAGTTTGTATTCAATCTCGTTGGGTGTAGACTTTTTATTCCTGAATGTGAATGATTTTCATGACATTTGCTATTCTTGTCTCTCTTACCTTCCCCTTTACTTCTTTTCTTCTCCAGTCCTTTTCCTTCATAGTTCATTCCGGATTAAAGTTTGTATTCAAACTCGTTGGGTGTAGACTTTTCATCTAGAATGTGAATTTTGATGTTCATGACATTGCTATTCTTGTCTCTCATTACCTTCTCTTTCCCCTGTTCTTTAATTGGATTTGTCTTTTCATCCGCCCACCGACCACGTCACAACTCTTTGTCTTTGTCACTCTCCCTCTCTTAATAATTTGTTTTACTCTTCTTCTGACCTGTGTTGTATAACCTTCTTTCCTTACTTCTTTACTTCGTCTATTCTCTCTAGCGTCTCTTTTAGCGTCTGCGGACTATCGTCTGGTGGTCGGTCGCCACTATACTCATTCTCTTCTAGATCAGCTTGTATCCAAGAACATCACCAACCACAAAACCGTGTAATTTCGTAAGATTTTATTACTTAACTAAAACATTTCATGTAAACTAACATAGCGTGAGTTATGCAGGTGAGTTCCAGTTAAAGGCAGTAACCTCTTCTTCTGCCTGGCTTCCAAACTGAAAACTGAGGACCCCACCACGGTCTTCACGTGACCTTCACGTATTTCTCGGGCTGTCTGTAATATTCCATGGAAAGTCCCCGCCCGTGTATGAAAAGGGGCCATCCCTTGAAAAAATACAGGGGCATTGACAATAATCTTTAAACCGCCATACGATTATGTAAACACCTGTTACACCTTTGTACTCAGTTGCTTCAGGTGTTCACATTGTAAGTTGTACCCCCCCCCCATCCACCCATTAACTACTGAACAAGATCAATCACTGCTTAACTCTGACCAACTTTCGGGAACCGTTGCATTAAGCAGGAGTTGACGTAAACTCCTGGCCAGGCATTTATTCTTGACAGCAGGAATTGTGGATATACCACGGATGATAATTCAATTATTACAAACGTTTGATATGATTTACTTAGAGCGATTGAAACAGTTTAAATGTATCGAGGCGTAATATCTTGGATTTAAAGCTCACATTTTCCCCTTCTTTCATTCTTTCATCTTTTCATTAAGTCCGATTGAAAACAGTTTAGTGTTATCGCTTGCCGCGCTCACTCCTCTCTAATATCATTTCCCCTGCCTCTGTTTATTTATTTATTCATTGTTATATTTTTCAATTTTACACGTTTGATATGTTTACTTAAGAGCGATTGAAACATAGTCATATGTATCAGCGAATAATCTTTCCCCTGCTCTGTTTATTTATTCATGTATATTTTTCTGTTGTAGCATGTCCTTTTTCTTCCCTTTCTTATAATAAA
Source organism: Doryteuthis pealeii (assembly GCA_023376005.1). NCBI lineage: Eukaryota > Metazoa > Mollusca > Cephalopoda > Myopsida > Loliginidae > Doryteuthis > Doryteuthis pealeii. The sequence continues at coordinate 68,134,765 of CM042142.1, forward strand.
ATAGAGAATGGTCCCATTATTTAACTGGGGGTTACAACACTTGATAAGTAAATAGAAACATCAGATAATAAAAGTATTTATATTTTGGCATTTTATCTTGGCAATGGACGGTCTCATTTTTAACCAGAGGGGTTACAATATCATATCGGTTCGTACTATTAAAGAAGGAGTGTATAATATATAGGACGTTTATGTTTATTAAAGTTGCACCACTTAAAGTAAAGGGATGAGGACACATTTTCTTACAAAGCAGGGTTTCTTATTACGTTCCTACCTGCGTGCTTACATAGAAAACCATTTCATTTTGACCTGGGATTGAATAACTGACCTCTGTAAATAGAAGATATTTACTTATTTATTTTTTAACTTGATTCTGTCTCCCAAATTACTTCATCTTTTCATTTGTCTGATTGAAAAGGTTAGCGTTATCGCTTCGCGCACTCATTCCTCTCTATATATTTCCCTACTCTTATTCTTTTCTTGCCTTGATTGCCTGGCTTGGTGGGTGTATGTTTAACAAGCGAAGGCTAGTGATCATTTCTCTTGGTTTCGACTCTCATTGTGTGATTTTTTATTTGGGCCACTTAGCCATTTTAATTGAATATTTCTTTCCTTGATAAACATTCTTTATATTCATTCTTCTCTCTTTCTGTGTTATTTCCTTCATTTTTATTTTTAATCCTGTGTTTACAATTTTATTATTTTTATTATTTCTACTTTCATTTCGTTTCGTTCCATTACTGTATATTCTTACAGTTTTTTTTAATTTCATTGCCACTTTATTCTCTTTTTTTTCTTTTCGTATTACTTTCTCTTTCCTTCTTTGGACTATGAATTATTTTCTTATCTGTTGTTCCCATGATTATTTCAACTCTTAAATCATCATCTTCTCTAATTAGTTTCATTTTTCTTTTCTTTCTTTCTTTCTTTCTTCTTTCTTGTTTTGCCTACACCTAGTTTTTCTTCTTTCTGTTTTTCTTCTTTCTTTCTCCTTCTTTCTAGCTTCATTTCTTTATTCCTTTCTTTCTTTCTTTCTTTCTTTCTTTCTTTCTGTTTTTCCACCAACTATGTTTTCTTTCTTTCTATCTTCTTTCTTTTCCTTCTTCTAGCTTCATTTCTTTATTCCTTTCCTTTCTTTCCTTTCTTCTTTCTTTCTTTCTTTCTTGTTTTGCCTACCAACTATGTTTTTCTTCTTTCTTATCTATCTTTCTTTCTTTCTGTTCTTTCTAGCTTCATTTCTTTATTCCTTTCTCTCTCTTCTTTCTTCTTTTCTTTCTTGTTTTGACCTACCAATATGTTTTTTCTTTATTTCTATCTTTCTTTCTTTCCTTCTTTCTAGCTTCATTTCTATTCCTTTCTTTCTTTCTTTCTTTCTTTCTTTTCTTGTTGCCTATCCAACTATGTTTTCTTCTTTATTTCTATCTTTTCTTCTTCCTTCTTTCTAGCTTCATCTTTATTCCTCTTTCTTTCTTTCTTCTTTTCTTGTTTTGCCTAACCAACTATGTTTTTTCTTCTTTATCTATCTTTCTTTCTTTCCTTCTTTCTAGCTTCATTTCTTATTCCTTTCTTTCTTTCTTTTCCTCTTCTTCTTGTTGACCTTACCAACTATTGTTTTTCTTCTTTATTTCTATCTTTTCTCTTCTTCTAGCTTCATTTCTTTATTCCTTTTCTTTCTTTTCTTCTTTTCTTTCTGTTTTGCCCTACCAACTATGTTTTTTCTTCTTTATTTCTATCTTTCTGTTCTTTCCTTCTTTCTAGCTTCATTCTTTATTCCTAATCTTCTTTCTTTCTTTTCTTTCTTTCTTTCTTGTTTGCTACCACACTATGTTTTTCTTCTTCTTTCACTTTCTTTCTCCTTCTTTCTAGCTTCATTTCTTTATTCCTTTCTTTCTTTCTTTCTTTCTTTTCTTGTTTTCCTCATCCAACAATCTTTTTCATTCTTATTTTCCCAACCTATTATCTTATTTACTTCTATCCGCTTTTCTTCTTTTTATTTATTTATTTTCTTCCTATAATATTTTTCTACCGATTTCATTCTTTTTTTTGATTAAAAAACGTCTTTCCTTTTCTCCATTTTCTCTACAAATATTTATTCCTTTCCCAATTCTCTCTATTCTCTCATTATTTTCATTCTATTCATTCTCTTTTATTATTTTTTTCCAAAGGTGTCTTTGTATTCCCAGTTTTACCCAAATTTAATTTTTTCCATGTTCACTCAAACGATTTTCGAAGTTTTATTTATCCACTCTCATTTCTGTTGTCTTTTTCTTCTTTCTTAAGCCTCTCTATTCCATTAGTTTTTGGTTTTTTCCCTTTCTATTGGCATCTACATATTTTCCCGCATTTTTATTGTTAGTTTCATACATAGCGGTTCCACTCTGTTCAATCCTTTGCCATATTTTAATTTATTATCTTCTCATTTGTTCCTTTTGTTTCTATGTTTATGATTGTTGTTGTTTCTCTTCCTTCTTCTTACGATATTCTTTTTTACTCTTTTTTAGGTTATTGGATTCTATATTTAGATTGTATTCTTTGTCTTTTTATTTCTTTCATTTCCTCGCTGCTGATGTGTTTTTGGTTAACAAGCAAAACTAGTGACCACCATTTTCAAGGTGACTTCAATTCTCACATGGTGTTTATCTACTTCGCGGCAACACCGACGTCCTTTAAATGAATACTAGAAGCGGCTTACCCAACGTTGTCTGAGGTAGAAAGGACATAATAAAAGTTACTCTTGCAGATCCATTTGATTTTGATCCTACATAATTGACTTATGTTTTAATCACAAACACCCCAATGACTTTCCCTTCTCTTACTATTCAAATCCTAATTTTAGATATATTCCAGATATAAAGACATAATTTTTTTCACAAAGCAAGCTCTGGTAATAGTGAATGTGTATATAACTTTACTTTGTCATTAACTGTTTTATTTTCATAGTTTCCCCGGACACATATACACATAACTGCCCTTTATATATGTATACATTTCTTCCCTCGATTGATTTGATTTGATTTGTCTTCTTGATGGCATATCAACCTCAATGGGTTTTTTGAAATGAATTGGTGATAATGTTTAATTTTCTAAAGGTTTTTTTTTTTACATATTTTTTGTGAATGAAACTTTTAGATGATTTTTTTAAACATATATTTTTGTGTTTTCATTTTTTTGGAAGATTCTTAGATTTGGTTGTAGATGTATGCTTCTTTTATGTATCCAAGTAGTTTTTCTGGGTTTGCTTGGTAGAATATCTGTTTTTGATTTGTTGTTTGGTAGTATTTTTTTCGTATTTGTTTTAGGTTCTGTTAATATGTGTTTGATTGTGTAGGGTTTTTGGCATGGTATGCAATATGGGACTGCTTCTTTTTTGAGGAGGTATGAATGCGTAATGTATGAGTGTCCTATTCTTAGTCTGGATAATATTACTTCTTCTTTTCTGGATATTTTGGTTTGATTTATTTGAAGTTTTCCTATTTGTGGCATTATTTCATGTAGTTTGTTGTTTTGGAAGTCGATTGAAACATTCTTTATTTATTTTTCTTTCTTTCCTCTCATGCTTTATTTCCTGTATTTCTTTTCTATTCTGTTTTACAACTTTATTATTTTCTTATCCTTACATTTTTATTCATTTTCCTAATGTTTCGTTTTTCTTTTTTTCTTTTTTTTCTTTCATTATTTCTTTCTATTTCTTTCTATTTTCCACTTCTCTTCAATTCTTTCCGTCATATCCTTAATATGTTATTTCTCTTAATTTTGGATTAATGTTGATATTTCGGCCTATTGTCCTCATCGTTATTGTGTATAAACACACGTTCAGGCTACAGTAACCTCGGACACTCTTTAGATGTTAAAAAAAACCTGAACTGTGGTATGGACTTTGTTTTTATACACAATAAAGATGAGGACAACATTACGAAATATCAAATTTATTCGTATGAAGCCTCATATCAGGAATATATAGAAGTATAAGTACTCTTAATTTTTGTAGGTTTCTTTCTTTCTTTCTTTTTACCCCATGGTCTTTTTTTACTCTTTTATTACATTTTATTGGATTCTACATTTAAATTTTCGTATTCTTTTCTTTCTCTTCATTCCTTCATATTTTTAAAACATCAAAACCCATAAACATTTCCTCTCGTGTGTCTAACTAACTTTCTTTCCATTCGAAATATTTTCCAAGATTTTTTTTTCTTTCATAATTGGATATCGATTTCATTGGCTTTGTCGTTGTCTTTATTATTTCCTTATATTTTTCAGACTATTATCTCCATCTCCGCCATATTGTTTGTATTTTTATCATTTTATTTGTGGCCCTACCTCGGACTTAGACCGTTTGTCAAAATTTTGATCAATGATCCTTTTCTATAATTCATGGGAATTATATTATTTTTTATTTTCCTATAAATTGTCTTTGATTTTTTTTCTAACTATTTTTGCTCCTTTTTTTTCTTTCTATTATTTTTACGTTTTCTATTTGTTCATTTTTCTTTCTATTCTTTATTTACACTTTCTTTCTATTTCTCATTCATTTCTTCTGTCTATGTTTATTCTTCTGTAATTACTCAATTCTTAACTTTATCTTATTTTTACATGTTTCATATTTTCTTTTCTTTTCTATCTATCTATTGATCTATCAGCTTATTTTTGTCTCATACACAACATTCTCCCCCCTCTCTCTCTCTCTCTCTCTCTCTCTCTCTCTCTCTCTCTCTCTCTCTCTCTCTCTCTACCCGTCCCATATCCATTCTCCTCACCGAAGCCACCACGGTTCCTCACTACTTCTTAAATGTCTTCACAAGTCCCAGAACCAACGCTTGGGCGACACCGGTTATTTCCCTTTTTTCATATACAACCAACAAATCTCCGATTTTCCCGCTAGTCCTTTACCATCACCACGCAACATTTCACTTCATTTCCTGATGAAAGTTGCAAAAACCGAAATGTTATAACGTCGACTTCATCATCGAGAATAAACTCGTCTTTTGGAATATTTCGTGTCTTTCTATTTTTCTACACACACACACACACACACACACACACACATATATATATATATATATAAATATATATATATATATATATATATATATATATATATATATAAGTCTGGATAGTGCAGTCTATTGTGTTTGGTGACTCAGTTTCTCACCTATGTGATTATCAGATGAAGGCACCTGATGATTGGTTGATGATCACAGGCGAGAGATTAAAAGTCACAAAGCGTCCTTGACTCTGTGTCTACGCTGATCTAATTTAGAAATATATACATTCTATCACCAATATTTGGCGGTCTTTATGAATATGGCACACTGTATTAATATATATATATATAATATATATATATATATATCTTATTATAATGGAGATTGTGTATTGTTCTGTCCGTAACCGAAACTATTTTACTACTCAAGTCACAATTCCCTTAATTATTTACGTCAAATCAAATTCTCCATGATTTCATTCTTTTAAACCTTCAGTTATTAATAAAATTGTTTTACATTATTAATACTGTTGACCATATCTACGTACTAATAACATGCAATTGTATTTATATATACAACAAAATAGCGGTTTACAGTTTGAACGAGAAGGCTAATTTGCATATTGATATTTAAAATGTTATTTTAATAAATATGTGCTTGGTATTATTGATTTCTAATTGTTTGGTTTTATCTTAAGAAATATAAACAAAAATCTCGTGGATAAATCTTAAAAGAAATGTATTTACAAGAAGAAATAACTGTAATATTATCCTTTACTTCCTATTTTAACTAAATAGTTAAATTAGTAAAATTTACCAATGAAAGAGGGGAGTAATGGAAAATGATGGAATAGTTAGTTTCAAAGTTGTTCTATTTTTCGATTATACCCCCTCTGTTGCAGATCTTTTTATCTGCATTCTTAGTCAGTTTCATTAGCCTTTCTAATTTAATATGATATTTTAATTTTATTATATCAAAACTTAAATACTTGCACCCGGAGGGTGCATATATTTGCTAGTATATATATATATATATATATATATATATATATATATATATATGTGTGTGTGTGTGTGTGTGTGTGTGTGTGTATGAGCACAATATGTATATATATATTGTGCTCATATCTTACTTGCAATATATCTCTCATTCACAAACATATGCACATATTCTCTATCCCTCACACACACACACACACACACACACACGCATATATATATATATATATATATATATATATATATATATATATATCAGAGTACTACAAATATAATAATTTACTAAGTGTATATTAGATTATATAAATTCTCTCCTACTCCTCAGACCATCGCTATATTCACATTTACTGTTTTTGGGAGATTGTTTGTTTGTGTTTATTTACGTACCTTCACCCCCCTTCCACAACTGTTAGTTTTAGCTATTTCTATTCAGGACTTCTTAATAATCCACCTGACAAGACCAGTCAGTCACATCTATATTTATTCACGCCCGAGGGAACTGAAAATTCCTGACCAATGCTTTTAAATTGTCACTATTCCCGCTCTGTGAATTAAAGAATTGTCTCCAAATGGGACTTTTGCTAATCCTTTTTCGATTTTTTTTCTTTCTTATTTCTTATATTTCGGTTAATAGTTTAAAATAATCTGTAATACGTAAATCGGTTCAAATTCGAGTTTCTCCTACGCTTATATGGTATTGTATAGGGCACCTCACGAGATGCAATGGTTATCAACCTAGATTAACAGACCATTGTAGCGAGATAGAATATCCTGAGTTTTGCGGGAACTACTATTAGAAAAGAGAGGAAGAAGAAATAAGAGAGAGTAAAGGGTTTTTTTTTTAAAGTGATGAGCACAAAACGGTTGTCGTGAGTTTGACCGGGGCGTGACCCCACGAATGGAGAATTGAAAGCCAACCGGAAGTTTCGGGTGTTGGCCGGAACCGAAAGTCACGTGGTGACGTGGAACGACGAAGAAAAATACCGGCCTCTTTTTGCTTTCTGAGGCCTAGGGGGATGGACGGGCCTCTGGTCCCTAGTGTGGGATAGAGTAATTTAACAGTATTCTTTCTCTCTCTTTCTCTCTGCCTTCCCTCCTCTCCGACACAACCCACGAGACGAGCCTAGCCCTGGAAATAAAAGCTAAGCAGCTTGTTACGATATATTTCTCGCGTTGTACTTTTTTATCGACAAGATGACCGCCACGTGCCGAACACTTTTTTAGTGTTGTGAATTTGGAGGCACGTTGACAAGGCCAGCTATACAACATATATCGCTATAGAACGTTACATATATCCGTTTTGGTACCGTGAATATACCGCCACGTTACACCATTGTTGTTTGGTGGGTTGGATTTTACACAATGTCAACCCTTTTTGAATTATTTTATGTCGAAGACGTTTTGATTTGTTTATTCTTTATGGTTTAAAAGAATATACATATCTTTTAAATTCATTTTTTCTATTTAATCTATAGATATGACACAAACAGGAATTACCACACCGAGTCAGAGTCTGGTAGTAATGGCGTTGAAGGGGTACTTTTGATTTTTTTACTCTTGAGATTTACAAATGCTGGATTTTTTTTTTGACGTAGAATTTCAATGCTATTTCTATGTATATTTTAATTTTTAAATATCTTCGAATATAATTTAAATCTTCATAATTTTTGCACAAAAGGCGAAAAACCGGTGATATTTAATATATTATATGCTCCCAAATATGGTTGAGCATTTTAATTAGAAAGGATTTAATTGCAAAATTCACCGTATTCGGCGTACAGCTAAACCTCGCTTTGTTTACATAAAGTTTGAGTCCTCTAGTGAATTCATTTCCGCTTATAAATGTAGCGATTAAATAGACTCCTATATTTGACAGCTGCCTGTGGCCGTACGAGGATTGACGAACGAAAGTTCATTCGGGTCTTGAAACCGACCAGAGGTAGCTGAAACGGTATAACCACACTGATGAGAGGTGATACCTCGAAACACGTGTCTGTAGATTACTTTTATATATATATATATATATATATATATATATATATTGATTTTTTATAAATTGGAGGAAGGAAAATATAGTCCTCGATTACAATTGTAAGAGCTGTATTTATTATATTCTCTATATTACTGGCAGATTATTACCGTCGGTTTCAAAGCATCATATGCCTTTCGTCATGAACGCACGAGAAATACACGCGGTGAAATAAAGCGAGAACGCGGTTTATAACGGATATTTATTTAGATGTAACTTCCAAGGCGATTTATCTGACGAAAGGCATTTGATGCTTTAAACCGACGGTAATAATCTGCTAGTAGATATATAGTATATAAATATATATATACTATTATATTTATTATATATATAATATATATAACTTTGTCGTTACCTGTTTTATTTTCGTAGTTTCATCCGAAATACATATATACACATCAACTGCTCTTCATATATGTATGTATGTATAATATAGATATGTATTTCTATATCTATCATTTTAATTTTAGATATATTCCTTCTTTACGGTGGACAGACAAAAATGCACCCCCCCGCAAGAGTAGTTTTTTAAAGTCAATCTAAAGTGGCAAGACCCGAACAATGGTATGTGCATAAACATATGTAGACAAACGACCCTACACATGCATATACAAATGCGTATGTCCTTCCTTGTAAGAATTATTATTTATAACCTAAATATTAAATTATAAATTTTATATTTTTGGTTTTGGGGTTGTATTTTTTTTTGTTTTTTTAGCTTTGTCTTTTTTAATTTGTGTTTTACTTTTCTTTGCCATGACATCTTACATTTCTATTTACTCCAATGGATTATTTTGCTACACACACACACACAACACACGCACACATACACACACCACACACATTACAACACACATACACACACACATATATATATTATATATATATATATATATATTATATATATATATATTCTTTCCTTTTTTTCATAAACGGATAGATAAATCTACCAATAAAGACCAAATGAAATAGACAAATCAGAAAAGTAGAAGTGTACAAACAGACTGGCATTGATTGATGATGTGGACAGACATACGCTTAGACACGCCATAATGCAATATTTACAAAAAATAAGATAGGATAGATATGAAGCGGTGCATAGTCTTACAAAAAAGCCATAAGAACAGTCACCAGAGAGAAACAAATCACTTATCAACGAATTCGTCAGTGATTGGAACTAGCTAATCTCGGTATATATATATATATATATTATATATATATATATTATATATAAAGTAAATGGTAATTTGCTTGAAGCATTGTTAAGTATGTTATAATATATTAGAAATTTGAAAGGCAAATACAATGCGTATGAAAAATAAAAACAAAAATATGTTATATTTTGTCTTATCGATTTCGAAGCATAAACTTCATCATCACAGATTCGTATCAGAAATGGACGTGCTTACGTTTTTTATTTGCGTGTGTATAATTTTCTTTTTCCTCTCCTTTTTTTTCTTTCTTCTTCTCCTCCTCATGTTATGAATGAAATGGGCTAATAACTGTAATTTCTCTTTTTTTTTTGATGTCTGTTGAGAACAAGTCTGTATCCACATATTGTCTGTTTGACATCCCCGGTCAATGTTGCAAGATTGTAGCCATGTCAAATTCAAAAATAAGACTGTCAATACAAAAATAGAAAAAAAAATATATATTAGGAAAAATACAGACATTATAGCAGTTTTATCGAATCCTTTGCTGGAAATCAAAATAAAACAAGGGGTAGATCCTATTTTACAATGGGAAATGATAAAGAAATGTCTCTCAAATATAGAGCAGGGGATAGGTTTTGCCTCCTCTGTATGGATATGAAAGTCGATATAGCTTCTTAGAATAATCCTAGCGAAACCTGTTTTGCAATTTTTTCTACTTCAGATTGAAAAGAAAGGCATTGTAAATTTTAGCATCTATGGTAATAAGAGTTATAACTCTGTAGATCTTATGGATTCCGACGTCAACTTTCTTGAGAAATGGAAGATTGCAGCCTTTCGACCATTTCTCTATTGTATTTGGTTTATAAACTGCTGTGCATAATCGAAAATGTATTTCTTTCCTTGTCTTCCATGATTTGGTGAGTGTTTCGTGGAGGCCTGTATCTTTTCTAATTTTTATTGTTTTAAAAATTTTCTCGTCTTCATAATATCAAAAAGTCTCAAAGCTTGTAAGTTTGGATATCAACAAGAATATCTGTAATTCTAGGAGGGTTTCTTAACAGATTCTTGAAGTGTTATTTCCACTTCAGATGTCTATCTTCTTGGCTGGCTGCTTTTAGCTATAAATCTATCTATTTATATATGTATATATGTGTGGCCATGAGTGGCGGTGTGTG
>CM042142.1:68145202-68160202 GCA_023376005.1 Doryteuthis pealeii
ACCAGAGAGAGGACGTTCGCCAAGCGTTGGTTCTGGACTTGTGAGCATTTAAGAAGTAGTGATGGAACCGTGGTGGCTTTCGTTGAGGAGAATGGATATGGGAGGGTAAGGAGAGAGAGAGAAGAGAGAGAAGAGAGAGAGAGAGAGAGAGAGAGAGAGGGGGAGGATGGTGTTATTTGAGACAAAAATTATAGCTGATAGATAAATAGTGATAGAAAAGAAAAGAATAATATGAAACTTGTAAATAAGTATAAGTAAGAATTGAGTAATGTACAGAGAATAAATAGGACAGAGAAATGAATGAGAATAGTAGAAAGATAAGTGTAAATAAAGAATAGAAAGAAAAGATGAACAAATAGAACGTAAAAATAATAGAAAGAAAAAAAAGGAGCAAAATGTTTAGACGAAAAATCAAAGACAATTATAGGAAAAAAGATAATATAATTCCATATTAATGAAATGAAAAGATATTGATGAAAATTTTGACAAACGGTCTAAAGTCCGAGGTAGGCCACAAATAAAATGATAAAAATACAAACATATGGCGGAGATGGAGATAATAGTCTGAAAATATAAATGGAAATAATAAAGACAACGAAAAGCCAATGAAATCGATATCCAATTGACAAAGAAAAAAAATCTTGGAAAATTATTTCGAATGGAAAGAAAGTTAGTTAGAACACGAGAGGGAAATGTTTATGGGTTTGAATGTTTTAAAAATATGAAGGAATGAAGAAAAGAAAAAGAATACGAAAATTTAAATGTAGAATCCAATAAAAGTATAAAGAGTAAAAAAAGACCATGGGGTAAAAAGAAGAAAAAGAAGACCTAGCAAAATTAAGAGTACTTATACTCTATATATTCCTGATATGAGGCTTCATACGAATTAAATTGATATTTCGTAATGTTGTCCTCATCTTTTTGTGTATAAAAACAAAGTCCATACCACGTTCAGGTTTTTTTTAACATCTAAAGAGTGTCGCGAGTTACTGTAGCCTGAACGTGTGTTTATACACAATAACGATGAGGACAATAGGCCGAAATATCAACATTAATCAAAATTAGAGAGAAATAACATTATTAAGGATATGACGGAAAGAATTGAAGAGATGGAAAATAGAAGAAATAAAGAAATAATGAAGAAAAAAAAGAAAAAAGAAAAACGAAACATTAGGAAAATGAATAAAATGTAAGGATAAGAAAATAATAAAGTTGTAAAACAGAAGAAAAGAAATACAGGAAATAAAGCATGAGAGGAAAGAAAGAAAAATAAATAAGAATGTTTCAATCGACTTCCAAACAACAAACTACAGATGAAATATGCACACAATAGGAAAACTTCAAATAATCAACCAAAATATCAGAAAAGAAGAAGTAATATTATCTAGACTAAGAATAGGACACTCATACATTACGCATTCATACTCTCAAAAAGAAGCAGTCCATATTGCATACATGCAAAAACCTACAAATCAAACACATATTAAAGAACCTAAAACAAATACGAAAAAATTCTACCAACAACATCAAAAACAGATATTCTACCGAAACCCAGAAAGACTTGGATACATAAAAGAAGCATACATCTAAACCAAAATTAAGAATCTTCCAAAAAAAATGAAACACAACTATATGTTTAAAAAATCATCTAAAAGTTTCATTCACAAAAATAGTACAAAAAAAAAAAACCTTTAGAAATTAAACATTATCACAATTCATTCAAAAACCCATTGAGGTTGATATGCATCAAGCAAGAAGAATTATCAAATCAAATCAATCGAGGGAAGAAAATGTATCATATATAAGGGGCAGTTAGTTATATGTGTCCGGGGGAAACTATGAAAATAAAAAACATTAATGAAAAGTAAAGTTATATACACATTCACTATTACCAGAGCTTGTCTTTTGTGGAAAAAAAAATTATTGTCTTTATATCTGGATATATTTTAAAAATTAGGATTTGAATAGTAAAGAGGGAAAGTCATTGGTGTGTTTTGTGATTAAAACATAAGTCAATTATGTAGGATCAAAATCAATCAAATGGATCTGCAAGAGTAACTTTTTTTTATGTCCTTTCTAAACCTAACACCCAAAACGTTGGGTAGCCGCTTCTAGTATTCATTAAAGGAGGTCGGTGTTGCCCGAAGTAGAAAACACATGTGAGAATTGAAGTCACTTGAAATGGGTGGTCACTAGTTTTGCTTGTTAACAAAAAACACATCAGGCAACGAGGAAATGAAAGAAAAAAAAGACAAAAGAATACAAAAATCTAAATATAGAATCCATAAAATCTCTAAAAAAGAGGTAAAAAAGAATATTCGTAAGAAAGAAGGAAGAGACAAACAAACAAACAATCAATAACATAAAAAAACAAAGGAACAAAATGAAGAAGAATAATAAATTAAAAATATGGCAGAAGGAATTGAACAGAAGTGGACGCTATGTATGAAGACTAACATAAAATGCGGGAAAATATGTAGAGCCAATAGAAAGGGAAAAAAACAAAACTAATGGAATAGAGAGCTTAAGAAAGAAGAAAAAGACCAACAGAAATTGAGAGTGATAAAATAAACTTTCGAAAATAGTTTTGAGTGGAACATGGAAAAAATAAATTGGGGTAAAATGGGAATCAAGAGACCTTGGAAAAAATTAATAAAAGAGAATGAATAGAATGAAAATAATGAAAGAAATAAGAAGAATTGGGAAAGGAATAAATATTTGTAGAGAAAAAATTGGAGAAAAGGAAGACGTTAAATAAAAAAGAAAGAATGAAATCGGTAGAAAAATATATAGGAAGGAAAATAATAAATAAAAAGAAAAGAAAAAGCGGAATAAAGTAATAAGATAATAGGTTGGAAAAATAAGAATTGAAAAATGATTGTGGTAGGAAAACAAGAAAGAAAAAGAAAGAAAGAAGAAAAATAAAGAAATGAAGCTAGAAAGAAGGAAAGAAAGAAAGATAGAAAGAAAGAAAAAAAACATAGTTGGTAGCAAAAAAGAAAGAAGAAAGAAAGAAAGAAAGAAAGAAAGGAATAAAGAAATGAAGCTAAGAAGAGGAAAGAAGAAGATAGAAATAAAGAAGAAAAACATAGTTGGTACAAAACAAGAAAGAAAGAAAGAAAAGAAGAAAGATATAAAGAAATGAAGCTAGAAAGAAGGAAAGAAAAAAAGAAGAAATAAAGAAGAAAAACATAGTTGGTAGGCAAAACAGAAAGAAAGAAAGAAAGAAAGAAAGAAAGGAATAAAGAAATGAAGCTAGAAAGAAGGAAAGAAAAAAAGATAGAAATAAAGAAAAAAAACATAGTTGGTAGGCAAAAAAAAGAAAGAAAGAAAGAAAGAAAGGAATAAAGAAATGAAGCTAGAAAGAAGGAAAGAAAAAAGATAGAAATAAGAAGAAAAAAACATAGTTGGTAGGCAAACAAGAAAAGAAGAAAGAAAGAAAGAAAAAGGAATAAAGAAATGAAGCTAGAAAAGAAGAAAGAAGAAAGAGAAATAAAGAAGAAAAAACAAGGGTAGGCAAAACAAAAGAAAGAAAGAGAAAAGAAAGAAAGAAAGGAATAAAGAAATGAAGCTAGAAAGAAAAAAGAAAGAAGATAGAAAGAAAGAAGAAAACAAATAGAGAAAACAAAAGAAGAAAGAAAGAAGAAAGAAAAGAATAGAAAAGGAAAGAAGAAAGAATAGAAAAAGAAGAAAAAACATAGTTGGTAGGAAACAAGAAAGAAAGAAAGAAAAGAAAAAAGAAAAGAAGGAATAAAGAAATGAAGCTAGAAAGAAGGAAAGAAAGAAGAAAAGAAAGAAGAAGAAAAGTTGTAAAAACAAGAGAAAGAAAAGAAAGAAAGAAAGAAAGAAATAAAATGAATAAAGAGAAAGAAGAATGATGATTTAAGAGTTGAAATAATATGGGACAACAAGATAAAGAAAATAATTCATAGTCCAAAGAAGGAAAGAAAGTAAAACGAAAAGAAAAAAAGGAATAAAGTGGCAATGGAAATTAAAAAAAAAATGTAAGAAATAATTACAAGAAAATGGAAAACGAAACGAATGAAAAATGTAGGAAATAAAAATAATAAAATTGTAAACAGTTAAAAATAAAAAATGAAGGAAAAAACAGAAGAAGAAAGAAAGAAATGATATAAAGAATGTTTAAATCAAGGAAAGAAATATTCAATTAAAATGGCTTAGATGTGGCCCAAAATAAAAAATCACCAAGTGAGAGTCGAAACCAAGAGAAATGATCACTAGCCTTGCTTGTTAACATACACCACCAAGCCAGGCAATCAAGGCAAGAAAAGAAATAGAGTAGGGAAATATATAGAGAGGGATATGAGTGCGCGGAAGCGATAACGCTAATCCTTTTCAATCTGACACAATGAAAAGATGAAGTAAAAATTTGGGGGAGACAGAAATCAATGTAAAAAATAAATAAGTAAATATCTTTCTTATTTTTACAGAGGTCAGTATTCAATCCCAGGTCAAATGAAATGGTTTTCTATGTAAGCACGCAGGTAGAACGTAATAAGAAACCCTGCTTTTGGTAGAAAAATGTGTACCTCATCCCTTACTTTAAGTGGTCAACTTTATAAACATAAACGTCTATATATTAATACACTCTCTTTAATAGTACGACCGATATGATATTGTAACACCCTTGGTTAAAAATGAGAACCGTCAAATTGCCAAGATAAAATGCCAAAATAAATACTTATTTATCTATGTTTCTATTTCTTATCAGTGTTGTCACCCCAGTTAAATAATGGACCATTCCTATTTTATTATAAAGAGAAAGGAAAAAAAGGACATGCTACACAGAAAATATAACAATGAATAAATAAACAGAGCAGGGGAAAGATTATTACGCTTGATACATATTGAACTATGTTTCAATCGCTCTTAAGTAAACATATCAAACGTTGTAATAATTGAAAAATATAACAATGAATAAATAAATAAACAGAGCAGGGAAATAATTAGAGAGGATGTGAGCGCGGAAGCGATAACACTAAACTGTTTCAATCGGACTTAATGAAAAGATGAAAAGAATGAAAAGAAATGGGGAAAATGTGAGATTTAAATCAAGATTATTACGCTCGATACATTTTGAACTGTTTCAATCGCTCTTAAGTAAACATATCAAACGTTGTAAAATTGAATTATCATCCCGTGATATCCAAGATCCTGCTAGTCAAGAATAATGCTGGCAGGATTTACGGTCAACTCCTGCTTAATGCAACGGTTCCCGAAAGTTGGTCAGAGTAAGCAGTGATGATCTTGTTCAGTAGTTAAATGGGTGGATGGGGGGGCACTTACAAACTGTGAACAACCTGAGCACTGAGTACAAGGGTAAACAGTTTACATAATCTATGCGGTTGCATAAGATTATTGTCAATCCCTGTATTTCTAAAGGGATGGCCCCTTTTCATATCACGGGCGGACTTTCCATGGAATATTACAGACAGCCCGAGAAAATACGTGAAGTCACGTGAGACCTGGTTGGGTCCTCAGTTTCAGTTTGGAAGCCAGGCAGAAGAGGTACTGCCTTAACTGGAATCACCTGCATACTCACGCTATGTTTAGTTACATGAAATGTTTAGTTAAGTAAATAAAATCTTACGAAAATTACACGGTTTTGTGGTTGGTGAATGTCTTGGTAACAAGACTGATCTAGAAGAAGAAATGATTAAGTGCGACCGACACCAAGACGAAGTCCAGACGCTAAAAGAGACGCTAGAAGAATAGACGAAGTAGAAAGTAAGGAAAAGAGTATACAACACAGGAATCAGAAGAGAGTAAAACAAATATTAAGAGAGGAGAGAACAAAGACAAAGAGTTGTGACGTGGTCGGTGGCGGATGAAAAGACAAATCAATTAAAAGAACAGGGGAAAGAGAAGGTAAGAGAGACAAGAATAGCAATGTCATGAAAATCAATTCACATTCTAGGAATGAAAAGTCTACACCCACGAGTATTGAATACAAACTTTAAAAAAAAATCAAACACGAGAAAGAATGAACTTATGAAGGAAAAGGAGGAAAGAAGAAAGTAAAAGGGAAGGTAAGAGAGACAAGAATAGCAATGTCATGAAATCAATTCACATTCTAGGAATGAAAAGTCTACACCCAACGAGTATTGAATACAAACTTTAAAAAAAATCAAACACGAGAAAGAATGAACTTATGAAGGAAAAGGACTGGAAAGAAAGATAAAAAGGACGATAAAGACGAAAGAATATACGTAGTTATTGCAGAGAAAAGAAAAATCGGGCCCCCAAAAACGTTTTTGGCAAATAACCAATACCAGAATTCTTAATTACAGTGGCTGGCGCGCTTTTTGTTGGCTCCAGTTGGCGCGCAGGCTGGTCGGTTTTTTTCTTTCTTCGTTTTGTGATTGTACACTGTTATCGTATAAACCTGGAATTTCCTTCCTTTTTACATTTTTTCCCCCGAACCGAGCATTTTTTTATAAATCTGTATATTTAAAACCATTCTAACACGAATCGTTTTTAAAGACGCTAAAAGACCATTTACAATTTCTTTGTGACGTTCCATTTGTCTGTATATGCGCACGAATACTTCAATAATCTACAGAGCGTACATGTGACACTTGATATTCATACTCCACTATGTTAATCTGAACAGTGGGATAATTGATAAGTAGAAGTAAAGTTAGTGGAGTGGCCTATTGTTGGTATCAACCGGACATCGAAGGAGTCTATCTCCTTTACACTAGTGCTAAACAGTGGAATTATTTTTGTTGAGGGGAGCTTCACACCTACTATCAGCTACCCACTTTACCACACAGATAATATTTCCCAATCTGTGCTACTCATGCACTGAGTAAAGGGGAAAGGCGGTGTCGAACAAAGAACTTGCGATTCCTATGTGAATGCTCTACCAATTGAGCTAAACCGGCACGTGTTAAATAGTTTCTTTTCTTTCTTTCTGTGTACTGTCATCAGTGACTTATGGTTGGATGAGAGTGTAGTACCAGTATCACAGAAAAGTATAATAAGGAAGAAAGGAAGAACGAGAGTAGAGAGAAGATAGAGGGGGTGAGCGCATGGATGCGATAACTCCAATGTTTCAATCGAAACCTTTCCCAAGAGTATTAGCGCTATGTGATATGCAAACAATCTCGTCCAGGATTTGAACTCATCTCATCATGTCCATTCCCTACGACCGTAGCTATTAAACCACGCACCTAATAAGTTCATCCTTACTTCTCCAACAGTTTCCACCATGTCTTAAGTCGTCGTTGGCGTCACCTAAAGTCGGTATCAGTCAGACAACGAGGGAGTCAACGAGGGAGTCAATACCCTTTTCACCAGCGCTAGACCAAAGAGATTGTTTTTAAGTTTCTGAGGAAGAGCGCCAAACCTACCATCAGCTCCTCACTTTACCGCACAGATCCCTGTGCTACTCATACGCTGAGTTGGTGAAGGCCGGTATCGAACAAGCAACCGTATGGTTCCCAGGCGAACGCTTTACCAACTAAGCTAAACCGGCCCTATTGTGTATTATTTGAACTCTTAAATAAAAGTTATAGCAAGTTTTGAATTTCTATGATGAAGCATTGTGAAGTATTGTTTATTTACTCGTATTCAAGAAAAATCTTATCAATTTTTTATTACACATATCAGATAATATTCACACTAATCCAATTAGTGTATGTAAATGAAAACATAAATGTGTAGAAGACGGTTGGGAAAAATAAAGTATAACTCCATGAGAAGATTTGAAGGTTTAAATCATGTTCAATTTGCGCTATTCATTAATGTTTGAGATGTTGTGATAAATAGATAGTAAAAATAGAAATGAAATAGAATACAAGAGATCTGTTAGTTGCGTGAAAGCTGTGGGCTATTTCCGGAAGAACAGAAAGGATGTCGCAAAGAAACAAGTGACACAAATTACCTATTATATATAGAGACGAGAATCTTCAAAAGGAAGTAAAAAGAAAGCGGGAAATGTATCCACGTCATGGATAGACTAACAAAGATATATGTTATGATCTTACAAACGTGAATAAATCTAGACTGTGATATTTTTAAGGTCGAATTAAATAGCCGATTTTCTTAATCCAAACATCATATTCATTTTTTTCTAATCAGATGAAAATTTTAGATACAAAATCTTATTTGAAATGTATAGAACAATATTATAACTATGACAAGTAGAGTTCACAGGCTTTTGAATAAGTGTTATTATTGTGTCCAACTTATTCAAGCAAATCTTTAAAAAACAGACCTGACTAAACACAATGTACTGTATTTTTGAATTCAACATAAAATGGCGGTTATATATCACTAAGTAAAACTTTGTGTTGTGATTTGTGTGTCCATTTTAGGGCTGTATGTGAAAGCAGTTTTATATTGGAGATCCATTTTGGCATAACATTTGATCCTTTCTTAAAGTAGAAAGATGTAGTATCAGTTTCAATTCTTGTCCGCTGATCCGTGCTTAATTGTATCGGAGTTTATCCTGTCCTTGAGTAGAGAGTTGCACAATCATCAGAGTCTATCCTGTTCTGAAGCAGAGCTTCAGTATTGCATAGCTGTACAATCCTTCTCTGCTAGTCCGTGCTTCCAGCGAGCAATTGTAGGACAATTTATCAATGCCTTTTAATAGTAAATTAAATAATGTATTGGCGTTTTTCATTGGCCGATTCAGCCAATACTGTTTTAGAACAGTTTATAAATACAAGTTGTGATCTTCAGCCCAGCTTATACTACAAAAATACGCCAACACATCGACCTTTGAAAAAAAAAAGATTTAACGCAGGCCAGTGTAATAGAATGTCAGAGAACGTTGAAAAACTGGAGAGAGAAGCTCTATCAATCACAAAGGAAAAGTTCTAAAGATGCATCTCACCTTGAGGGATGGGGTTGTAAAATACGGCCACTGTACCTCTGTAGAATGTAAGGTCCTCAATGATCGTAGTTGGCGAACCGTGATGGGTTGGGACGAATCCTGGTCTCTGGGCAGTCCGTGACTTGTGACACTCCACTTAGGCCCTTACCTAGGCTAAAAAGGCAGTTGGAGAGACCCTCTCCGATCAATCAGTCGCATCAAGCCATGTCCTTATGGCAAGCCCCAACCCTTTTTATAATGTGTGTGGTAGAATGCGGTGTGCTGAGGGTCTTAATGTCCTGAGTATGACGTTAAATTCTATTTGATGGTGAAGTTCCTAATCTGGAGCTCTACAGAATGTGGCGCACCCCTTCATCACTCTGATCCGGAGTGGTAGTACCTGATAGTGTCACATCTATGCGGTAAATATAAACATAATTGAATTTAAAACTTTGAGTTAAAAAAATGAGTTTTAAGAAAATGAGTCTAAGAAAAAAATGGAATTAAAATAATGTTGAATATCCATCAAGCATGGATGATACAAAATCTCTTCGGCATAAGAAGCGTTGACAGACCGTAAAATCTAACCAACCAACCAACCAACCAACCAAAACCAAACAATTATATTCACGCAACACAATCTTCTTATATCTCATTTCTCTTCGCTTATTCAGGCTATATACTGTAAGTTGCTAGATAAATATCTATCAATGTATACACACATATATATATATATACATATATATCATCATCATCATCATGTCGCGCAATTTGCACGGATATCCATGACGGTCTCTCGCCAACCCTCCCTATCACTCATCGATTCTGGGAGCTCCTCCGCGCAGCATCCAGTATCATATACATATATATATATATATACATATATATACATATATATATATATATATATACATATATATATATATATATATACATATATATATACATATATACATATACGTATATATATATACATATATATATACATATATACATATATATACATACATACATATATATATATATATACATATAAATATAATATACATATATATATATATATATATATATACATATATATATAATACATACATATATATACATATATATATACAAAAATATATATATATATATATATATTATGAGACGTAAACGTCGAGAAACGTGTCTGTGGATGACTGATATATATATATATATATATATATATATATATAATATATATATATATATATATGTGTGTGTGTGTGTGTGTGTGTGTGTGTATGTGTGTGTGTGGGTGGGTGTGTAAGAGAGTATGTGCGTGTTTGTGTTCTTGGGTATGTGTGTTTGTATGTGTGCACATGTGTGGTAGTATTGAAGGGAACGTGATCTAGAAAGGTTGAAGTAAAATTATATGCGTGCAAGTGTTTAGGACAGTTTGAAATACGCCAAATTATACGCGAGTGGTTTTTTCGGAAAAAAAAAATATTCTGAATGTTAGACTCTGTTTCGAAGAAAGAACATAAAGCAAAAAAAACACAAAAAAAATAAAAAAATAAAAACTTGCGCAAACGTGGCACTGTAATTACAATAGATAGATAGATAGATAGATAGAAAGAAAAGGAGGAGGGCACAACGTGTGTGAGCCGTTTTATCCATTGTAAAACGAAGAACAAAGATTAAAACACTGCATTGTGAAGCGCCTAGCGACCTCTTTTGGCGGCAGTAAGAACGATCTATCGCCTATAATAAAGATACAATGAGTCTCTGGAGGAGGTCGGGGTCGGAATAAAATGGCCGGGACGGTAGTGATTCAGTGCGGATGGAAGGGGGGGTGTATGGTCTGTGAGTGAACGGGTAGGGGCAGTTTTTGCTAACGTTGGCGCGTTCATCCGACACGTGATAGGTCAGACCACCAATCACTGGTCACTGGCTTCTCTGGAAATAATACAAGCCTTTACAGCTTAGGTCTGCAATTGTTTTGTTTTTTTTCTTATATTTTTTTATTTACTGATTAGCGATATATACATATACATACATACATATATATATATATATATATATATATATATATATATATATATATATATATATGTACATATATATGTTTATATGCATACATATATTTTTATATATGCATACATACATATACACACACACATATATATATATATTTATATGCATACATATATTTTTATATATGCATACACACACACACACACACACACACACACATATATATAATATATATATATATATTATATATATATATATAAACATTGGTCAAGTAACACGTGCGCGAGGCAATGTCTTTTTAGCTTGCTAGCCAGAACTTGATCAATAACTTACTTTCTATTCAAAATCGGAGTGGTGGGGCGGCTACAGAGGCGTGAATGGTAGTTATATGTGAATAGAATAAATGATGGACCAGTGGAAAGTATCCGTTTCCTTTTCACAACTAACATGAAAGATTTTCAGGAAATGTAAAGAGATATAAACAGAATAGAAAGGATTAGCGAGGTGCGAAAGTAATAGAGAGAAAGGGAAAGAGGGATATGGGAGAAGAGATAGAAAGACAAGGAAAAGAAAGAAAAGGAGCAAGAGAGAGAGAGAGAGAGAGAGAGAGAGAGAGAGAGAGAGAGAGAGGAGAGAGAGAGGGGGGTATATTTTGATATATAAATATAACTATATAAACAGAATAGAAAGGATTAGCGAGGTGCGAAAGTAAAAGAGAGAAAAGGAAAGAGGGGTATGGAGAGAAGAGATAGAAAGACAAGAAAAGAAAGAAAAGGGACGAGAGAGAGAGAGAGAGAGAGAGAGAGAGAAAGAGAGAGAGAGAGAGAGAGGGACAAAAAGAAAGAGAGAGAGAGGAGAGAGAGAGAGAGAGAGGGTATATTTTGATATATAAATATATAAACAGAATAGAAAGGACTAACGAGATAGGAAGAGTAAAAGAGAGATATATGGAGGGAAGATATAGAAATAACATGAGAGAGAGAGAGAGAGAGAGAGAGAGAGAGAGAGAGAGAGAGAGAGAGAGAGAGAGAGAGAGTATATTTTGATATATAAATATAAAGATATAAACAGGTTAGAAAGGACTAACGAGATAGGAAGAGTAAAAGAGATATATATGGAGAGAGATATAGAAATAACATGAGAGAGAGAGAGAGAGAGAGAGAGAGAGAGAGAGAGAGAGAGAGAGAGAGAGAGAGAGAGAGAGAGAGAGGGGGGATTGTGTTATATAAATATACAAGTACCGTGCGAGTCTCTGCGTGGCTGTTATGTATCCCTGGGCGAATATATAAGAATTCATGATCTATTCGTAAACTACACAGAGCGAGACTGGAAAGGAGGCGGCCCGAACATGTCAGGTCTACTGGTAGAATAGATATAATGTTGCGAAACCCAAAATCTGTAAGGATACTGGTGTAACATCAATAATTGTCCTCCTTTGATGCACCTCGGCTATGTTTTACAAGACTAAAGATATAAACAGAATAGAAAAGACTAGCGAGGTCAGAAGAGTAAAATAGATTAAAGGAAAGCGAGATATAAAGAGAAGTGTTAGAAAAACATGGAAGAGAAAGAAATGAGGAGAAAGAGAGAGAGAGAGATAGAGAGAGAGAGAGAGTGTGTGAGAGAGAGAGAGGAGAGAGAGAGAGAAAGAGTTGTGTGTGTGTGTGAGTGTGTGTGTGTGTGTGTGTGTGTGAGAGAGAGAGAGAGAGAGAGAGAGAGAGAGAGAGAGAGAGAGAGAGAGAGAGAGAGAGAGAGATTATGAATGATGCCAAAAAGCTACTGACCATAAAGTTCCTGACACCCTATAAAGCTAATGAATGTATTTACCCAAAATAGAAGGAGAGAAAAGCAGCCCTAGCAAGAATCAGTGTTTGTGTACTGTTAGTTCACCAGAGACTACCATTCAAAAATTGACCTGCTTAGACACTAACGAAGATTCAGATGATTTTTTGGGATACTACGCTATCGTCTTTAGTAGACGGAAGGATGCTAACAACTGAGACAAATAAAAGGCGCGGTCATTTACCATTCGTGTTGTTGGTATCTTATTCAGGCTCTGAAACTAAAGAGGGAGCCAATCAGATCCCTACGTAGATGGAGTGAGGGGGTAGTTTGAAAATAAAGAGCGATAGTTATAGAGATTGATATAGAGAGAATAAGAACTTGAGAGAGTGACAGAAAGAAGAGATGAGAAAGTGAATAAGGTAGTGAAATTTTTAACAAAATTCTTTCATAAAACTATTAAAGAATCTTCAATTTTGACGTTTTACTAAACTGAATTCTTGCAGATTAATCAATAAGTATTCGTGTACATTGTGATTTTCTCTTCAAATCGACTTAAAATGTTGTATTTATAAAAAGGCATCACTATAGAAAGTGTGAAATGAGTAGTTTTCATTTTACTCGACACATCGACTTTAAGAGGATTTAAAAAGCCAAGGTAAACATCGTGCTTGGATATATATGGCAACTTAAGTCGGGACACATCAGAGGTTTTATCACGGAAAGGGACAGAAAAACGGTGAATGATTAAACACGCCAAAAAATTCTTAGATTTCCCTCGGGTTGTACTGGGTACATTTGCATCTGAATAATATTAAACTCGTGTAGCATACGACACTTACATTTTGTTTGGTTGGCCTTTACGGCATCTCAACCCTTGTTTGGTTATTTCATGCCGAATAAATTCTGTTTGATTAATTCTTAATGGGTACTTTTACTAATTTTCTCTTTAAACTCAACTTTTTAAGTACATTATTTAAAACTCATTTTTTTTTACTATTTAACTCATATATGGGACTCTAAAATGAACTAACACTGCAGGTCAGAGTGGACCTGGGACTAATTGTGATGATGGGGTACCCCACATTCCCCAGAGCTCCAGAATTGGAACTTTACCATTAGATAGAGTTTAACGTCATACCCAGGACATTAGGACAATCAACCATTGCCTTCTAACACATACATGATAAGAACGGTTGGAGATTTGTCATAAAGGCTGGGACAATCCTATAGGTGAGAAGTCTCGTTGCATGACATGGACTGCTCAGCCACCAGGTTTGGATCCTTAAACATCACGGTCCCCACCCAAGGCCAACAGGTATCCCCATTGGGAGAGTATCTTATCCCTTTGCAGACGTGAATTTGGCGTATTCTAAAGCACCAGCAGAGAGAGCTGTTCTATTTTGTCTTTTGTTACGAAATGACTTCGATAACATACAACTTTAATAACAGAAACAAAAGATAAAACCTGTAATTTGCTTCGAACTCGGGAACTTTCTTGTCGTATTCGGGAGCCATCACGGAACTTTGAACCTAACCATTTATTTATTCCACGGGGGTATCCTGTTCTCATTCCGCTAACCGTAGCGGGGGTAGGAGTTGTGTTAATTAACAATTTTTCTAACTGCTTTCACTCAGGATTGAACTCGGGAACCAGAGATAACTGTCACTTAGAACTGTCTTTTAATCTAACTGCCTAATCCACTCGGCCATGTATCCAATTGGACAATTGAGTGTGAATTTTGGGAACTTATAAATCTAATGTCTTGATTTGGCTAGAATATCTACCTATTTTACTTATGTATGATTTTTTACCTAGACTCATATTGTGTTTTTTTTTTCTCTCCTCAATCTGATCTGGCCTTCTTAATTATGGGTTCCCATATTGTACGACAAGAAAATTCCCGAGTTCGAAAAGAAGGTTCCCGAGTCCGAGAGAAGGTTCCCGAGTCCGAGAGAAGGTTCCCGAGTCCGACAAGAAATACCCGAAGAAGGCCGTAGGGTATATCGGCCGAAACGTTGTACAAATAACAATGAAGATGGAGACAATAGTCCGAATAACGCTAATAATACTAATCTTCAAGCCTCATTTCAAATATTCAGAGAAAAAGAAAAGTGTGTTAAAACATTAAATTGCATCTGCTACTGAGTGTCCCATTTCTAGATGTGAAGGGAGTATGGAATGCCCATTTCGTTGCCATTACTCCCAGGTCCACACTGTGTCAAGGGTTAGCACCAGTTCGGGTCCAATGTATGGGTAAAATAGACCTTTTTTAATCATTAGTATGGATAGGAATATATATATATATATATATATATATATATATATATATATATATATATATATATATAGCGTATCGGCATTGCAGTCTCGGAAC
>CM042142.1:68165202-68170202 GCA_023376005.1 Doryteuthis pealeii
GAAGGTTTTTTGTTCGAAGATAAGGTTCCCGAGTTCGGTGTAAAACACCTGAAGAGGGCCGGATTGGTTTGGTTTGTTTTACGGCATATCAATCTCAGTGGGTTATTTAATGCCGATAAAGTGTTGAAATAAATTCATTTTTAATGGATAATCAATTTTGTTTATAAACTCATGTTTTCTCTTTAAACTATAGATGGGACCCTAACAGGTACTACCACTGAGGAAGGTCGGAAGGCACATTGGCGGAAACGTTGTGCATATAACAATAAAGATGGGGACAATAGTTAAAAAATCCAAATAATACAAACACTCAGTTATATACTTTTATTTATTAAGTTATCAAGAGTGAAACACAAGAGGAAAAGAGGACCTGGTGTGTGTGTGCGGGGATATCTAGAGTTAATTGATCTGGAGCTAAAGCAACAGCTTAGTGTATACTGTACGTCTTTGAGCGACATGAGATTGTTGTGTTCATTGTTCTTGAATTTTTTCATTGTGTTTCAAAGTGTGAAGTTTATATTAAGAGAGAGTAGACCAGTGGGATTAGAAAAATATTAGCCAAAACAAAAATTCTTCTAGATCAGAAAAAGTAACTGGATAAAAGATCAACCTTTTATGGGCATATTTTATCGGCTTTGGTTTGGTTTGGTTTGGTTTGTTTTGCGGCGTATCAACCTCAGTGGGTCATTTAATGCCGATAAAGTTTTGAAATAAATCAATTCTTATGGATAATACAATTTTTATAAATACATTTTTCTATTTAACCCATAGATGGGACCCTAACAGGTAGTACCACTCCGGGTCAGAGTGGACAGGGAGCAATGGTGATGAAGGGTGCTCCACATTCCCCAAACCTCCAAAACTGGAACCTCACCATCAGATAGAGTTTAACGTCATTCCCAGGACATGTAGGCCCGCAGCCACCGCCTTCTAGCATCCATATGGTTAAAAAAGGTTGGGGCTTGCCATAAGGGCAATATGGTTGGGAAAATCATATAGGTGCTAGGGCTTGACGTGACCAGCCGATTGATCGGAGGGGGCCTCTCCGACCGCCCGTGTAGCCCAAGATAGGGCCAAAGTGGAGTATTGCATGTCATGAACTACTCATCCACCTGGGCTCTATCCTTAAGCATCACGGGTCACCACCCACGGCCAACAGGTGGCCCCATTGGGGGAGTCTTACCCCTCTGCAGACGTGCAGTCGATGCATTCTAACGCCCCAGCCGACAGGGCGGTTTATCGGCTTTGACACATCGATAAAGAAATGGGGATTCTGATGTACATTTGAAAGCATCACATTTCCGGCTAAAAACAAAGACATTTCATTTGATATTCTTAAAATAAATGTACCATAACAGTAAAGAATAGAAGGATGTTCTAATGTAAAACTTAATTTTCCTCATATGCGAGTTGTGTTAAAAAGTATCAAGACTGAAATTGTATTTACTTAGAGAGATATGTGTAAAATTGCGGGCTTGTTTAAAAGATATTACGTTGTAGGTAAATTTCTATATGGGACGTGACGGCTTCTATTTGGGTGTGTGTATGTACGGTCATAACTTTCGATATTTGACGTGGTGTCGAATTAAAGGAATATGTAGTTTACTATACTTATCTGGATTCGAGTTGCTGGTATTCTGCGTCTATTATTGGGCTGGCAGTTTGCTGTTCTATCAGCAACACTAGACAAGACATCACAGAAAGTTAGTAAATCGTTGATTGTTTCGAATCGGATTTTCCTATCTAGTTTAATGGCACAAAATACATGCTAAATTATTCCTTAGTTCTGGGATTGAGTTATGTTTGAAAAAGTCCATTTTAATTGGTTTTAATTAGTCGTAATTTGTAATTACGTAAAAAAAACATACCCGTTTCTTATCTCACATTCTGCCTGTCACGTTCTCTTTCTCTATATATATCTTTATTACTACTACTATTATATACCCAAAAATATCCCATGTAATCTCCTGGCTCAAAGAACAGAGTAATGCCAGCCAAACAACTGATGCAGAATACAACTCGGAGATATGGAGATAGTGAGAGTATACAGCCTGGGTGTGTATTTGAGGAGGATACACGTGAGATGCAGTCTGTCCTTCCAGGCTTGTACTTGGGGAATGAAAAAAAGGAATGAGCTCAAAGAAAAAACAGAACGTCTTGTGTTCGTTATTAAAAAAAAAACATTATTGTTTTTTTTCTTTCACCTAAGTTCAAACCTGTAAGCATAGACTGCATCTAATGTGTATCCTTTTCAATCATACAGCCCAGACTGTCTCCTCTCACTATTACCATTTCACTCTTCACCTGTTGGGACTTTCCGACCAATCAGAAGCCAACAGGTTAGATATTCACACGTCATCCTTAATCCAGTTTATCTACACTATTACATAAGGTATAGCTAAAATCCTGGGGTTTTCCACATCTCATTATTTTACATATAAACAATGAATGCAAAATCAATTTGCTTGGAAATAGTCCCTTTTGAAAATTTACTATTGGTCGAATCACGTCTGAAATTTCTCTTTTGATATGATCCACATATGCGCCGTGGTATTTCTTTTAACGTCCTTTATACATAGATGAATTTTCAGTTTCGAAAAAAAGAAGAGAAAAAGCTGCATATATCTAGGTTTTTAGTTTTTAAAAAAGTGTTTAAACTCTTCATCAGCAGTATAAGAATTATGTATGGTTCTTACAACACGTTAGAAGACTCAGAGTAACCTTCCAAAGGGGTGAATATATTCATAAATAACCCCGAACAAAGAAGTACCACATAAAAAAATACAGACTTTATTGTCTGAGCACGTGGAACATAACATACATGACATTATACAAACAGATAGGACGTAAGTGCTTTGGAAATACGAAATAGTTAATAACGAATATGAGAGTTGGAGGGCAAGCCCCACACTTAATGGACAGAGACACCACGCATCTAGTCCATCTTTAGTGGATGCAAGACCAAGAGACAGGCAGAGGGCTTCCCGGACTGATTTTAAATACCAAGCTAGTAGTGCCACCTTGACGCGAAACCCTGGCGGAAAGGGAAGATAAACCTTTTGGACACAAGTCCATCCCGGCACGGGCAGACAATAGCTACAACAGTATAGACATCATCACTTTATCCAAATCTTTTAAACTCCGCTAAAAATAGACATTGTGCCGAATTCTGATCATGTGTAGAGTTGGTAAAATGCATATAAAATGTAATTTTCAATAAGTTTAATATATTTTAAAAATATAATTCCCTGGAGAATTAAAGACAATATAATTTTTCAGGAAATGTCGCCCTACTTGAGTAAATTGAAAACAGCGAAATAGCGTAAAATTCCATTGTTTAACAACATCTTATTTATTTGTTTATTTATTCCGTAAACTTTTGCAAACCAGTAAAACATTATTTACACGAATATTTTAATTAAACTTTTTCAAAAATAGAATTAAAAATATAATAATTTCGCATACTGTTTTTTTATTAATTCCCTGGTTGGTCGACAATACATATTTATCAAAATACTGTGTAATAATCAAGAAATAAAAAAGAAAAAAATGATTATTACTGGTGATCATTTTAATAGGTTCTGGCTAAAGAAAGCGTATGAAATAGCATATCGCCCACTCTCTTGCTTTCTCTGTCTCAATTCTTTAAATAAATATCTATCCAACTCTTTTCATATGTATTCATTAGACTTCATGAGTATCTATCTCTCTCCCTCTCTCTCTCTCTCACACACACAATATATATATATATATATATATATATATATATATATATATATACTGAGAATGAAAATATATAAAAATGCTCTGCATATGTGTATATATGTCGGAAAAGTAATCTGAACCTAATGTATTTGACTGTAAGGAAAACTGGTGGTACATGATATCCAAATTAGCGCTAAGACGTAGCGAGGGACCGTATGTTAATTCTTTGATGTTGTACTGTATTCTTATTTTTATTTATTTCATTTTTCATTACGTTGCGCATGACTTTCACGATCATAGGTCAAGCTGAATTTCGAACAATCAAATGCCGTAATCAATTTCCGGCGAGTATGTCTCACAATTTCGAAACAAAAGTAAAGGCTAAAGAATGCTAAATACTTTCTCATTGATTTCTTTCTTCACATTTATTATATTCTATTTTCTTATTAAATTATATTTAGTTGTGAAGAAATACCTTGACAAGGGTGAATGTTACACGAAATATTGAAAAAATAATGCAAACCACGGTTATATATTAGAACGGTTTTTGTTCACTTTTTATATATACATCCTATGCTTCCTGATATCACACAAAACGTTTAAAAGAACAAAATTAATGCACAATCAAATTTACACAAACAAGGCACACACACACACACACACACACACACACACACACACACACATATATATATATATATATATATATATATATTGCAATATATGGTTATTACTCACTCACTTGACAAGAGAATGGAGAAGTGCTTACATTGTATATGATTGATTGATTGAAGTTAACGACACTTCTACCCGTCTGGGGTTATTTTATGCTTTGAGATTAGCGAAGTCTTTACATTGTATATGATTGATTGATTTTAACGGCGCGTCAACTCGTCTGGGGTTATTTTATGCCTAGGGATTAGGCATTCACAGTACATTTTTCGAAAGCTAAACAATCTTTTTCTTTAACTTTTTGCGTACTTTGAGCCGCTCACAGCAGCTCTATCATGAATGCAATCAAAATACAAAAGAAAACTGATGAATAGTGAAGGACTCATATTACAATAATTAATAGAACCTTATTTGAATTGAGTGAATTCTGAGGAGAATAGATAGAAAACATTGAAATTTACCATCATATAGGTTAAAATACCGAGAAAATGTCGGAAAACCCTGGGAGTAATTTGCAAGGCAAATGTTTAAAATTGAGCAACATCGTTAAATATTTTAAAATCGAAAACATATAATATAATTGCTTATTTTCTTCCATCTTCCATGTTTGAATCAATAAATAA
>CM042142.1:68172702-68215202 GCA_023376005.1 Doryteuthis pealeii
CAATTGATATTTCGTTCCGGTGTGTAACGAAGCTTCGTCAGATAATTATTTGAGACACTGAGACTACAGTCTGTTTACATGTTGAACAAAGCAATGAAAGGGAGAGAAGAGGAGGGGAAGGCGGGTGCGTCGAAATTTTTGAGGAAAAAGAAGCAAAAGAGGAAGGGAATTGTTAATAGGGCTGTAGTTTTGTCAGATTTACCCAATCTGTTACTCCACACACATACATTATATATATATATACAAGGTGTGTCAAAAACTTATTGAGATTTTTTGTACTTTTTGACACACCTTGTATTCTGAAAAAAATAACGTTCCATTCATTGTTAATTTCTATGTTGGTAAATACAGCTTCAATCTCGATACTTTTAATAACATACCTTGTATATATATATGAAGGTCATTCAATAAACAAAGAATTTTTTCTATTTTGTCATTAAAAGAGATTCTGTTTCTCTCGTCTTAGCCATATCCAGATAATCTCAAGTACAATTTCCTTTGTTTGTTGCTTGTAATATCCATACAGTGTTCCTTCCCATTTTATTTTTGTTTTCTAGATTATTTTATTGATTTTTTTCTCTGTTTGTCTTTAAGTTATTTCTGTTACTGGTTGCTGTAATTAGTCTTTCTTTGCTTTGGTGGTTGTGTTGTTGAAGTTGCAAGATACAATCACTAGAAAAGGGAAAGTATCATGACAATCACAAAGTAATTGATAAAAAAAACATAACTGAACGCAGCAGAAAAGATAAAGATTCTCCGGTGACTCGAAAGACGAATAACTCTAAAAGAAATAATCTTATAATTGTAACGCAGAAGACTCTTTTTTAAAAGAGGA
This sequence comes from Doryteuthis pealeii, assembly GCA_023376005.1. Taxonomy (NCBI): domain Eukaryota; kingdom Metazoa; phylum Mollusca; class Cephalopoda; order Myopsida; family Loliginidae; genus Doryteuthis; species Doryteuthis pealeii. The sequence goes on from CM042142.1 coordinate 68,173,538, forward strand.
AATACATATCTTATCATTGAATCTTAGTATTACTGCAACCATCATTAGAACTAATTACAGCGAAGCAAAGATTGATAGAACACAGAGAAGAATTCCTTTTCGCGGATAAAGAGATGAAACTGCAAAACATCATAAGGGAATGTAGAAAGTTGGCTCCAAATCGAATCCCAGCCCTGTCGGTGGGGCTTTATAATACGCCGAGTGCACCTCTAAAGAGGGTTAAGAACCCCCATGGGCCACCTGTTAACCGTGGGTTGAAACCTGTGTTGCTACTAGGGTGGAACCCTGGTGGCTGAGCAGTCCATGACATGCAACACTCCACTTTGGCCGTTACTAAACGGGCGGTCGGAGAGGCCCGACTCCGACCAATGGCTGGTTACGTCAAGCCCTAGCACCAATATGATTGCCCCAACCCTATTTCCCTTATGGCAAGCCCCAACACTTTTTATCATATGTGTTAGAAGGTGGCGGTTGATGATTTTAATATCCTGGGTATGATGTTAAACTCTGATGAGGAATTTCAATTCTGGAGCGCTGGAGAATGTAGAGAACCCCTTCATCACAATTACTCCCAGGCCCACTTTGACTTGGAGTGGTAGCAACTTTTAGGATCCCATCTATAGGTTAAATAGAAAAATGAGTTTAAAAATGTGTTTAAAAAAACATCAAAAAAGTTTTTAAAATGAAGAATAAATAAAACAAAATGTGTTCGGCAGAAAATAACCCAACGAGGTTTGGCATGCCGTAAAACTCAACCAGCCCACCAAGCAAATAGAATCTACTAGTATAAATGGTACTAGTTGGTTTCGTCATTCTAAATAGCAAGCCCTGTCGATATATCCCAGTATGATAATTTAATTATTACAACGTTTGCTATGTTTACTTAAAAGCATTTAGTTCAGTATGTAAAAAGTATAATAATCTTTATTTAACTCTCGCTCACTCTTTGTTTCTTTCTTCCCTTTTTATTTATCTTTTCTTTATGTTCGATTGAAACAGATTAGCGTTATTGCTTCCACGTGCTCACACACTCACTCTACCTTTCTCCTACTCTTTCCTTCTTTCCTGTTATATTTTTCAGTTTAGCATGTCGGTTTTCTTCCCTTTCTTTATGATGAAAACGGAATGGTCCTTTATTTAGCTGAGGTGACGACACTTATAAGAAATAATAATTCGGCTGAGAAGTAACACTGGATAATCAGGATGTACATTTTTGCAATTCATCTTGGAAGATTTGTACGGTATCATTTTAATCAGAGTATATTGTGAGATAACGGTCGTAATTTTAAGGAACAAGAGCATTGATATATAGTCGGTATTAGCACTAATCAGAGTTTGTACAAAAGAATAATCGGTGTAAATCATTCTGGGACATTAGGTTCCAGCCAGAACGCCCTCGTCGAACAAAAAAACAAAACAAGAACTGTTTGTTTTTGCATATAAAGAAAATTCTACCAATTCGTGGATACGGCACTTCCAATGAACCAAAGAAATATAATCGCAAAATATGTTTTTTTTTGTTTTGTTTTACGGCATATCAACCTTAGTGGGTCATTTTATGCCGACGAAGTTTTGAAATGAATTAATTCTTAATGGATACTCTATTTTTATAAACATATTTTTCCTTTTTACCCATACATGGGTTCCTTAAAAAGTACTATCACTCCGGGTAAGAGTGGACTAGGGAGCAATGATGACGAAGGGATACTTCACATTCCCTAAACCTCCAGAACTGGAACCTCACCATCAGATAGAGTTTAACGTCATTCCCAGAACAAGAAGACCATCAGCCACCGCCTTCTAGCACCCGTATGATAAAAAGGTCGGAGATTGCCATAAGAGAAATAGTGTTGGGGAAATCATATAGGTGCTAAGGTTTGATTTGACCAGCAGATTGATCGGAGGGGGCCTCTCCGACCGCCCGTCTCGCCTTAGTAAGGGTCTAAGTGGAGTGTTGCAAGTCATGGACCGCTCATCCACCAGGATTCCGTCTTTAAGCTTAACGGGTCACCACCAACGGCGAACAGGTGGCCCGATTATGGGGGTCCGAGACTTCTGCAGAGGTTCAGTCGGTGTATTCTAAAGCCCCAGCCGACAGGGCTTCGCAAAATAGGATGAAATGTAGACAGTTGACAAGAATTAATGAATGATGAATGAATGCAGGAAAAAAGTGATGAAGAAGAAAGAAATTGTTTGAGAACGGAAGAAAAGAAAAGAAAAGACAAAGTTGAAAGAAAAAGTTGAAAGAAAAAAAGTAAAATACTTTGAAGAAAGGGTGACTCATCTGATGTAATAGACTAGAAAACCCTTATTAGGGAGCTCTATTCTCAATAGTTGTCTTTCTGCCTTGTGCCAAAAGCTAGGCTCAGCTGAGTAAATCTTATTATAATGGAGATTGTGGGTTTGTCTGTCTGTAACCGAAACTATATTACTATACAAGTCACAATTCCCTTTGTTATTTACATCACATTCTCCAAGATTTTATTTTTTATTTAAACCTCAATGATTAGTAAAATTGTTTTACATCATTAAGACTGTTAACAATATCTACATACTAATAATATGCAATTATATTTATATATCAACGAAATAGCGGTTTACAGTGTGAATGGGAAGGCTAATTTGCATATTGATCTTAAAAATTTGATTTTGATAAATATATGCTTAGTATTATTGATTTCTAATTGTTTGGTTTTATCTTAATAAATATGAGCAAAAATCTCGGTGATAAATCTTAACAGAAATCTATTAACATAAAGAAATAACTGTAATTTATTCTTTTCTTCCTATTTTAACTAAATAGTTAAATTAGGGAAATTTACCACTGAAAGACGGGAGTAAGGGAAAATGGTGGAACAGTTAGTTTCAAAGTTGTTCTATTTTCCGATTATACCCCCTCTGTTCCAAATATTTTTATCTGAATTCTTATTCAGTTTCATTAGCCTTTCTAATTTAACATGATATTTTATTATATTAAAACTTAAATACTTGCACCCGGAGGGTGCATATATTTGCTAGTAACTATAAAAAAGAATATAGATGCCTCTCGTTCTGAAACGGTTAACAAACTAGACTAGAAAACCGTTCTAATGAGTTCAATTTTCACTGGTTACTTAATACATAGAGTTTAAAAATGCTTAGTAAATACCTATTTTGAAGAAGAGGTTGCAGACAGAGAGGAAAGGGGAGTGGAAAACGAAGAAAGTATGATGAAAATGTGGAAGAAGAAGATGAAAACTGAGAAGGTAAGAAACGTAAAATGATATAAAGTGACAAAAAAAAGTGACAAAAAAAAGTGACAAAAAAAAAGTGACAAAAAAAGTGACAAAATAAAGTATCTGGTTGAAGAAAAAGAAAAAAGAAAGAAAGAAAGCTATTATCATGAGTTACTTTAATCCATATAATTGATTTAAAAAAGACTGATTTGGTATTAAAGAGCTTAAGAAGGAGTTGATATGTCGTAAGCCAAACAACTAACCAACCAAAGAAGGACGGATAAAAAATCAGAGAGAGAGAGAGAGAGAGAGAGAGAGAGAGAGAGAGAGAGAGAGAGAGAGAGAGAGAGAGATTGAAGGAATAAAGGTAGTGAGAAGCTTGGAAAAGACGTCAGAAAAGAATGAGAAAGGGAGAGAAACATGAAAGAAAGAAATTATATGAAGAAAAGGGAGATAACACAATACAACAAAAAACAGTAAGTAAGAGAGAGAGGGAAGAAAGAAGGGGGCTAGAGATAAATAGAAAGAAAGTGAAGAGAGAAGAGAAGAGAGAGAGAGGGAGAGAGAGAGAGAGAGACCGATTGAAGGAATAAAGGTAGTGAGAAGCTTGGAAAAGACGTCAGAAAAGAATGAGAAAGGAGAGAAACATTAAAGAAAGAAATTATATGAGAGCAAAGGGAGATAACACAAGACAACAATAAAAAAGAAAGAGAGGAGAGGGAGCGAGAGAGAGGGGGAGAGCTAAAGAGAAATAGAAAGAAAGGGAAAGAGAGAGAGAGAGAGAGAGAGAGAGAGAGAGAGAGAGAGTAGAAGAGAAAAAGAAAGAAAGAAAGAATAATTGTATCTAAAGTTGGATAGAAACCGACCAAATGTTATTAGCGTAGATCAATGGATTTTCTTAGGGCAAAACTCACCTGCCTTCCACCTGACTGGATTTTTGGAAATCATCAGTTACAATTCGTCTGCCAATAAATCTGTTCTAGTGGCAAAATAAAAATTCACACAGAGAGAATGAAGAATCACTGCCAATATAAAACCAAATAAAATCAGATCGTATAAAAAAAAGAAAATGTTACTTGCCGAGCACAGTAGACATTTCTTTTAACATGGCCACAAGGATTGCATTCTAATGTTCTACCGATGATTTACTGTCTCATGTTTCCATAATTCATACTAATACAATGAATTACAAAGCCTCACAGAGTCGGGAAATTCTTTCTTTAGAACCCTATAAAAACCTTACCTGAGTGATCTTTTGTCTCCCTAAGGACATACCCCTCACATATACATATGCCTGGACATAACATATTTTATTTTCCTTTTTTTGTTTTTTCTCAGTCTCAGTGTCTCCACTTTTCAGACCGTTAACTTTTTCAAGACCCATTTTCTCTTAAAACTAGCCACTTAAAGATATTATCTCTAACTGGTTTAACTTCATGGTGGTCATATAATTCTCTTAAACTTTACCTGACTGATCCTTTGTCTCCCTCTTTTCTCTGACCGTACTTTTACTTAACCATTTTGTCACAATAATAATTGTGGACCATACATGCAATATAATGAGATGGAAAAACCAAACATTGTCAATATGATTGGAAAGTTACTGCAATTTTTTGGATAACGTGCGAAAGGCTATCTGTCGTTCTCTGATTGGTCAATAGATACCAACAGACAGGGAATGAGATAAAGAGAGAGTGATGAGTTGGCAGTCTAGGCTAAGTGATTAAAGAGAACAGATGATGAGTGTCTGTTATCCAAGGTATTTTACTTTGGATTAAATAAATGAGCTCATAAAAAACAAGGACGTCTTGTGTTTGTTACTATCGACAACTCCATATCCCAAATAATTTCCAGACTCGAAGTCCAGCCGAAAATGCCAGCCCAACAACCGATCAATAACTACCAGCTACTTCGGCCCAGTACAGTATAGCCCAACTCCGATTCACCAAGATAATAATAGAACAGTAAGAAGATAAGTATAGAATTATTATCATGAAAACCAATTCATTTAAGTCATCTCCGCTATCCAACACTTATCCCAAATGTCATTTGTTATTAGTCCCGTGAGGTAGTGGCTAACGTGTTGGACTGCTACATCGTAGGAGTTCAAACTCCAGTTACGCTACTGCGTTCACGTTTGACTAATACTTTTAGGAAAGTATGAAACTCCTTCCTCAAGCTATAGATTAGATAGTACCACTACTATTGCTTTACAAGGATTGCTTTGGCATTAAATAACCACGAAGGTTTATATGAAATTAAACAAAGAAACAAAACTAACCCAAATAAAAACTAATAAAAGTATGCGCCTCCTCGTCGCAAGTATTTAAGCTTTAAAGTAATATTATATTAAATTAGAAAGACTAACAAAACTAAATAAGAACGAATATAAAATATTACACTTATTTTAATGTTATTTTAATTGATTTCTATATATAATTATATATAGGATCGATTTTAATACGAGAATAACATGATAGTATTAGAAATCAGTAACAGCAAATAATCATTTATTAAACCCAGTTTTGTTAAAATCATTATGCAAATTATTCCCCCATATACTATATAAATCTTTATCTCTTAGAGATATATAACACATTTCAGTATTTTAAATGCATTAATAATATGGGTAGTTTTGCGGCAAATCTAACTCAGCTAGAATTTAATAGAGGCATCGTTAAAAAGTAAGATGCTAATTAAGATTAAATAATGACCATTTCATGATCATAGAGAATATAACTTAAATAAGTAAGGACAACTTGACGTCAGTAGTGACGTAGTCTCGGTTACAGAAAGTTGAATATCATGATAAGATGTAAAAGAGTTCAATGAACAAGTAACAACTAGCAATTGGATTCTATCATCATAATATAGGTTAGTTTGGTGGTTGCTTTGTTTTATGTCATATCACCTCTCTTTCAGATCATTTAATGCCGAATCAAGTTATTTTTCATTAAAAAATTGACTCAGTTTCCTCACGGTACCAGCTGATGTTTAAGTGGTCACCAATTGAATATTGACTTGGCTCATCTCTGCTTAACTTATATAATATCACTGGATAGGGATTCTTCTCATCCGTTAATTTTCTGTACTTTTCTCACGTTTATTTTTAAGAAAGTCTTTTCTATATGATACTAGAAGCGGCTACCCAGCAACGCCTGGGTAATGGGGGATACTGGTATATTGATTTGTTTACTTTTGAGATGTACAAATGCTGGACATTTTGAAGTAGAATTTCAATGCTATTCCCATATATATCTTGATTTTTAAATATCTTCGAATATAAATCAAATCTTCATAATATTTGCTCAAAAAGGAAGAACCGGTGATATTTAAGGTGTATATATATTTACTTTGGCATTAGTTGTTTTATTTTCGTAGTTTCTTCCGGACATACAGACCTAAATACACACCAACTGCCCTTTATGCATGGATGGTTTCTCCGCCTTGTCATTTTTATTTGTCCGTTTCTTATTGTTCTTTATTGTCCTTATGTCAAAAACCAACCCTTTTTATTGTATGTTTGATAGAAGTTGGTGGCTGATGGTTTTAGTGTATTGGGCTTGACGGTAAACTATCAGATGGTAAAGTCCCAATTCTGGAGCTCTGGGAAATATGGAGTATTCCTTCATCCCCATAACTCCCTGGTCCACTCTGACCCGGAGTGGGAGTACTTGTTAGGGTCCCATCTATGGGTTAAATAGAAAAATGAGTTTGAAAAAAATTGTTTAAAAAATTGAGTTTTAAAAAGAATTAGATAAAAAAAGATTCAGTTTAAAAAAATTGAGTACCTATCAAGAATAAATAAAATAAAAACGTCTTCGGCATAAAATAGCCCAACAGGGGTCGACATGCCGTAAAACCCAATCAACTAACCAACTTTCATTTTTACTATCAACTTTACCATCCACCACTTCACCGTTTATTCCATTTCTCACCATCTTATCGTTCTTTCTTACTTCTCCCAGTGTTCAATACCCCTTGAAATCTCTCTTAACCCAAAATTCTTCCTCCTTCCTTACGCCTCTCACCAAATCCCCGCGTCCCATTCGTCCACATCCTGCTCTTCCACATTTTTTCCATTAGTCATAGTAATTTGCTGTGCTGATTACTTAAGAGCAGAGAAGATCAGGCCAAACTATCTACTTAGATGGCAGACAGAGGCATCTATTAGGTTGTGTTTATTATGCTGTAAATGTCTCAAGCATCGCAAAATATGCAAAATAGACGCAATTAGGAAATATTGAATCACTCAGCGCACCTTACCCTTCCTTCTAACTTTGTAGATTTATGTAGATATGAAACACACTACATTTACATATTTATATGGCCTTTTTTTATCCAATGCTATTACATCTACATCCAATCATACACATGTACTCTCTATCCCCCTCTCTCTCTCACACACATACGGACGTGATGGGAGGAAATACTAGGGCAGTCACTAACATTATATTACCATTATTTGCATTGTGTAGTATTATTATTATCTGTCGCGTGTATATAAGTTATGGTAGCGTGAACAAAGTGCGTGGTTTGTAAATCGCATAGGCGAGAAACTGTCAGTTACCAAGCGTCATTGACTTAGTGTCAACGCTACCATAACTTAGATATACACGCTCTATCAATGATATTGAGCACTATTTACTTATAAATATAGCACACTACACTACATCTTATTATAATGGAGATTGTGTGTTTTTCTGTCTGTAACCGAAACTAAATCACTACTCAAGTCACAATTCCCTTAGTTATTGACGTCACATTCACTATGAATTTATTTTTATTTTAACCTCAATTATTAATAAAATTGTTTTACATTATTAATACTGTTAATCATATCTACATACTAAGAACATGCAATTATATTTATATATACAACAAAATAGTGGTTTACAGTGTGAACGGGAGGCTAATTTGCATATTGATATTAAACATTTGATTTTAATAATATGTGCTAGTATTATTGATTTCTAATTGTTTGGTTTTATTTTAATGAATATAAGCAAAAATCTCTTCAAGAAAGAATAACTGCCATTTTATTCTGTACTTCCTCTTTTAACTAAATACTTAAATTAGAAAAAATAACAATGAAAGACGAGACTGATGGAAGAGTAAGTTTCAGTTGTTCTATTTTGCGATTATACTCCCTCTGTTTCAAATCTTTTTATCTGCATTCTTATTTAGTTCCATTAGCCTTTCTAATTTAATACGATATTTTATTACATTAAAACTTAAATACTTGCACCCGGAGGGTGCATATATTTGCTAGTGTATATAATGGCTGTCAATTCGTGTTCAAGTAAGACCATTTCCTTTTTTTTATCATCATCATAGTTAGGTGTCAGTAACATTTGACACTCTATACTTATGTTTTCTCAGATGACTCACCAGGCCAACCCTGAAGAGACAGACTCTTCCACATAAACTACATGTTGGAACTTCTCCACTTTGAATTATTCGGTCTCTTCATGATGATATGAATGCTTTGGTCACATATAATGGTACCCTTGCAGAAACCTGTTTCAATCATGAATGGTGCGAAACAGGGCTGCGTTCTCGCACCACAAATATTTGGAATATTCTTTGCAGTCGTTTTTAAGATTGCTTTAAAAAATAATATTAATGGGATTTACTTTTAAGATTGCTTTAAAAAATAATATTAATGGGATTTACTTTGATATTTAACATAGTTAAAAATCACACAAAATTTATTTTTTTGAGTAAAAGTACAAATTTCGATTTTGATTTTTACTTATGCATAGTAATTAAAATTAATCAATTTGCGGAACTTGCAACAATACTTTATGAGTAAAAAAGTATTAAGACGTAAGATGTTTAAAAATTGCAATTACAAATTCCCACAGAAATAGTTTTCATTCAGTACTAATTGTGAAAAAAAAGCTTAATTTTTAGGTTACTAAAAAAATCATGAAAATATTTTAAACCAATGGGTACCTTTTTTGAAGTACTATTTGAGATGTAAAGAAAGAAATTGAATGAAGAAAGAATTACTATTTTTAATTTTTGACCTTTTTATTGTTAAATTTTTATGGGTAAAAAAGAAAATAAATTAATCTAATACCTTTTTAACATTGTAACTCAACAATAAAAATAAAATTGGTTCAAACCACTTACGATTTCAGGGTAATTTTTTTAAATATCTTAAATTTATGTATTTACTTAACTTGTTTGTCAGGGGTAGTATGTGACACAAGGTCGTAAATATAGGACCTCGCTATTCAATAGAAATGCATTTGCGAGACTAGCTTGCTAACAATTACACTATGAAGAAACGCCCTTATTCTTTGCACAAACTGTTTGCCAGGCGTAGAATTTGACAGAATTCATTATTCAATAGTAGTGGATCGGTGTTAGTCACCATTAAACCCCGATTAGATACTCTTTTCAAACCTGTTCATCATATGTAGGATGTATCACAAGTAAGGGGCATACAACGAAAATAAAAAAATAACTATTACACCACAATGGGAAACCATCATTATTTACCCACCATATTTGCCATGGATAGGATATGATACAAGGTTGCAGGTATGGATATACAGCGTGGATTGAAGTCATCATGCAGTAGTAATGGATCTACGAGACTAGCTTGCTGACTGTTACAACGCAATGGGATGCATACCTTAATTACCCAAATCGTTTATCACAGGTGGGTTGTGACAAAAATGTGCAAGTGTGAGGTATCCAGTGAGAATCGAACTCGTTATTCAGTACTGATGGTTCTGTGAAACTAGCTTGCTTATCCTTATAATACAATGGGATGCCTTTAATATTTTGAATGTAAAAAAAACAAAACAACAACAACAAAAAAAAAAACATTGTAATATATGAATTCTTAGCGATTTTTTTTAATTTGATGAGAATTTGCTAAATTATTTTCCTCTCTTACACTTCACTTTCTCTTTTCTCTCACAATCAATGGTGTACTTAAAATCATTTAACTTATGTTAGTATAGAATATAAATGTACGGTTGTAACTTCGAATCTCGCAAATTCGGAACAAAGATCTTGCTTCGAATATAAGTATTTTGGACGAGTCTTTGACACCGGAACTTTGTCTTTCATTGACAACGCTTTGATTAATAAAGGTATCAGAATTGTTGGTTGGTTGGATCTTACTGCATGTCAACCCTTGTTGGGTTATTTTAGACTCATTCTTTTTTCTATTTAACACATAGATGGGACCCTAACAGGTACTACCACTCCGGTGATTAAGGAGTACTCCGCACCCTCGGAGCTCGAGAATGGGCTATTTTAGACTCATTCTTTTTTCTATTTAACACATAGATGGGACCCTAACAAGTACTACCACTCCGGGTCAAAGTGGAACTCGGAGTAATGGTGATTAAGGAGTACTCCGCACCCTCAGAGCTCTAGAATGGAAACTTCACCATTAGATGCAGTTAACATCGTATCCAAAACATAGCTCAGTCGGTAGAGCGTTTGGCTAGAAACCACAAGGTTCCTAGTTCGATACCGGTCTTCGCCAACTCAGCGTATGAGTAGCACAGGGATCTGTGCGGTAAAGTAAGGAGCTGACGGTAGGTGTGGCGCTCTACCTCAGACGCTAAAATAATCTCCTTGGACTAGCGCTATTGAAAAGGGGATAGACTCCCTCGCTGATTGGATGATACCGACTTTAGGCCTCCCCGACTTTTTATTGATATGGGGAAAAATATATACCATTTATACGTTTTTTATTTATCATTTTTGTGTGTGTTCAATACTTTTAGTATGAACGTCTATCCAAAACTGTATATGCCGAGTGTCCATATCTTAAACAGTTATTTTGGATACATTCTTGAAAATGTCACTTTTTGTTTCTCGGATGTGGTAAATAATATTTTTCTCTTTTGCCGCACCGTTGTTTCATGTTTGTTTCGACAACGGTGGTACCAATCCCGTGCAAAATCAGGTTAAACTTGCTTTTATGCCCACACAGAAATAGAAAACCTAAACATCAATGTATGTTCCCCTGTGAACGACAAATTCTGGAGGCCGATCCGTTTATATATTCACTGCACATGCCTGCATCTTATCAATTAAGAATCGACTAGCGTGATTCTTGATGGAAAAGTTAAAGCCTCGCAGATATTTCTGCGTCAAGTCAACCTCTCTAATGACTGGCTCTTACCAACGCTAACCTAATACCAGTTCTTTATTAACAACGGCTTCACTCTTCTCCCCACCAACCATCCACCTTGTAAATTTTTTTCTTTCTTTCTCTTCCCTTTTCTCTCCTCTCTCTCTCTCTCTTTCTCTCTCTCTCTCTCCAGTACCTAATACCTACTTTCTTTCTCTTGCTTTCTCTCAATGGAAAAGAAAAAGAGGAAAAGTTCCGAGGAAGTTCTGGGAACCCATCAGGAATTCTAGTGAAGAAGCCAATTTTCAGACAAATGCCTTCGTTTCGCTAAAGCGTCGCCGCCTCCTCCTACTTTCTGTCGCTCTCCACCACTCCTGATTTGAGAGAAGAATGGTGAATACATAATAACAATTTCTCTAGCTAAGTCTGAAATCTTGTAAAAACTTGTGGGTATTTCTTGTTTTGGAATTGACGCAATAGGAAGTCGAACCTGCATTGAAAATGAGACTAATCAGCCGTTCTCTCCAGTTGTTTAACTTCAATAGAAGGTTGTCAGACGGAGACTAGCCTCGAGCAGCGGAATTGATGAAATAATTTCAATCGTCGTTGTCTTATCTTATTGATGTTTATCTGTGTTTAGTATGGCACAAGACTATACATTTGGAGCACCTGTATCTAGAGTCGTAAACCCTCCTCTTCAGTTTACGTATGACCAGAACCTTTTTCAACAACAACGAAGCCAAAATCTGAGGAGATGCCTATCGTAGTTATCAGCCGAACTGTAAGGGAGTCTATCCCCTTTTCTCTAGCGCTATACCAGTGAGATTGTTTCTGCTGAGGTGGAGCGCCACACCTACTGCGAAGCAATAGAACTTAATAAAATCACGTTTCTATTGATAAACTATTGCTTTTTACAGAAGATACCAATTTCAATGAAAAAATATTAGCAATAATTACATATAATCGGCTTCGTTTTATCAACCCCTCCGTAGTAACAGAAGTGATACAAGGCCCATTATAAGGAGTATAATAGGTTTGAATTCAGAATTTTCCTAGAGCCCAGTCTATCCTACTATTTACCCATAGCTGTAGGGATAATAGTTGGATTAATATTTATATTAATAATTATCTGGACTGTATTAATATGACACAAGACTGTGGAACACCCTGTGAAAATATTGCCGTGTCGTTGGGGCTTAGAATACGCTGGCTGTATCCCCAGCAGAGGAGTAAAAACCACACCCAAAAAGGAGTGCTCTGGTTATCAAACTAAACTTCATCTGTTGGTGAGGCTCCAGGCCTGGAGCTCTGGAGAGTATGCAGTAACTCTTCATTCCCATTAATTGTAGGTCCACTCTGGCCCGGAGTGGTAATACATGTTAGGGTCCCATCTATAGGTAGAATAGATCTGTTTGAAAATTATTGAATAGCAGTGAGAAATAAGCCAATAGATGAGGTGACAGATTTAATGACGTAATCAACAATTATAGGGGTAATGGATTTCTTTATGGAGTAACCCTTTCATAAAGAAGTAGCGAATGACTGCATTATGAGCGATTTTGCCACTGTCTCCAAGATTACCGATAATCTCTGACTCAATCTTCAATAATAGAAAAAAGAAAAATACTAGCTCTATCCAATGGTGTTATTATGGTCTGTTCATTTTCTTTACTTTCCATATATATATATATATATATATATATATATATATATATATATATATATATATATATATATATATATATTATATATATATAGAGAGAGATAGATAGATATCAGCGTCGTGTAGGTTTTTAATCAAGAGTCGGTGTAAGTCCTTAGTTAAACTCTTAATCTTACTTAGGAAATACATCTTACTTAGATACGACTTAGATAAGTATAGGATAGGGTCCTGATGAGATAATTTCGATTGAAAGCATGGGAGACCCATAATTCTTTTCCTGTACTACTAATATTATTATTGTCATTATTGTTCTGTGTTTTTAATATATTGAGCACTTTTGTACAATTTACTAATGCCAATGCAACAGAAGGGTTAAAGCGGGATTAGGATGCTATATATATATATATATATATATATATATATATATATATGTGTGTGTGTGTGTGTGTGTGTGTGTGTGTGTGTGTGTGTTTGGTTGAACGTGATAGATACTTCATGACTGACGAGTTTCTTTCCGATCTTTTCAAGTCTGACCGTCTTTTTTAATGTCTGGATGGAGTTGGTTAATGAGTCCACCGAAGGTTCTTTTGCGAGTACTTTCGGTGCTACTTAGTGCCATCATCAGATGTACAGTAGTCGAGTTGTTCTCTTGGTTATTTTCAACATAAACCGACGGGAAGTAGGAGAAAGAACTCACGGATGGTGGTAGCACTAAGTAGTGCCGAAAATACTCGTGATAGAAACATCTGTGGACTCATTAACCAAATCCATCCAGGCATTAAAAAGCCGGCCAGCGAACTTGAAAAGATAGGAAAGAAACTCGTCAGACATTAAATGTCTTTCGCGTTCAACTAAACATGTATAAAGGAAAAAGATTCTGCCAAAATAGGCTTATTTTAATATATATATATATATATATATATATATATATATATATATATATATATATATAATATATATATATATTAAAATAAGCATATTTTATTTCAATCTTTGCAATACAATCTTTGCAATACAAATTATACCCTTCCACCAAAACTTTCAAAATTTTTAACTGTCTCTAACGGCCCCTGTGTTCATAACGATTTAAAAAATATTATTTTTTCGAACATTTGAAATTCTATTCTTGTCTCCAACTCAAAAAATAAAAATACCACTCCGATGAAGGTCGTCAAAATTATATTTTATACATTTTTCCTATTATTATTATCATCATCATTTCAACTCCATCTGATTATTTTAATAATAATAATAATGTAAATCCGTATACATTTTGATAAACAGACCGAAACACATGTGTAAGTGATATCGATTAAAAGTATATCGATAAAATTCATTTTTATCCATCTACATTTCTTTTCTTTACTCATTTTTTCCTCATATATATATATATATATATATATATGTGTGTGTGTGTGTGTGTGTGTGTGTGTGTGTGTGTTTAATGTGTTGCGTCCTTAGTGTCTTAATATTCCCGATGCAGAGAATTACAATACTTCTATGTTTTTAAGATATTTCTTTTCACTTCAGATTCCATGTAATATTTCACATTATTTTTGTCGATCCATTTACTTGGTCACATTTTTTTTATTACATGACTTTGTAAAGAAACGTAGGCTGATAATCAGCATTCCTCCCACTAACCCGAGGCTATAGAATGCCCAATTTTTATTTTTTAAAAAATCTCAATCCACCATTACCATTATACACAGCAGTTGTTTTTCTCAGTTTCAATTATATGTTATTCACTCATGACACCGACGTGGCTATATTTCTGAGAGATATGTCGGTAAGGGCAAGATAACACTGAATTCATTATGTATATTCCAAGGTTTTGTTTATGGAATGAATGCAAAATGAACTTTATAACTAGTGTCCTTATTTCAAGGGGTAATCAGTAAATAATTAAATAATGCCGGTAGAATGACTGGCTTCTGTTAGCACACTAAGTACATACTGGTATCTCTATTACTCAATGCTATTGTTGCAGAACAAATGAGCAGATCAAACAAAGAACGTGAGATAAGGATAAAGGCAAAGTAAGACTAGATTTTGCCTAGGGCTTCGGTGGATACCATCCAAGTTTCCTTTTCCTCTGTTCTGCGTTTCTGTTTGATCACAGTGCCATATGGACTGAGAACCTCGACGACGACATTGGTAGCCAGTGCCAATTAAATGCCGGGCGCCTTTGGGTTAGACGTGTTTGGCGTGCGGAAGCGATGCACGCCTCGTCTTCGTCGTCTTCATTTTCGCTAGTTTTCTTTTAATAACAGATAATGAACAGAAGGAAATAGACAATGGAAGGAATGAATTGGTGAGTTTCGAGGGAAAACCGAAGGGATATAAGCAGATATAAATACGTAATGTATAGCATGAAATTAACAGAGATGGACTGAGTGGCAGTAATTAGCAAGGAAGACACACAAAGATTTTTTTAAAATAGAAAATATACCCTGAAGTTAAGTATAAACTAATGACTAAATAATTAAAATATAATTCTAAATGATATTCTGTCTTTTTGGTTTTAGGCCCAGTTGGAGTGGGGGACTTTATCCTTTGTAGAGGGGTAAGAATCCGCCCAACAAAAACATTATGTCCTGGCTATGATACTAAACTGCATCTGATGATGGGGTTCCAGTTCTAGACATCTGAGGAAGTTTAGAATACTTTGACCAGGAATTGTCGTACCTCATAGTGTTCCATATATGGTTGGCATAGTTCTGTTTTAAAATTATTCATATTGCGTTAAAAAACACAAATGAAAAACTACACAAAAAATTTCATTATGAACGTACAATGAACACGATTCCCTAACCCCAAGGCATAAAACAACCTTAGACATGTTGAGATGCCGTTAAAACCAATTATCCTAAAAGTAAACGTATATAATAAAGTATACATAGTGTTTATTATAATGTTTGATTATGTTGTATATCAAAGTATTTTGATTGATCAAAGGGAAATATTTAATATTGGACTCCTGATTAGGATGTTAATTTGAAATTGATAACATATATAGTTTGGAAAAAAAATGTCAAAAAATTAAATTCTAATGAATATTGTCTATCCTTCACTTGTCTGATTTTAAAAAAGTACATTACTGGTGTTAATTTGATATAATACACGGACAACGCCGGGTAAACCCGCTAGTAAAGATTAATACCAAAAAGGAAATATAAATTAAACATTAAATAGTAATCAATTACTCTTGGTAATTCCATAATCATTAACACTGTCAGTTTTATAATACTCTTGCATTACTTTACTTAACGAGAGATCGAATGATTTTTACTTAAAACATAAATCAAGAGATTTCATTTGACATTAATTACCAAAGGTCTATTAGAAAATACCAATATTTCATTGGCGTTTGAATACACAAAGTTTTAGAAAGAGCATGAACTACGGAACATCTATGCAATGGGTACACAGCTACAGCAGGACTTGTCATCCTGTTGGCTGGGGCTGTACAATACGCCGACTGCACCACTATAGGTAGGTAAGAACCCAGCAATTGGGCCACTTGTTCAACGTGGTGACCCATGATGCTTAAGGACGGAATCTGAATCTGTCCATGACTTGCAACACTCCACTTTGGCTCTTCCTTAAGTTAACAGGTGGTCGGACTCAGCTCCTTCGACCTGAAGCTGTAGCACCTATATGATTGTCCTGAACCTTTTTATCATGTATGTGCTAGAAGGCGGTGGCTGAATAATTTAGTCGCTTGTGTAAGACGTTAAACTGGATCTAATGGTGACGTTCTAATTCTGGACATCTGTGGAGTGTAGAGTACACTTTCATCACCATTACTTCCAGGTCCACTCTGAACAAAAGTGGTAGTACTTGTTAGGTTCCTATCTAAGAAAATGATTTAATATAAATGTTTTTAAAAATTGAGTTAAAAAGAATTATGAATCCCCATGCAGAATGAAAAGAACAAAAGTGTTCGGCATAAGATAACCCAACAAGGTTTGACATTCAGTAAAATCCAAAACAGAAAAAAAGAAGAAAGGATAGTTTCAATAACAAAGTTTTAGAAAGAGAATGAACAGCGGGACTTATAAAGAATAGATAATTTTTTACTGCTAATGCAGGATTCTTTTTCTGTTGTAGTTCTGTGTGTTTTTTTAAGATAGGGAGTTGTTGCCTCGAAGAACGTAAATATCTATATGTCCCATTAAACTTTGAGAATGAGATGAAGGATGCTCGAATGTAAGCATAGAAAAGGTGTAAATGTTTCTGGTTTCTGGCAAGATTTCTTTATAAGCGCTTATATATGTATACCTTTCCTACTGCAAACACGTACAGTCTACGAAGAACTTTGTTGGCCCTAACCAGTCTCTTGCGTTATCAATTGTCCAGCTAGGTTTATTTTCCCAGTACCCCACTCGTACCGAGTCAGGCACGAAGGCCCTATTGATGTGTCATGAGAAAAATTGCGTCGATATTCAAGATGCTGGGCAATAGCCCTGCCCCTTTAAGTCAATATTGCAGGATTGGGATCGACGCTGAAAGCTAACTGGACAAGGCTTATTTCAATCCAGCTAGGTATCAGAAATGACAGATGCTAGGACATATACACTGATACAAAAATCTCTCGCAAATTGCATATTTACCAAGTATAGAATTACGTATATTTACCATAAGTAAAATCAAGCCGTGGTACACATCATCATCAAACATCGTACTGATAGTACGGATTCGCTTGATTCTGTTTCGATATCAGTTCATATCATCCATTGCTTCAGGTAAGTCTTCTAGATGGCAACCAGTGTCCATAAAAAGCTGTTGGGTGTAGAGTTTTGCCGGACGAAGAACACTGGTGTGTTGCCGTGGTATGATGTTATCGACGTAGTAAATGGACACGAGGAACCGAGTTCAAATCCTGGATGAGGTTGTTTGCATTTTGACCTAGAGCTAATACCTTCGGCAAAGGCATGATTTCAACTGTTCCCCTTCCTGTGTATTAACAGTATACAGACTGGGCACTTTAAAATTGCTATGGCTACCGGTCCAGGAAAAGAAAAGCTCTCAATTCAAACCTGTTAAATTCCACCTTAAATTGACCTTGTGTAGCATCCTGCGCGTGCGGAGGTGTTGGGTAAATAGATACATCGCCAAATAGATGTCGTGCTATTTACCTATAGCTGAGACATTTAAGCAGAGCAAAGCTGGTTTTAATTTAGTTTTCCATCACTTAAACCGGTTGCTTCACTTGTTGTATACCCTTCTTCTTTACTTCTTTACTTACTTCTTTCTTACTCTATTCTTCTGGCAGCCTTTGGAATCTTAAAACATCTTGTCTTGGTCTGGAATCTTCTAAGGTCTGGACTTTCTTGGGGACTTCGGGTCTGGTCTTCTATTGGGGATTTCTCTTTATCAGAAGCCCTGCGTCATTGTTAATTTTTAGAGGTAATAACACAAGACTCCGATTTGCTTTGATCTTACTTTATTTTTAAATCCCCAACCAGACATCTGCGCAGATTAAGACGCGAGTGCGTATAACGCGACTACCCTTTAGAGCTCGCTGCTACCTTCTAACTGACTGAAACTTACTTACTATCTAAATCGGAAGATAGGGTCTTCTCTACCGGTTCTCACGGCTATCCCCGGAAGGTAGGGTGAGGACTGAGGTCAACGCTGTCACTCATTCCTCAAGGCCATCAGCTGCACTTAAAACGCCACCTTGTTTCTACACTATTGCACATAAATATTAGGTATCTAATAATTATGTAACACACTAAGAACATAGTCTGATCCACCATTTACTGATAGGTGGGGATATTTAAACCAAGCAAATTTGATTTGAATTTAGTTTTCCATCTCTTAAACCGGTTGCTTCACAACAAACTTAATTTGTCCCATTATTTACTCTTAATAAAATTTACTCGCATGAATATTCCACTATATATGGGGATATTTATGCGAAGTAAAGCTGCATTGTACTTAACTTGAATATGAACTGCATCATTCATATCAATAAAGTGGGTCACATCTTTGTATGTATGAGTGAGTACGTGCGTGCTAAAAGTCATCTGATAAAAGATAGTTTAATCATTAAATTGGAAGGACACAGACATATATATATATGTGTCCTTCAATTTGATGATTAACCTACCTTATATATATATATATATATATATATATATATATATATATAGCGCGGGCGATAGAACGGTTTTTATCAGTATTTCTATTATTAATTGATAAATGTTTTCGTGAATTCCTGACGCAGATTATTAATTAAAAGATAAAACTTCCGTGGAAGCAAAAGAAAATCAAACTCAAAATAAACAGGAAAGAAAAAAAAAAGAAAAAAGAAAAGAAAATACAATCTAATGACATCGAATGCAAAAAGACCAATTTTACGAACGCGCTGACGATAGTCTGTCTGCAAAGGATGGAGGCTCAAAACCGGAAAACTGAAAAAGGCACAAAAGAAAACACTAACATCAAACATCTAAGAACAATAAAACAATTTAACAAAAGCAAGAGAAAAAATTGAAAAGAAAAAAGAAAAGAATAATCAAAAGAATGCAGAGTTAATTACTTAATAAATCATAGCAGAAAAAACAACTAAAACAGATTCTGCTCTAAAAAGAAAAGAAAAAGAAATAAATCGACAAGAAATAAATTAATCTAATGAAAATCTATGTATAGAAAAAATTATTGCCAATCAATGAAAAAAAAAACCTGATTGGCTGCGATTCGTCTTCAACGTATGGAAGGTCAAAATGGAAATTATAGAAAAAAGGTACATTGGATTAAAAAGGATAAAAAAAAATAAAGAATGAAATATAATATGAAATTGGAAATTTGGTGCCGCTGTTTACATTGATTTATTTGGAAAGTGTAGAAATTATGTCTTTTCTATTTTTGTTCGGCCAGAGGCGAAGGGAATAAATGGAATTTGGTTCGATTAGAGCTGATTTTCGTAAATCAAAGATCGAACCGGAAGTAAATGACGTAGAAATAATTAGTGTCTGTTGAGTATTGATACACACACACACTCACACACACACACACACACGTGTGTGTGTGTGTGTGTGTTTATAGGTGTGTCCGATGAAAGAAAGAAATGAGAAAGGATAAGAAAACAGTGGAAAGCATAGAAAAAGAGGAAAGAAGAAATTAAGTAAAAGGAAAGACATAAATAAAGACGAGTGAGTTCGAAAAATATCTTTATGACAGTCTCTCAATAAAACAGTTATAAAAAGTATAAACATTGTATTGATAAATTAATTATATACAGAGAAACATTTACACTTTCAAAAGAAAGAAAATCTCAACACACTGTCGTTTATCTATCATAAATTTATCTCCGCCGTAACTGCACAAATGTGCCCAGTCTCGTCAGATAGCCAACACAATTTTTTATGTGTTGGCTATCTGATGGGACTGCGCTCATTTATTGAGTTACCGGCCGAAACAAATCATATTACACATTTTTGTAATAGCTAAATGACGGATTGTTGATTTTTTTCTTATTGAAAGAGTAAATATTACCCTGTATATAATTAATTTATTTATCATCTTAAATTAAGCTCTTTTAGCGGTTTGAAAGAATCATTGTATGAATCTATAGGTGTGCATATATATATATATATATATATATATATATATATGTATATATAATATATATATACATTCACTCACACAAAAGGTGTGTCAAAAAAGTATCGAGATTTTTTGTACTTTTTGACACACAAATATCGTTCCATTCATTCCATATAAAGGAAGAATGAACTTTATTTCTTTTCAGAATACAAGGTGTCAAAAAGTAACAAAAATCTCGATTTTTTGGCACACTTGCATATATATATATATATATATATATATATATATATATATATATATATATCAATAAAGGAAGGAAGAACTCAATACAGTATCCCATAATAAATTTATTTCGACGAAAATTGGGGCCCATATAAATCTAAGTTGATTTAAACCGGTCCCCAAATTTTCGTCTCATCAGATGGGTCTCAATTCACTTATGGACAAGCACATCACAAAAAAAAACCCAAAGAGCTGATATATATAAATTTCAAACAAAAACAAAAATAATTATTTTAACAGTGTAGGATTGTAACATAAGAAACAGGAAGTGAATGAAAAAAAAGAGATACATTTCAAGGTTGACTTCTAGGGTGTCCAGACAGACAAAAAAGTTGACAAGACAGAAAAACAGAGTAGTATATTAAAATATAAATAGACAAGTAAAATAAAAATTTTTAAATTTAAACATTAGAGTATAATGATTTATAAAGAAAATATAGTTTAAGATATAAATAATAAATAATAATAGTAAGATAATAAAACATAAAATTAAAAAATAAATAATAGAAATAAAATCAATCAAAAATAATAATACTAATAATAAAAATAATACCAGAAGAGTCCTGGAGACCTGAGGAGACTTGCTGTCACTCAGACTCCAGTGAAAGACCATCAGCTAACACTGATGTGAAAACTCAAAAGGAGTAATAATAATAAAAAAAAAATAATTTGAAAAAATATATAAATTAAAAATAATTCATAATAATGATAAAATGAATTAAAAAAATAATAATAATATATAATATATAATATATATATAATAATAATAATATATATATATATATATATATATATATATATATATATATATAGAGAGAGAGAGAGAGAAGAGAGACGGACTGGGGGTAAAATAAAACGATAAAAGAAATTGTAGTGTTTATTTTATCATTTCCCGATATTTTTTGACAACATTTTGGTTTTGAAATCATTATCTAATGAAGCTCGTAAGTAACAAATATATAAACAATTCCCCGAATCAGTTTTCAAGTTTTATTTTTCTCAAAGGAAACACATACATATATCATATACATATATATAATATGTCTGTGTGTGTGTGTGTGTGTGGAGGCTCGAGGTTTTATGCTTAACGTCGTAGGAAATGGTCACGAGTTCAAAGTTTGAATCAATTATTCTCCTCCAGTTATGTGTAAATAGTAGGCAGTCTGGGCTCTTTACATTGGTTAGGCAACCACTATATGATAAGAAAAAACTCTGAATTCAAACCTGTTAACTTTGCTTAATAAATTGACCTTGTGTTACATCCTACTTGTGTAGAGGGGTTGGCAAATTTACATAATATATGACACACACACACACACACACGCACACACATACACACATATATATATATATAATACCAACCCCTCCTAACGCGTAGGATATGACACAAGGTCAATCTATTAAGCGGAGTTTAACAGGTTTGAATTTTCTGATCCTATACTCGTAGATGTGTGGGCGCACGAGAGTTTGCGCGTATGTAAACATGTACCTACTATATTAATCATAACACGGAGACATACAAAGATTCAGCTCACACAAATGCACACATATATAAATGAATGGACATTCCGTGCATTTTTAACAGGCACGTTGTCTTGATGGAAAGTGGTTAACATGCTGCTTGGAAACCAATGATGAAAATTTCACCTTAAATGTATTGTACAATATAATGAATAAATAAATACAGCTCTTACACCCTTAATCGAGCACTTTATTTTAAATTCTCCAATAATAAAACGACTATATGTATACAGGGTATTCCGGAAAATTTGACATATACATATTTAGTTATTTTTCTCCGTAGGTTGGGGTATTGACGCACACTACGCATCATTTAAAAGCTTCGGCCCTTCTTCATTCATATATGTGATGACATATAGTATAGATGATTGAAACCCACCTGAATCATAGAAGAGAATAACTTGTATCATGATGATCTGCGCCGGCCATCAAAATAAGGAGAACATGGTGCTCCTCCCAATGCTCCCTGAACACTGTACAAACATTCAGGCATGAACTGGAGAATTACAATGGAGACTACGGGACTGGCTAGAAGAAAGCAACATAACAGACAATCTGATCGCATTTGTTATCAAATCGCTCGGAAATCTGCAGAAAAACGTGTTGGTAGACACTCAGATGCCTACGTGGAGTTGATAAACACTGTAGTCAAGCCCTGGATAACAAGAGTAGCCAATGATGGGCCATATTTATGGTATCAGGATTCGGTTCCCTGCCACACCTCTGGGAAAACTGGAATTTTTTCCGACTACAGCAGTCCCATGTTTGGCCTCCGAACTCCCCAGATCTTAACCCCATGGATAATTGTGTATGGAGCGCTGTTGAGAAAGACACCAGTCGCCGTGTCAGTACTACAAAAGCCCAGTTAATCGACAGAATTAACACTTCACCAGTTTTTGAGACCCTTCCTGAGAGACTGTAACATCAGCTTGCTATAGGTTCCTGAGCAGGATTGAGGCTATAATCGACGCTAATGGCGGTTATTTTGAGTGAAACTTTTTGAGAGTAAGGTAATTTCCGTTTCTGATGAATTTCTTTACAATCCATCAATTTTTTTAGTTACCAACCACTTTTTCTTTTTCCTTATGAAACTGTCGAATTTATCCCGAACACCTTGTGTGTGTGTGTGTGTGTGTGTGTGTAATTATTGTTCCTTTGTTAAAATTAATCATTTGAACCCCGTACTTTGTTTCAAGTTATTTTAGAAAACCTTTTCTCTGTATTAGTGGTTTTAGTATTATCAAATTACTCTCACTGATGGTTAATTTGCTTGACAGAAGTTGCGTTTGAAAAATCAGAAAATATCTTTGGAGAAAATAACATTAAATGCTTTTGTCATTAAATTCAATCAGTCTAGGCTGGATTTTAGAAGACTGTGGCAAATCATTAGCTACGACTGGACACGTAATTTGGTAGAAACCATTTATAGAAATAGAACGGAATTAATGTTGGCGAACATATTTGTTTTTCTTTCACGTCTATTTTCTTTCATTCTTTTTTTTTTCTTTCTATTTTTCTGTTGGCATTAATTCTTTATTTTTGATCAGCATGTAATCATTTTTATATCAAAGAAACAAACTTCAAATTCTCCCAATTTAATTACTGGAAGCCAATTTATTGAAGGCGTTTTTGGATTGCTCTGATTCGGTAAATTAATCATTTTTATTCCAGTGTTTAGCAAAAAAAAAAAAAAATGGTTCCTTGGCTCTTGGCCAAACAACTCTCTTTCTCTCTTGCAGAACATCAAATCTAAGTCAGGATCTAAACCTTCAATGACAGTTGCACAAGATGAACAGGAGATTTAAAACTCCCGAATTGTATATTGGCACACAGCAGAGATTTGGAATAATTGTTTTTCGTTTGCTTGCTCATAACTTTATTTTTCTTTCTCTCTTTCAATCTTTTTTTCTTTCTTTTTTTTATGTGTTCTTGTTTTCTTTTCTTTCTTTTTTCTTTTCTTTCTGTCTATCTTCCTTCTTTTTCGTACTTTATTTACTTTATTTGTTTATTTTGTCCTTTTTTTTTCTTTCTTCCTTCTTTGGTTTTCCTTTCCTGTGTTTCTTCCTTTTTCTTCTTTATTCGTTTATTTGTTTCTTTTTGTTCTCCTTTCGTTCCATTTTCTTTCTTTTCATCTATTCCTTCTTTCTTTTCATCTATTCTTTCTTTCTTTCTTTCTTTCTTTCTTTCTTTCTTTCTTTTCATCTATTCTTTCTTCTTCTTCCTATTTTAGTTCTGTATTTCATCGTTTTCTTTCTTTGTGTTTCTTCTTCAAACCTTTGAGTTTTCCTCTTTCTTTTTCCTTTTCATTCTTTCTCTATATTTCCTCTTTAGGATAATTTATCTTATAATTTTCCGGTTTATTTTCCTCTTCACATTTCATTATATATTTCTTATTCTTCTGTACTTGTCTTCTTTCTTTCTTTATATTTTCTCTTTAGGATAATTTATCTTAAAGTTTTTCGTTTAATTCTTTATTTTCATATTTCCTTTTATATTTCTTATTCTTCCGTACTTTCTTTCTTTCTTTCTTTCTTTCTTTCTTTCTTTCTTTCTTTCTTTCTTTCTTTTAGTTTATAGCGGTTGCCTTCATCTTCAGTTAATCCTCTCAAATAAAACCAATAAAAAGAGCAGACAGCTGATCCCATTGCAGTCTGCTCTGAAAACGAGGTTGCCGGAAATAGCCTTTATTTAAAGGGGGTAGGGTCCCACAGGAAGAAGTGAATCCGCAATTAGAATGATTATGGGGGGGGGTAGTTCGGAATTTGAATCTGTCTCATAAATCCGACATCGCTCGGAATTTATGGGTTAAGAAACAAGAGAGGGAGAGAAAAACTCCGGTGGAAGCGGGTCGTGTGTGTATGGGTGTGTGCATAGATGTGTTTTATTTTGAGAGGTATATCTAGCCGTGCGGGTGGAGGGTACGTAGAGTTCCTCACCCCATCCCGAAAAGAACCTATAAATAATAAAAAAGAATTATCTTATTTTGGGTTTGATTGCATGTTTGTTTTTATTTTTTGTATTTGCCTATCCCCCCCAAAAAAAAAATGAATGCAAAGTGAATTTTCGGATGTGTTTTTCAATTTCGGATGCAGAGCTAATTCATACTCAGTCCTATTCTTGAATGTATGTCTTTCTTCGTATCCGTGTGTTAGTGTGTAGAATACCCAGTTTTGTACATGAGTATATATTCATGATACGACTAAATATACGCAGGTCTCTGTGTGCTTAACTTTCTCAGAAGTTTGTATTATTTGGACTATTGTCCTCATCTATATTGTTATCTGTACAACTTTTCGGTTGATATGCTCTCCGGCCTTTTTCAGGCATTTCTTGTCGGACTCGGTAACCTTCTTCTCATCTCAAAAAATTCAGAGAAATAGTTTTCGGAAATTGTTGATTTGAATATTTCAGAAATAAAATATGCATAGACTCTAAAAAGATGGATACACCATAATTTAGAAGATCTATATAAAGGGGCCGGGTTAGCTCAGTCGGTAGAGCGTTCGGCTAGAAACCACAAGGTTCCTTGTTCGATACCGGTCCTCGCCAACTCAGCGTATGAGTAGCACAGGGATCTGTGTGGTAAAGTGAGGAGCTGATGGTAGGTGTGGCGCACCACCTCAGATGCTCAATACAATCTCCTTGGTCTAGCGCTATTGAAAAGGGGATAGACTCCCTCGCTGACTGGCTGATACCGACTTTAGGCTGCACCGTCGACTTTACTTTTTTAATATAGATCTATAGATAGATACATGAAATGAGCGTAGACAGAGATAGAGACAATAGCACAGATTGGGTAATCTGATCTGTGCGGTAAAGTGGGGAGCTGACGGAGGTGTGGCTTTCCACTGCAGCAAAACAATCTCCCCGGTATAGCACTAGCGAAAACGGGGTAGACTGTCCGGCTATATCGACAACAGACCACACTACCGACTTATTGGGAGACTTACAAGTACCTCAACTTACAAGTTTTCTGAGTTAGGAGCTGTCACTGCTTTGTGTTGTAAGCTAAAATTTGAGAGATACGATCGAGTTTCAGAAGTTCCCTAAAAGGATTTAAGTTTCCAAATTTATTACGCCTGGGTAATCTGATCTCAGCAGTAAAGTGCGGAGCTGGCGTAGGTGTTGCCCTTCACCTCAGTAAAAACAATCTCCTGGTCTAGCGCTAGTGAAAAGGAGATATACTTCCTCGTTCTCCGGGTGATACCAACAATAGAACTGAGATTATATAAGATTTACATAAAATAAAATCATACATGTACGTACATACTATGATGCCCAGGTTATTAATGAAGACGATTTAATCTATTTCAAAGGATAAATATTCATTTTACAAAAGAAACAGAAAACTCGTAATTAAATCCAGTGGTAATACTTAATCTTGACTTGGTTTGTTTTGTTTTACGGTATATCAACCTCAGTGGGTCATTTAATGCCGACAAGGTTTTGAAATAAATTCATTTTTAATGGATAATCAATTATTTTTTCTAAACATTTTGTTCCATTTAACACATAGATGGGGCCCTAACAGGAGCTACCACTCCGGGTCAGAGTTGACGGGGGATGAATGGGGATGAATGGGTGCTCCACATTCCCCAAACACTCAGAACTGGAATCTCACCATTAGATAGAGTTTAACGTCATTCTCAGGACATGAAGACCCTCAGCCACCACCCATATGATAAAAAGGTTTAGGGCTTGCCATAAAGGTGATAGAGTTGGGACAATCATATAGGTGCTAGGGCTTGACTTGACCTACCGATTGATCAGAGAGGGTCGCTCCGACCGCCCGTCTAGCCTAAGTAAGGGACTAAGTTAGTGTTACATGTTATGGACTGCTCAGTCACCAGGATTTCGTCCTTAAGCATCACGGGTCACCATCCACGCACAACAGGTAGCCCCATTGAGAAGGTCTTACCTCTCTTCAGAGGTGCAATCGGTGTATTCTAAAGTCCCAGCCGACAGAGCAAGCAATCTTGACAGAATATCATCGAAAATCTATATATTATATATTAATACTCGTGTTCCTTAATTGTATGACTGTTATCATTTTATAGCATACCCTGCTTAACAATGAGACTGTCCAAATTGTCCAAGATAAAATACAAAAATGTAAATCTTGATTATCTGGTTGTCACCTCAGCTAAATAATGGACGTTTTCTTTTTATTAAAAGAAAGAAAGGGCAGAAAAGGGCTTGCTACACAGAAAAAATATAATAAAGAAAGATAGAAAAAAGAGAGTAGGCAAACGATGGAGAGAGTGATGAGTGTACGGAAGCGATAACGATAATCTGTTTTAATCATAGCGAAAAGACGAAAAGGGAAAAAGAAAAGGTGTGAGAGAGAGAGAGAGAGAGAGAGAGAGAGAGAGAGAGAGAGAGAGAGAGAGAGAGAGAGAGAGAGTTAATTCAAGATTATTATACTTTTTACATATTGAACTATTTAGCAATAGCTCTTAAGTAAAACATATAAAACGTAATAATCAAATTATCAAACTGTGGTATATCCACAGCTCGTGATAGTTTTAGTTAATTATTCATCTGCAGATTTATTGATACACGTTCGTAATTAATAATGCAGTTAAAATATATTGGTAAAATCTGTTATTGACATGTAGTATAGTTAATTTAAATGGTCGTCCTAAAACTAACTTTAGCATAAAATAACCCAACAAGGGTTGACACAACATTAAACCAACCATCTGACCAAAGAATAAGGATCATGTAAAAGGACATTTGAAAATAAATGATTGTGTGGATTTTATATACACATAATCCAATGAAAGTATACGCTCAATATTTTGTGAATTCAGTATTATTAGTCCTCCCTAATTTTGAGATGTTTGGCTTCCATATTCAACTCATACGAGTTTAAATGGATGAAGTTTCTTAGACAAAGGAATCGGCTATCATGTATAGAAATATGTTCTTGTTTTCGTTCTCATGCTCTGGCTCTGGTACGAGTTCGAGTTCTGGTTATGGCTCGTGCTCCAACTCGTGCTCGTTTTCTTGTCGGGGCTCGGAATTTCTCTCTCTACCCCCTCTCTCTCTCTCTCTCTCTCTCTCTCTCTCTCTCGATCGAAGAAGAAGAATTGTATTATATTAAGTGGTCAGTACACAAATTTAAAATGTTTTCTTTAGCCAATCAGCTGAGTGGTCATCTGGTTTGATCGACAGGTGATCACCCAGAGGTCAGTTGAGAACGTGGCTTTGATTGGATGAAAAGTCACGTCATCAGATGACAATAAGGATTTAGAAACATTTGTTAATTAGTTAAAAACCGTCGATGCAATCGGTCAGGATTTCCACCATGCTCAGATTACTGATTTCCCGTGTCGAATATGTACATATAAAAATTCACCGATGAAATGAATATGAAAGAACAAAAGGAGCAACAATGTATGACAACGAGAAGCGATACACTGACAAGACGAGAGAGAGAGAGAGAGAGAGAGAGAGAGAGAGAGAGAGAGAGAGAGAGAAATGACCGACACCAACAACATAACAACAAAAGAACGAAGTGATGAGGTTGCACTCTCTCTCCACATATCACTTCACCCCTGCACTCTGTGTTCTTGTGTCTTGGTCTGGCCCCTCTATATCTCTCTCTGTCCCGATTTCTAGTTCTCTCTCTCTCTCTCTCTCTCTCTCTCTCTCTCATTCCTGTGCTTCTGAACCCCTCTCTCTCTCTATTGTCCCACTCTGCCTCTTTCCCACCCTCTATCTATCACTTTCTTGCTCTCTCTCTCTCTCTCTCTCTTCTTCACCGTCTATGTCACTATCTCTGCCTCACTATCTTTACCCGTGTCTCTCTGTGTGGCTCTCTCTGTCTCAGTTGCTCTTAACTATCGATCCATATCTATCTATTTTAATTTTTCTGTAATTATCTCAAATTATTCCCGGTGCGTATTCGTATAATAGTCGAATTTCAAGAACAAAGGTCCGACAGAATTCAGAAGTATAATTAAGTTCTCCGAGAGCGCTCCACCTATTTCCTAATCCAGATCAATAGTCCGAAAAACTTTATGGGCGAAGACATTGCTTTGTTTGCTAAATTTGTTGTCTGGGTAAGACTTCTGCATTTAGTCGGTTTTGCGTAAGAGGATCGACTCAACAAATTCAAAGGATATGAGAGCATGTCAACGGCAGTGTGGTTTTCAGTCGCACAAATACACTTCGCAACCTTTTCAGTAATGGCCATCCCCCAGGAGAAGAGAAAATGTGGACAAAGGTAGAAAGGAACCGACCCCTGAAGTCCAGACTCAAAGAACACAGGAGATGGCTGTCTGGCAAGAGACA
Source organism: Doryteuthis pealeii (assembly GCA_023376005.1). NCBI lineage: Eukaryota > Metazoa > Mollusca > Cephalopoda > Myopsida > Loliginidae > Doryteuthis > Doryteuthis pealeii. Next base: position 68,203,182 of record CM042142.1, read on the forward strand.
GGATTGCATTAACCTCTTCTTGGGCGAGGGCCAAATGGAATTTAGGGAGCAACCCTGGGAGCTTAGAAGGTTGAAAAAAAAAGCTGCGTACATAGGCCGAGTAGAAAATTATATGTCAGACAGTGCGGAGAGGGGGGCATTGATCATAACCCTTTTCATTGTGCATGGATTTCAACCTAATGAACCTATTAACCCGTGTATAGGTCGACACTCAATATTTTGTTTCGGACCATTGTTCATGAAATTCGACTAATACACGAATATGCATAATGAATAATTTGAGATAGATAGAGCCAAACTGAAATAAGTAGACATGGATTAATAGTTACAAAGTGTATATATATATATATATATATATATATATATATATATATATATATATTGTGTGTGTGTGTGTGTGTGTGTAAAATGAATGTTTGGAGAGAGAAAAAGACAGGGATGAGGAAGCGATGAAATTGTGTACGCTATGGAGGCCGCTTCAAGGGTCTCTCTCTCTCTCTTCTCTCTCTCTCTCTCTCTCTCTCATATGTATATATATATATATATATATATATATATATATATATATATATCCATTAATGCATTACTGTTTCGAGGTATCACGTCTCTTCAGGGTGGCTATATATATAAAATATATAATATAGATAAATATATATACTCATCACTTATACCGACTAAAAACCATACGTGGACCCCATAAAAACATGATATATATATTCGTTACTTTACAGATTCTCCCGACACACTTTCCACTTATATCTATCTTGATCTTTCTATTCAAATTAGGATTGCCAATACAAAAACATTAATTTTGGAATAATGTCCCTAAATTATGTACGGCTCACAATAACAATTATACACTATTAAGCGACGAAACTCTCCTGATATTTAACCGAGAATTCTTGAATAAAGGCCAACTTTATAAAGATATGGAAAAGAAATAAAACATGAAAACCAATTTGTTAGAGTGTTTATATATATATATATATAGAGTACAATGCATTTAATATCTGATTGCTACCACTAGGTTCCCAAGCAGCGTATTGGCACTTATCATCACGACAATACATCCGTGAAACCAATGGTAATAATCGCACCTTAAATGTATTTTACTCTATCTATACATTATAAAGGGCAGTTGTGTGCATATGTACATCTGGAGGAAACTTCGAAAATAAAACAATTAACCACAAAGTAAATATAAATAGACATTAAATATCACCAGGGTTTGGTTTTCGAGAAAAAATAATAAAGATTTGATTTGTATTCGTGAAGATAATTAAAAAGTAAAATTTAAATGATAACAGCATGGATTTTTTTTCATTTAATATCTTCGATAGTAGAAATTAACAATTATTTTCAGAGTAGCTGGGTTAATGCAAGTTTTTTTTACATAGGGATTTAAATGGGGCATCCCACGAGGACTCAACTCACGATTTAGTAAGAATGGATCTGCGGGACTAAATTAAAAAAAATCTCTACCCAGGCGACTCCGTGTATCCGCTGCTAGTAACAAATAAATACAGCTCTTACACTCCTAATCGAGCACTATATTTTCAATTCTTCGATAGAATAATATATATATATATATATATATATATATATATATATATATGTGTGTGTGTGTGTGGGGGGGGTTGTATCTTGATGTGCGCCGACCAAATCAGTACAAAATCGTTTAAAAATCATCCCACTCAAATGCCGTGACTAAATCTACACAGACAGACAATTTAGTAAGCAATTTACTAATCTTTTTTTCTCTCATTTGAAGTCCGCTTTCCTAGTGAGTGGTTAGCGAAATTATGTGAACTTAAACCTTTTATTAAATGCCACACGCGGCTGCTACCGTTCTTCTCCTGATCGTCTCCCAACACGGGCGTGCCGTGCCCCTCATTGCCGTAACAGAATCACATGAATTCAACAGAGAAAAAAAAAAGAGGAAGAGACTGGCGGTGTGAGGGTGGTCAAAGTCGATCGGCACCAGTTTGGACAAAAGCAGCGTGGTCAGGAGACATTTCTCGGCGGTATAAGGGCGGCGAGGGGCGAGGGAGTTGTGGAACGGATAACATCGGTCTCCATAGTCAAAGAAATGTGCTTGGTTGGTTCGCGTTGCTGGCAACCGGCCAGTTCTAAGAGGTCTGGGATCTTCCTGTAGAGAAAAAAAGAAGAGATGGACAGAGACTTTGTGTCTGCGTCCCGGTTGTTAGTTAATACCCACCGATGGATTTTTTTTAGACAGTAGAACGTAATTAGTTTCAGAATTTAGCCAGCCGTGAAGACGCACATACACACGCACTATACATACACACATACATACATACGATCTCCCCATCCCTCACCACTCTCTTTTACTCACCATCTCTTTCTTACCTCTTTATTTTCCCTCATTCCTTTTCTGTCTATTACTCTCTGCCTCACCCTATCTCCCACTTACATCTCTTTTTCTTAGCCTCTCTCCCCCTCTCTCTCCCTCATTCTCTCTCCCTCTCTCCGTCAATCCACTAGGTGTCCCTGCTAACCTCTTTATCTCTCCTTCACTCATTATCATGAATTCATTTACACACGTACAGACATTATATCTATTATCATACTAAAGCGAGCGGAAAACTTTTGTCTCCTAAAGGCTTTTTTACTGTTTAGTTTAAAGACATTAAAGTTATACTAAATTATTCCTTAATTTTAGGATTAGGTTATGTTTGAAAACATTCCTTTTTAATTCGTTATATTCAATCGTAATTTGCAATTAAGTCAAACACTGACCCGTTCCTTACTTTACATTCTACCTATCACTTTCCCTCCACCTATGTATATCTTCATTACCTCCGGTAATATCTCTGAGAGAGAGAGAGAGAGAGAGAGAGAGAGAGAGAGAGAGAGAGAGAGAGAGAGAGAGAGAGAGAGAGAGAGAGGGATAATTTAAAATGTACTTGTATGCTAAGCAGCAGCCCGTAGGTCGAACTTTCCCTTTCTTAGAAATCTTACAAAATGATTTTAATGTTTTTGTCGGTCGTCTTTATTTTTCTAAAATTTAATTCGCTTCGCAAACTCACTTTTCCCTACTCTAAATTATCTACCCAGAGCTCAATGGTGACCAAACGAGTCACATTTTGTCTAGTGTATATATATATATATATATATATATATATATATATATATATATATATATATATATATATATATATATATATATATATATATATATATATACTATATATATATATATATATATATATATATATATATATATATATATATATATATATATATATATATATATATATATATATATATATATATATATATATATATATATATATATATATGGGAATATATATATATATATATATATATATATATATATACATAATATATATATATATATATATATATATATATATATGCACACATAATACGGGAGTATATATAATATATATATATATATATATATATATATAATATATATATATATATATATATATATATGAGTGTGTGTGTGTGTGTGCATGAATATAAATAAATTTATGATAGGAAGCGTTGAGAGAGAGAGAGAGAGAGAGAGAGAGAGAGAGAGAGAGAAGGAGGGAAAGAGACAGAAAGTCAATGAGAGAAGAGAAAGAGACAAAAAAGAGATAAATGGAGAAGGATAGAAAGTCAAGGAGTGAATGAGTATACGCTAGGGGACGCCACTCCCAGAAGTAATGTTTAGCGATTTATTTTCTCCGTTCTCTTGTGCATAAATTCCATTACTCATTGGGTACCCCCATCCTCGTGGGATGTGTCAGACAATAATAAAATGGCTTAAGACTAAACATATATGACTTCGTGCATTGTGGATTAGGATGTTCCTCTCACTAGATTGAAGGTCAAAACTCGAACGATAATCTATCTTTCTCACTTATATATATATATATATATATATATATATAATATATATAATATATGAGAAGTAAATACACAAACGATGTGTCTTTGATATGGCTTTTTTAGCCGACAATTTTTAGAAGGATATGTGCTTAATTGAAGTCGATCTCTGTATGTACATTTCGGCCGAAATGTACATACAGAGATCGATTTTCTCGATTTGTTTAGCCTTACATTTGAATAGGTATGCCCGCCTAATTAATTAATTACTAATTTAATTAACTTCCAAAATTAGTACGACTTCAATTAAGCATATATATATATATATATATATATATATAATATATATATATATATATATATATATATATATATATATATATATATATATATATATATAGTGGTAATTCCAGGTCATTAATGTTACACGTTCCCATATTTTAACATTATTTCGTTTATGTATAATTCAGAAAGTAAAAACTTTACATCTTCCTATATGTATTATTTGGATTTTTCGGGCTATTGTCCTCATTTTTTGTAGACGGACACATGGTGCAACGGATATAAGGATTAAGAATACAGTTCTAAGTGACAATCATCTGTAGGCTGCAGCTCAAACCTGGCCAAGGGAAATAATATAATAGAATACTTAACATAGCTTAACACTTGTTAAGGGTCATGGTTAACTGAAAGAGAACAGTCTACCCCTGTGGATTGAATAAAAGGTTCGGTTCGAAGTTCCGTAAAGGCTCTCAAATTCGACAACAATGTTCCCGGGTTCCACGAAAAGGTTCCCGATCACAAGAAACACCTGAAGAAGGTGAGAGGGCACTTCGGCCGAAACGTTGTGTATATAACAATAAAGATAAAGACAATAGTCCGATAAATGCAAATAATACAAATTATCAAGCCTCATCTAAAAAAAATCAGTATAGTATCTTAGTACTATATGAATATGATTGATCAAATCTCTCTGCTCGTGTAGGTTTAATACGTGACAACTAACCATTCTACACAAACCAAAATCTCTAGGTTTAATACGTGACAACTACCATTCTACTTATGACTTATGATTTTTCTTTATCGTTGTATTTTTCAAAACTGATGTCTTTGACCTTACGTTACGCGTCTGTATCAGTCACTACTACGATCTTTAATATTAACCACTTAATGTCAGTGTCAGTTGAACAGATCATGGACCCCTTCCCCGACAAGCATGCGCAGATATGAATCGAATCTTTTGGGTCCAATGTTGTTGTATTTCACTTTTCCCTCGTATATTATAATAAGTAGAACCTATTTACAGTGAAAATTTAGTGGTTAGCACTTTTTGTCTACTTTAAGACACTCCGGAGTCTTTTCCGCCACTACGATCCTACGCATACCACACCGAAGTAAAGTATAAAAACTGGTGGTTAATTCATTATAATTGAACAGAAGTACACAGATTACAATGATAATAATAAAAAATAAAACAAAAATAAAAAAAACAGCAAATTTCCAATAGTGCTAGCGATGTTTATAATAAGGCCGTATATAATAGCGAGTATAATAGAAATAAGATTAAATTTAACAAAGAGAAAAAATGAAAAACTAAATAGGAAAAAAAGACAGATATAAGGATTTTGTGGTATAACCCACCATTCAACTTACGAAAATAGGAAAGATATTTCTAACTTTTAATAAATAAACATTTCCCATTAAACCACACAAAATCTTTAATAAGAACAACTTAAAAATTAGTTTCTCCTGTATGGATAATATAGAAAGGATAATTAAAAACAACCATAATAACCAAATAATTAACAACCGTGCAAATGATAGAAATAAGGAATAAGACAGACATAAAAACTGCAATTGCCGAAACCCGGATATGTGCCCGGTAAAAGGAAAGTGTTTGACTAAGGGTATAGTTTACCTTGCATCGATAACGTCCACACAGAAACGACACTTTATTAAATTTACATGGCTTGTACAAAATTAGAATTTAAAACTAGGTTTGCAAACCATAAATACTCATTTTCATAACTGAATATAAATGAAAATATAACGATTGATTAATTTGGCAACATCTTGTTACAAAAATCTATTTTCATTTCCTTTAATATTTTCATTTAACAAAACTGAGTCATAACGAAAAAGAAAGTATCAAACTTCCAATGATTGATTGATTTTAACGGCATGTCATCTGCCTATGGTTATTTCATGCTTACAGATTAGGCAATTGCTTTAATTGTACGTTCATTGTTACATTATTTGTGTAGTTGTTTCTTAGTTTTGCATGTGGTGCTATCGAATAAGAATAATTGCTAAACATATATTGACTCATAGATAGAACCTTAACATGTGTTACCACTCTAGGTCCGTATGGACCAGAAAATAGTGGCAATTAAGGGTTACTTCATACAATGGCCGGTTAGCTCAGTCGGTAGAGCGTTCGGCTAGAAACCACAAGGTTCCTAGTTCGATACCGGTCCTCCCCACTCAGCGTATGAGTAGCACAGGGATCTGTGCGGTAAAGTAAGGAGCTGATGGTAGTTGTGGCACAATCTCCTTGAGTGATAGACTCCCTCGCTGTATGGCTCATACCGTTTACTTTTACTCATACCGTCCAGTTGCGCCTGACCATTATACAAAGTGTGTCAAAAAAGTATCGAGATTTTTTAATACTTTTTGACACTCCTTGTATTCTGAAAAAAAATAAATCCCATTTATTTATTTTTTTAGACGACAAAGTGTCAAAAAGTACCAAGTTTAAAGCTGTATTTATCCAGATAGAAATGAAGATTGAATTGAACGTTATTTTTATAATACAAGGTTGTCAAAAAGTACAAAAAATCTCGATACTTTTTGACACCCTTGTTATTGCCCTATCCTGGACACCATTTTTTTTTTTACTCCTCAGCAGAGGATACAAACAGCGTATTCTAAGAAAAACTGCCAGCGCTGAAAAACAGAGTTATGTTTAAAAGTTTGCTTAAATGACTATGAAAGACCAAATAATCAAAACAATTCTATTTAACATGAAACAGCCTTCATAGACTACTAAAAATAAACAAACATTTATTGCAATTGAGTACTGTCAGTCGCAGAGGTTCCGGTTCGATACCGGTCCTCGCCAACACAATTCAGAGTTGCACAGCTTGGGTAATTTTATCTGTACAAAAAGTGCGGTAGGTTTGGCGCTTCACCTCAGCAAAAAACAATCTCTCTAGTCTATCGCTAGCGAAAAGGAGATATACTCCCACACTGTCCGGCTGATATCATTAATGAGCCACTTCGCCGACTTATTAAAATTTATTACGTCAAATAATAAAATCCTTTATAAAAGAAAATAAACATTAACACATATTACAGCACATAATTCATTTCATTCTATATTATGTTTTTATTATACAATATATCTTTTCATTTAAAGATTTGTAACAAAAACAGGATGTTCTTCAAGGGGATACTGGAACAGATAAATGCCATTTCAATTTACTTCAATGGGGAAAATCGATTTGATATACGAGGATATTGAGTTACTAATGGAATGAATTAAACTCATCAGTCAATTTATATATATATATATATATATATATATATATATATATATATATATATGAAAGTACGCAAACAGTTTGTTTTATATGGCTATGCCGACAATTTTTGGGAGAATATTTGCGTACTTTCATACTGTCATGCAGCAAGTCTCCAAAAAGTAGGATATATGAGTTTATAAACAAAGCGAGAAATCTGGGAAGACCAGCTTAGTGTAACGGTTAGAATCCCCGACTGTCAGCCAGGCAGTTGGGGTTCGAATCACACAAAAAGCGGCTTCAAGTCTATAACTCTGCTGATGAGGCATAATAGGCCGAAATGTACATACAGAGAATGACTTTTTCTCGATTTGTTTATGCTTCACATTTAAACGGATATATTCGCCTAATTAATTAATTATCAAACTAATTAATTTTCAAATTAGGTATGACTTCATTAAGCACATTTTCTCCCATGTATATATATATATATATATATATATATATATATATATATATATATATATAATATAATAAATGAGAAATATATCTGAGAGTGTGTAGAAAATAGAAAACCCCGGAGTATTCCAATAAGAGAATTTATTCTTGAATGATAAAGAAGGTGTTATAACATTTCTGTTTTAGCAAACCTTCATCAGAACTTGAGATGGAAAGACTTTTGTTTGAGTGGGAGAGGATGACACAACTACTATTCACTATATATAAATATATAATAGTTTATTATTTCAAATTATCTATTATTTTTTAAATAACCAAATGAAATGAAATTATAATAGAAAAAAATGTAGAAATGTTCCGTACAAAAAGAAAATTCGACCTTCATCAGAGTAAATACTTATTTGAAATGAAAATTCGTTGGAAAAAGCGGAGAATTTTTTAAATGTAAAATTGATTAAAAAATCCAATATTATCCATTCTATACTTTCTTTCCTTTATTCATTTTTTTCAACATACCGTCGGATTCACTTCCAGCTCCATTTTACACACACACACACACACACACACACACATATATATATATATATATATATATATATATATATAATATATATTAATAAGTAGAGAGAGAGAGAGAGAGAGAGAGAGAGAGAGAGAGAAGAGAGAGAGCCCTTTGTTGCCGGACCGGTTAGCCCTTCTACTTTTTCATCCTCGACTGGGTTAGATTACTATCTCGAACAAACGACATCGTTAAGATGCGGCTGCCGGCTTCGTTAGCGTCAATCAGCCTCCTCCCGAAAATTAATGACCTAATCGTTGATTTCGTTCATCCTTCTACTTCGCGTGTTTTGTCTAGCGTCGGTCCGGTCGCCACCCTCCCTCGCGTTGGCCATGAATGGCACCATCTCTGACATCGCTATGACCGCAATGATCGGGATTTTTGATCCCACCCCTCTGATCTCTTCATCCATAACCTTTTGCCTTACCATAATATTAGCCAGCGCGTCGGACAGTCCGAGAGACAGGGGAGACGTGTAGGCTTCGCGAATGTCGGGATTAGCGGTCGAGAAATTTGAAGCTTTCGATTGGGGCAAGAACTGAGTGGGAATTGGAACGTGGAATACACTATGAACAGCATCCAACACTTGGATGCAACGTTGTATATATATATATATATATATATATATATATATATATATATATATAGTGAGAGAGAGAGAGATAGAAAGGGAATGAGAGAGAAAAATGAAAGTAACTTAAAGAATGAATGTGAGTAAGAGAGAAGAGGCAAGAACTGAGTGGGAATTGGAACGTGGAATACACTATGAACAACATCCAACACTTGGACGCAACGTTGTATATATATATATATATATATAATATAATATATATATATATATATATATAGTGAGAGAGAGAGAGATAGAAAGGGAATGAGAGAGAAAAATGAAAGTAACTTAAAGAATGAGTGTGAGTAAGAGAGAAGGGGAGGTTTTTGTTTTACAAGGCTATATACTTAGACGAATTAGATGAAATGTGATTTAATATATATTTGAAAAATAATCAAACAAGTAAGAAAGAAAACATAACAAATACTAACAACTAATTCCGAAACAAATTTATAGAAAATGTTCGAAATGTCACAAACAAACAAAAAAACGTAAACATAACTAATAGATTCGAAAATTAATTAACCGATAAGAATATTTTGCCTCTTGATCAGTCAGTCTGCCTGTGTATCTCACTCTCTCTTTCTCTCTCTCTCAATCTCTCTCAATCTCTCCTCCCTATTATATATATAATATATATATATTATTAGTATTTCCTACCTGATTGAATGGCTCCAATACTGTATTGCCGAAAAGCGTCCGAAACCTTATGTTACTACATTAGTTAACACCTAATTAGTGGTACCACACCATAAAATAAGCCACGAAAATTTAGATCCAGTCGAACGTCGAACAAATAATGACTGTACAGCCTTTACGACCGTGAACAAGAATTGTTACACAGATCAAAGTGCAACATTGGTATAAAAGTAATAATGCTCATTATCAATATTATAGCAAACAATCAACACAAATCACATACAACACACATACATCAAATTCAATCATACACACAGCAGCGAGCCACAATACCTATCAAATGGGCTAAAACATCGAGCACATCTTTGGTACAATTATATCATATATTATAATGATATATATATATATACAGTCTAGGGGATCTGTAATCCCATTATTAACACCAGCTATTAGCTCTTTCCAGATTATTGTCGTTTTGATTATCATGAGGTAGTTATATTTATATAACTACTTTTATTATATACTCGACATTAATCTATCCACAAGACGATATGTATTATAATATATTTTTAAAAATTGCAAAAATACTAATAACAAAGTGCGTTAATGATTATATTGGTATTCATTACTATTATGCGGAATACACACAACACACACACACTAACACACATATATAATATATATATATATTATATTAATATAATATATTAATATATTAATAATATATATGTATGTATTTGAGTGAGATGCTCGATGTGTGTTGAGCATGTGATGGAGATCCCGTGAGGTCAATATCAAATCGCACAATGAGACAGATAAATATTATGACTTAAATGTGAGAGTTCTTGGAGTAGTTATGTCAGTGTTGTCTAGTAATACCACAAAGCTATGCATACGATTAACGACAATCGTCGTGAATACAATCCTTTCTATCAAGAATGAACAATATCATATCACACTCAACGACCCAACACCTCGACCACACTAACTACATCACAAAATATATATATATTTTTAATATTATCAATTAATTATATATTAATATATATATTATAATATAATTATAATATATATTATACTACCATGCTTTACATACCATCGATCACATTATTTTATAATATAATCTTGAGACAATCTACACTCCCTCAAAAAGTCAAAATTATATAAATATTAATCATAGTAGTAAGTTTAGTGCATGTGTGGTCGTTTTGTGTGTCTGCGGAGAAGCATTACACACATGTAGAAATCAAACCACGCAATCGCCCTCGTATTTAAAATCTTTACTTACAACCATACACACTGCATACTACCACAAACAGGATACCGCACCACCTGATATATACATCGGATAAAAATCCTTTCACGATGTGATCAATATTATAATATCCAAGAAATCATTAAATTGTACAAACATATTATATAATATTCATGTATTTATGTATTGAGAATAATTATTATATTATATATTTTATTTAATAATTATAATTCAGTTAGAATCGTTTGCTGATATATATAGCTGTGTATTGTTAGGTACTATGAGAGATTAAGTAGGAAAGAGGCATATTTGAAAAGTAATGTTTTTGTGAAAGAGAGCACGAAGATATCCGTATTTTGAGATTATCAAATAATAACTCATTTTTACCGTGACAATTTTCTTAGAGGTGTTATTTCCATATAAATGAGGCTAATATTCTAATTTGGAGTAGACAATAAAGTTGCTATATGCAAAATTAATACTATATCTCGCTTAAAACAATACTTTCTTTGGCGGGACATGTCTATAAGACACTTGTGACTACCAGAATCTTATGCATTCAACGGTTGTCATTGGAAATATGTGCTTACTGAGTAAGATACCAAAAGCATGATAAAGTAATGACTGACAACAAGTATATATCTATGTATCACGCACGACGAAGAACTACAATGCATTACAGCCGACACGAGACACAAACGATCATACATTTTGATATGTTGTATATGTACCTGCTTTTCTAGCAGTATGTTCATAATTGAGTATTGGGTTATTACCATGCACAATATATTAATATATAACAGTTTGGTATATATTTGGGACATGATTTATACTACTACTGATGTGTTGGTATGTGTGTTTTGTCTATATTTATCTTACATTCATATGAGTACTGTAGGTGAGTAGAGAGAAGAGCGACCAAATATATAATCCATGTGTCAATGTGGGGAGAAAAGGGCCCCGTATCATGCAAGTATATTCTCGCATGATACCAAATAGGATTGATCAGGTATATAGTAAACCGTAACAGAATGCATTTCACATCCTTCCATATTGTTAAAAATAACCATGTTGTGTGCTTGATTGTTTAATCACTAATATGCTAAATCTACCACAA
>CM042142.1:68222702-68242702 GCA_023376005.1 Doryteuthis pealeii
GGCAAGGGCAGGACATGACCTGGGCAGAGGAAAGAGGAAAAAAAAAGAAAGCGGAACAGAAAATGGGAATACCAGAGGGTTATAAGAATGACCTCCTGACGCTAACAAAACTCTCATGACACTTCGATTTCTGTCATAAATCACCACCTGGTCATCATTGATCTCTCCCGGCTACAAAGTCAAATAAAAGGTGACTGTAACGCGCATGCTCCGACGAAGTCACGTGATTGAGACATCCGTACAGGCAAGAAGAAACAAGTTCCTTTATTTATCTTGTTAATGTTCTTTACTTTTTGCTCTCTGAACTTTTTTCTTTGTCGTTTTTTTTTTTTTAATTACTTACCATTTCGTTTCTGTCCATTTCTTTTTCTTTTTCTTTCTTTTGTTCTGTTTTTTTTTTCCCCTTTGTAATTTCTTCCTACTTGTAACTTTTTCTTTCTTCAATATCAATTTCTTTTCTTTTTCTGTTTTTTTCTCAAACATTTTCTTAGCTTTGTTTTTTTTTCTCTCGATTTTTTTCCCTTCCTGAAGAACAACTTTTTTGAACTCTGCTCTTAGGATCCTTTATTTAAAACAGAAAACATTTGTTACTTTCCATCTATTTTCGCTCAGCGTTTCTTACTGCGTGTACTCGAGTATAAGTCGAACAAATGTTAAGGCAAACAGATGGGTGTTCGTTATAAGTAGTAAGTAATGGAAGTCGTAGGAAATGGATTCGTCAACGTGAGTTCAAATCCTGAACGAAGCTTTTTGCATTTCATATAACGCTAATACCATTGGGAAAGGTATGACTTCAAATATTCTCCCTCCACCTCTGGGTAAATAGTAGGACACACAGGGCTATTTAAACTTGCTTAGGCAATAGTGCTGCTGTATGGCTGCACCACCTGTACCCTAACAAGACGCCTGGAGAATGAAATAGATGGCGGGAGATTGTCAAGGATATCCGGGCTAATTTCGCGACATAATGATGATGAGGCTACCAGTCTAGGAGAAGAAAAAACCTGGAGGTCTGGAGCTTTGGAAATAGAGAGGAATCCTTTAATTACCATTGCAGCCATCTCCACTCTTAGCCGAAGTGGTAATATCCGTGTATCCAAATCAAAGAGTCAAATAGTTTTGTATGAAAATTGTTGTATGTTTCAAAATATATATGTCTTAGACTATTATTACATAGGAATACTTGAAACCATATTATTGTGTGGAAAGAACATAGCGTTATCACTTCCACGCACCTTCATACTCTATATTTCCCCCTACTCTTTCTTTCCTATATTTTTATGTGTAGTATATCCTTTTTCTTCCCTTTCTTTCTGTATAATAAAAACGGAATGGTCCATTATTTAGCTGTGGTGACGACACTAATAAGAAATAAGAATTCGGCAGACAATCAGGATTTAAGTTTTGCATTCATCTTGGATGATTTGGACGGTGTCATTCTTAACCAGGGGGTGTTGCAAAATGATAACGGTCGTACAAATAAGGAACACGAGTATTAATATATAGATTGCTACATAAGAATAATTACTCTGAAACCACATAAGAGTGTATAAATTATTAGTATTTTGATAGGAAGACATGAAACCATATAAAATGTATAGATTATTGGTATTAGATAGGAACATTTGGAACCTTAAAACTGCGTGCAAAGTATTTTAAGAGAGGAATAATTGATACCATACAAGTGAAATTGAATGATTATTATTACAGACAAGTAGAAAAAGTAAAATTAACAAAAATGAATACGATATAAATTGTCGTGTTTATACTCAAACATTTTCGAATGAATTAAATATCTCCATTATGTTACCAAACCGAAACTGAAATTAATAACGAAATTTACATTTAACACGGGGTTAAGTGCATTGACAAATTGGGAAAATATAAGGAAAATATTTGTTGCTTTAAATAATCATTACTTTGGACCATATTACCTTTAGGCACACCTTTTTGATCTCGATTAAGAAAGGACATAGTTTTCATTTACACCGTCAATATCCGGTTGCTTGTTAGGGGTTAGGGTTAGGGGTTAGAGTTAGGGGGTAGTTTTATAATTAAAAATAAAAATCGTCTGTTAAAACAACCGGATATTGACGGTGTAAATGAAAAACATGTCCTTTCTTAATCGAAATTTAAAAAGGGGTGCCTAAAGGTCATATGGTCCATTTCTTTTCATTTAGCGGGACATATTTTAAAGCACATAAGTATGCTGAGGTTTTAAGACCAAAAGGTCAGACAAAATAAAGTCAGTGTAATATATATATATATATATATATATATATATATATATATATGAGGTTGAGTCAGAAACTAATGCCATTTTGCTTAGGACAGGTATAATTACCAACACGGGAACATATATCATACATCAAAATGAAGCTGGTCCTCTGTGGATCACATCCATACTTTTCCACAGTCACCGCTTCTCTCAATAGCAATGTTCCACCTTTGAATGAGAGCATGTATTCCTAACCGTAAAATTCTGTTTACTGTTCTTTGAGCCACTTCTTCACTACAGATTTCACTTCCTCGTCACTGGAATAATGTTTGCCTTTCAAACCCTATTTAATGGGGTCGAAGAGATGAGGTCTGACCTCGCCAAATCTGGTGAGCATGGAGGATGCAGTAAAGTTGTTCAAATAACAATCAACCGAATTTTACGGGGCAGGATACATGCTTCATTTGAAGGTAGAACAAAGTGCTATTGAGAGAAAAGGTGACTATATGGAGAAGTAGGGAGAACCAGCTTTATTCTGATGTATGATACATGTTCCTGTGTTGGGAATTATAACTATCCTAAACAAAATGGCATTACACTTTTGACTCACCCTCGTGTGTGTATCAGGCTCTCCGTAGAGGACTGTTCATGTCTAAAGTCACCCTGGGGCAACACCACGAAGTCAAGAGATCCAGAAGAAAGCAGCGGCAACAAAGCACCAGCACATCAACATCTTCAGTGACAGGCCTTCACATGCGACATCTGTGGTCGAGAATGTTTTCCTAACATTGGATTTCAGTCACAGGAGGCGCTGAAACTTCAGGGACACAAAAACTATATTATAATCTTCCGATACTGAAATGCCAATAATAATAATTAGGGTCCGGTTTTGCTCAGTCGGTAGAGCGTTGGGCTAGGAATCACAAAGTCCTGGTTCGATACCGGCTTTCGCCAACTCAGCGTATGAGTAGCACAGGAATCTAAGCGGTAAAATGAGGAGCTGATGGTAGGTGTGGCGCTCCACCTCAGACGCTAAAATAATCTCCTTCGTCTAGTGCTAGTGTAAAGGGGATAGACTTCCTCGCTGTCTGGCTGATACCGACATTAAGCCGTTCCGACGACTTATATATATATACATATATATATATGTGTGTGTGTGTGAGAAAATTTTATTAAATTAAAATCCATGTCTTTTTTTTCATTTTCCTTCTTTTGTCAATTTAAAGAATGTTTATATCGTTTCTTCCTTGTTTTCTTGTTAATTTCCTTATTCTCTCTTTTTTTTCTGACTGATTTTCTTACCTTCTTTTTCTATTTTTTTTCTGTCTGTTTTATTCTGCTTCTTTCTTTGTCTTACCATTATTTTACAATCCATTGTTTCATCTTCCTTTCTTTCTGCCTTTCTTTTCTTTCACCATTTCTTTTTACATTACACTATCTAATCTTTCTTTCTTTTACTTTACACTGTCTCATCTTTCGTTCCCTTAACTTTTATTCAACTGCGTATTTCAGTCTCCTTATTTAATTTCCCAACCACTGAAAGTTCTTGATTAACTCCGAAGTCAACGCCCCCCCCCCTTTTTTTCCACCAGCGTCCACTCATCAAAACTTCTTGCCACTCCCCCACACCACACGCTTCCCAACCGCACTAGCACGCGACTCATTTATCCAACGTCACAAGTAATTCCTTATACAGACATCAGGTTCGCCTCTACGTCTGTGTTTAGCCTCTGCATATAGGACCGATTCAGAGACGGTGAAACAGAGATCCGTTCTACAACTTATCAGGAATTTGCATAAAACAATTGTCTAGTTTGGTCTTAGCCTCATATCACAATGCTCACCAGAGGATCGAGCTAAATGCATATGACTTGCAACACTGGTTTATGATTCATTGAAGCTCTAACGGGTCTCCTTTATTTATGTGTATGTCAATGTAAACACAGTCCTTATTTTTCAAAGCATTTAGAGAGAAATGCGGAGAGGTATCTTCATGCAGAATTCTTGTTATTCTTTTCATATATATATATATATATATATATATATATATATATATAATATATATCACATCTAAAACCGGAAATCCACCAGACAAAATTATACATTATATATTCGGATCATTTCTAAACATGATCTCAAAGAAAATCCATTAACCTTAGTTTATCTAAATTTTCAATTTTTAAATATTTTTTCAATGTATTTTGATCATGCTTCGTAAAAGTCCAGAAAAAAATTAATATTTAAAAAAATATCATTGAACACACACACACACACACACAGATATATATATATATATATATATATATATATATATATATATATACTTGTGTGTGTGTTTCGTAATTTACAATAGGTTTTAAGAAAACTATTCGATCCCTTGGAAAACTGCAAAAGTCACAGAGGAAAGTTCTTTGTTTAGAAAATCAAAACTCAATCTCGAAGGATAGAATTTTGAAGAAGGTGGAAATAAAACGGTAAATATGGTAGTAAATAATTCATACATATATAAAGGACAGTTGGTATGTGTGTATGCCCCAAGGAAACTACGAAAATAAAACAATTAACGACAAAGTAAATATATACATTCACTATCACCAAGCTTCAAATATATACATTCTCTACCAACAGGATTTTTATAGGGCATCCAGCGAGAGTTCAACTCACGATTCAGTAATATTGGATATTCAAGTCTAACTTTGTTTTAATACCCTCTCTTCCCAGGCAACGTCGGGTAGCGGCTTCTAGTTCAAAATAAAAGAATATCATATCTTTTTTATTTACAGAAGAACCAAATGCTACAACGATATAAGGCAACGTCTATTTTTACGCATACTATCTGGAGATACAGAATATTAATACACGGTGATATCTGTATATCACTGTCTTTAGGATTCTTACAATTTGTGTTTTCGCATGCGATAATATTTTCTTCGTCCATTAACAGATCAGACTGGAAAAAATCTTTCACCCAAAGGAATATATCGTTTTTTGCTGAGTGTGGATCCGGCCAAAAGTTGTGGCTTCTTCTTCCCTAGAAAGAGACAAACTGTTAATTTATTGATGGCCAGAGAGAGGACGGCTAATGGAACTCTTCAGTCAATTTCATCTTCCACCATTTAAATCTTCGTTATCGTCAATTCGCTAGGCTTTCTAATTCCTTCTCGTCCCGCAAAATCCCAATTTAGTCTCATCTTCGAATAAATAAGAAACCGTGTAAACCTTCTTCGGTGGGAGAACGCGCTAATTATGTTTAACATCATTTATTTTCGGCCGAATTGGCAAACTAGTGGTGTGCTATGCAAACTTGTTTAAGGGATTTGTAACATGAAGAAATATTAAATCAAACTAGAATATATATATATATATATATATATATATATATATATATATATTATATATATATATATATATAATACTCCCGATTTTCAAAAGTCATCTAAACAGACTTCCTAAAGTCCTGTTGAAGGTTGCTGAAACTGAAACCTCATATTGTCGACTTCTCCATAAATGCTAAATTAATATCTTTAGAATTCTCCCTTTTATTTTATACATGCTATCGGATTTATTTCCCCATTTTACTCCCTATTTTACTTTTGTTGTAGAGTAGCTAACACCCCTTCAGCACTCTACCACATTGACTGGCTCATAGCCATAAAATAGCCTACTATTAAATTAGATTAATTAGCTGAATAATATTCATACTGGCTTTGTTGCGTTGGCTATACCGAACTGACTTCTCTATTTAGGGTAAGTTTTTCCTTGTTAAAGTTTTGTACTTATTAGTTCTGTATTTTTCTGTATCCGTTTGGTACCAGAGTCTGGTGCTTAATAAATGTATTAAGCACACCATTCTTCTGTATATCATTCCAACTCGCGATTCAACAGCTTATATATATATATATATATATATATATATATATATATATATAGTTCAATGAAGTAACAAATAAAAGTTTTAGCTTTTATTTATTTATTTATTTCGGAACGATATCACAACCAATGGTTTCCTGCTGAAAGCATTCATCAGGTAAACGAAACGGTTCCTTTGAAAATGACAGAAATGGTGTAAATGGTCAAATGTGTGCGTATTTTTTAACTGCATTCTCGTGTGTGCGTGTTTGCGTGTTTACTTGATGTGGAATGTTTTTTTGCTTTTCAAGGTGAACATTAACATTTCATTCTCCTGAATTTCATAAAATAACACTGGTTTACAAAAAAAATATTTTTTGTCTGAGGCAAGAATGTGAATAGGTGTTTTTTTTTTTACTAATTTGGGTGTGCTGAATTCAAATTTATAAACAGTTTTGCTCTATCGCTTCTAGTTTTCTGTCTTTTAAATAATCTCATTTTAGTTTATATAGAGTATATACATGCTTATTTCAACAGTTGTAGCAGCTTATTACAGATAAAACAGGATAGATAAATAACATTGATGGAATAAATATACTTGGATGACACAATGTACACAATTCATAGTACCACAGACAGTTAGAAATGTGTTTTCTTAGATGATCTGCTGATTGCTAGTGCACTACTGGCCAGTGCACTACTGGCCAGTGCACTACTGGCTGTTGATTGAGACCTGTTGGCTACGCTTAACTGCCAAAATCCGTCTTGATATATAGCTATATATATAATGTAATGCTATCACTTACATTTATTGCATAATAACTAAAAAAGCAGAACTAGAGGTGATGAGTAAAAACTGATTTCAACTCATTATATATATATATATATATATATATATATATATATATATATATATATATATATATATATATATATGTGTGTGTATGTTATGTAGCCCATCATAGGAAAAAAAAGACCAGTTTTATCAGAAAATATAACACACACACACAAATATATATATATATATATATATATATATATATATATATATATATATATATATCTTAGGCAGAGTTTAACAGGTTATCTTCTTGCAACACCTTTTGATTAAAAATCAGACCGTCCAAATCAGACAAGAGGAAATGTAAAACTATAAATCCTGATTATCTGGTGTTGCTTATCGGCCGAATTATTTCTGGCGAATGTCGTCATCTCAGTTGAATAATGGACCATTCCGTTTTTATTATAATATCAGAACAGAAAGAAATATGACACGCTACCTCACATGTTTCATTCGAACATAGTGGATAGATGAAAATAAGAAATGAAAGAAAAAAAGAGCGAGAGAGTTAAATCAAGATTATTATATTTTTTATGTATTGAAGTGTTTTACAACAGCTCTTAAGTAAACGTATCAAACGTTGTAATAATTAAATCTTCATATTGTGGTGTATCCACAGATCCTGCAATAAAGATTAATTGTATTTTTTAAAGTTTTCTTTTAACCTTCTTACCAGTCAGGTGTATCAGGAAAAGAACATACTTATCTACAATTACAGAAAATAAAGGAAACCTTAAATAATTTGATCCGATCAATTAAATAATTTTCATTTGGAAAGGTTGCCCTTAATGAACGGAATCAATACATGAACTTGATGGCTAGACAAACAGTTAACAGGGTTTTTAAACATATAAATCTAAAGTTAAGATTGCATTTCAGAGTTAAACGCGGACAGTAAAGATGGCAGTGGTATTATCAAAGCTTTTGAGTGGTGATGACAATAATCTTTAAACTGGCGACAGCAAATTATGAAGATGGAATGGATCAACAATGTCTTATGACAAGGCGATCAATTTTGCTGCCAATTGTCAAATGTACTTAACATCATGTTAAATGCTTCTACCCAAAAAGTCTACATATATATACATATACATAATATATATATATATATATATATATATATATATATATATATTATACTGTTTTTAAATATTGCTCTGAAAATTAATCGCCTTGGTCTTCTCTCTTCCATCCCTTTTCCTACCTCACGTCCGCCATATTCACTTAGAATTGTCTACTGATCTTGGGACCTGTCTACCATCAAAGATGGATTCCTTATGTAAATAATTATTAACAACTGACAGACTGATGCCCTTCATCAAATATTGTTAATTACGTTTTGAAGCCAGAGAGTATAAACGAAAATACAGACTTTTTAAGGCACTGGATATATGTTTGAAGTGTGTGTGTGTGTGTGTGTGAGGGGGAGAAATCTTATATTGTAACCGATCTGTTTATACCTAAAAAAAATCTGCTAGATAACTCAGAAAGATCTTGTGACAACCCAACCAAACATAACAAAACTTTGGTATCGATGTAATTAAGTTGTATTGTCTACGGTTTAAAAAAAAACTTTTTAGTGTCTACATTCGCACTAAAGAGAATAAGTTTTAGAATCTATCTGTGCGGTGATCGAATCAAAATAAAAATTGCAGAATAATTCATTAAACAATGTTCTGGAAAAGACGTTGGTAGTGAAGTGTGACTTATTATACTACTCCCACCGCTACCCTCTTATTCTAGTTATTGCTGATATTGCTCCAACTACTACAACCAGTACAACTATAAAAACCCGTAGTCTCTCGGTTCATTTGTTCATTAACTACTTCCTACGTATCGTAAAGCTTCTGCTCTTACTTCAGTCGTAAATACAGTAACAATCGGAGTGGTAGTACCTGTTAGAGTCCCATTTATGGGTTAAATGAGTTTAGAAAAAAATAAATCAAGAATGAATATAACAAAAACGGGATCATATAACTTTTAGGCCCCTTTTTGATCTCGATTAAGAAAGGAAATGTTTTTCATTTACACCGTCAATATCCGGTTGTTTTAACAGATGATTTTTAGATTTAAAAAAAATTATAAAACTAACCCCTAACCTTAGCAAACAACCGGATATTGACGGTGTAAATGAAAAACATATCCTTTCTTAATCGAGATGAAAAAGGGGTGCCAAAAACGTCTTTATTTCAGCATAAAATAACGCAAGCGATTGGCATGCCGTAAACATATATTTAAACACTGCATTGTTTTGTAATTGGTTTGTAATAAAAATTATTTCAATCCTACAAAATAGTTTTTGGCCACAAAGTGTAATCAAATCAAACAAACTGCTCCAGGCTTGAACAGAGGTCTGTCATCCGATTTGTGGTGGCTGAGAATGGAAAAACATGTAAAATTTTGAGAAGTGTGCGTACGCTTAAACATGCTTTTGTAGGAAATTTTTACAAATCGGCTAAACATGGCTTTGCTACATACAGAGTCGACTAGACTGTCCATGAAGTGGAAACACACATAATCTCCTTAACGAAGGGGTTCCGGGAGTAGCTGTCACTAAATAAGTTCATGCGGGCACTCTTTGGGGACATGAAAATACCAATGACTATTGATTTCTTTTAAAAGGGTGCAACATTGTTAACCCCTTAAGCAAAATTCATTTTGTTTATTGAATGATACTCGTACATAAAGTTGTTTGTTACATATCATTAAAAAATTCCTTCTTTTCTTGTTAATCAATTCATTACTTTTTTTCATTATTTAACAGTTTTATTTGTATTATTTGTTTGTTCTTCCCTTCAGTTATTTCTTGCGAATTATATTAAATTCTCTTTGCTTGATATGGATTTATTATAATTATATGCATCATTGGAGGATTGAAGACAAGAATATTTATAAGCAGCTGTGTAGAAAGATCTGCGATGGATATTCCCGGGGAGAATAAGGAAGCACATATGAATATAAATTCTGTGAGAAAGGGAAAAGAAGAAGAATGAAACGAAATAGATAAAGGAGAGAGAGAGAGAGAGACAGAGAGAGAGAGAGAGAGAGAGAGAGAGAGAAAGAGTGAAAGAAAAAGTGAAAGAAAGAGAGAAAGAAAACGAAAGAGAGGGAGAGGGAGAGGGGGGAGAGAGTGAAAGAAAAAGTGAAAGAGAGTGAAAGAAAGAGAAATAAAGAAAGAGAGGAGGGGAGAAGTGAAAGAAAAGTGAAGAGAGAGAGAAAGAAAGAGAGGGAGAGGGGGAGGGGGAGAGAGTGAAAGAAAAAGTGAAAGAGAGAGAGAGAAAGAAGGAGGGAGAGGGAGAGAAGGGGAGAGGGAGAGGGAGAGAGAGAGTGAAAGAAAAAGTGAAAGAGAGTGAAAGAAAGAGAAAGAGAAAAAGAGAAGAGAGGGAGAGAGAGAAAGAGAGGGAGAGGGAAAGAGAGGGATGGGGGATTAAATTGCCCCCAACAGATTATAAATTAAAAATATAAACATCAACTTGAGGAAATTATAAATTCATAAGTCTGGATATTGAAATATCCTTTTCTATTCTTTAAATTCCCTAAGATGATTTCTGGTTTGGGTTTATCTATCACATCCCAAGAAAGCGTTGGATTCTTTTTCATAGAACTCATTATAATATTGATGTTTCTATTTAGAAAGGAGTGTAGGAATATAGTTTTCATTTCATACTTATATCTGTTATTCATAACATTTGTTGAGTCAGGGATACATATACAAGGTGTATAAAAAATGATCGAGATTTTTTGGAGTTTTTGACACTTTGTATTCTGAAATTACTAAATGAATTAACGTTCTATTCATTTTTATCTTGATAAATACAGCTTTACATTCTGCACTTTCTGACACATCCTGTATTCTGAAAAAAATTAAGCTTACATTTATTGTTCATTCCTATCTTGATAAATACATCTTTAATCTCCATAATTTTTGACACACCTTGTATATAAACATATTGTAGATTTTATCAATGTCTTAAAAGCAAATTAATCCCAGTTTGCAATTGAATGATAACTAGCAGAAACTGTAGATATACCACAGTATCTTTGATACCACAGTAGATATACCACAGTATGAGAATTTGATTATTACAACGTTTAATACGTTTACTTAAGAGCTTTTGTAAAATAGTTCAATCTGTAAAAAGTATGATAATCTTGATTTAACTTTTTTCTTTTCTTTTCATATTTTCATTTTGTGTGATTGAAACATATTAGCGATATCGCTTTCGCGCGTTCACACGCTTTCTCTCTATCTTTCTCGTACTCACTTAGTTTCTTTTATCATTTCTGTGTAGCCTGTCCTTTTAGTTCCATTTCTTTCTTTATATTAAAACCGGAACGAACCATTATTTGGCTATGTGACGATACTCATGAGAAATAAGAATTCGGTGGAAAGCAAGACTAGATAACCAGGATTTACAGTTTTACATTTCATCTTGTATGATTTGGAGGGTGTTATTTTTAACCAGAGGATGTTGCAAGATGATAACGGTCGTACAATTAAAGAACACGAGTATGAATATATAGAAGATACCTTTATAAATTTAACGGAAGGAAAAATGAAGGTTTTCTTGTTTCTGTGTGAGAGTATTTGTATATAGAGGTTACTATTTATAAAGGAGTGAAGGAATATAGTTTACAATTCATCGTTATATCTGTTATGTAGAACGTTTGTTGGGTCACAGTTACATATTGAAGATTATGGCAATGTCTATATAAGCAGTCTCATTCCTATTTTGAGCTGAATGATAATTAGATATGTATTGTTGTAAAGGATTTAATAAAAATGAATTTGCTTCCTCAAATCTGAAATAATTTTTCCCAGCCTTTCAATTGTGTTAATACCATTCGATTTCATGATTGGACAAGAAAAATTTAGGAGAGATCCTTGTGAATCACCGTTTGTCTCCTATCATGTATATTTTCATACTTATTTTGAGTGTTTGGGTAAGCAAGGTATCAATAGCATCGTTATCTCAGAGGGCAAACCCGCCAGTCAGTAAATGTCCGTAATTAATTATTTTGAGATAATTTGCTACATAGATTTTATGTACGATTTAACATTAAATCTGTCTACAAGCAGGCAAAATTATATGTTATGCCTTAACATTATTTTGCATTTGTGAAAATACCTTTTTTTAGTATTATTATTGATATGGATTCGGTTTTTCCTTTTTAAATGGCCTCTGTGTAGTTCAGGTAAATTCGTATGTTGTTTTTGTGTGTGTATCTCTTTTTAGCAATCTTTATTTCTTATTTTTGGCTGAAAGTCTTCTTTATTTCTTCCCTAATTAATCATTTCACGTCATTTTGTTGATGCTAGGGGTCATTTGCTTTAAAATTCTACTTAGATATTTAGAATATTTCCTTTCATCCGATGACGTTTTAAGTTGGCTAAATAGAAACAAAAATAATGATTATAGTAGAAACAAATAATAATAATAATAATAATAATAATAATAATAATAATAATAATAATAATAATAATATCTTTTTCAGTTAGTGTATTAGGTCTGAGACCTGTCAGCTGTTCCTTATAAAAATTCATCTTATTTCCACAGAATATTTATAATCTTTCCACAGATTATCTAACATTGCCTTAAAGGAGTTGAGAGATGGGGAATTCACTATTGATGATGGTAGTTAATTCCATGTATTCACCACTCTGTTACTAAAATAATTTTGTCTTGTATTTGTGTTGCAAACATTTTTAAAAGAGTTTCAATTTATGACCCTGTTATTGATATTTTGAACAACATTTAATAGATCAAAGTTCATTGAATAAAATCCATGGGTATATTTATAGACGTCAATCATATCACTTCTTGTTCGTCGACAAACCAAACTTGGTAAGTCAATCTTCCTAAATCTTTCTTCATATGAAAGTGTTTTTTTTAACCATTCATTACTTTAGTAGCTCTCCTCTGAACTACCTCAATGAGTTTTATGTCATTCATTAGTCGTGAACTCCAGACCACATTAGCAAATTCCAAATGAGGTATCACCAATGCAATGAATAAATTATTCATCATTTCTTTATCCATGTATTCATATGACCTTCGTATTAATCCTAAAAATGTTATTTCCTTGGATAAGCTTACAGCAAGTCTCTCATAGTTTTATGCCGCCTCTTCATTTAACTGATTAAAAAAAGTAAGGAATTGAAAAGCTCTCCATTTTAGGGGTATGCATATTTAACAAAACCTCCGGAGTTAACAGTTTTGAATTTAGTGTAATCCTTCTCATAGTCTGGTTGCCTAACCAAAATGAAATTACTATTTTGACCCGTAACTGGGGGTAGAATAGTTGGATTCATACCTTTCCCACAGGTATTAGCACTACGTGAAATGCAGAAAAAAGACATATCAGATACTAATAACCAACCGACCTGAGTTTCGTCTCAAACAGAGAACATCAATATTGTACCAAAAAAGATTAGTTCAATGTTATACTTTGATATTTGCTACTAAATGAATACTGATTATGAGTGAGACTTAAATATAAGAACAATGTAGCATAATTTCTTCCTAAATTGAACTTCCTTATAATCCACACTGACACACGAAATATATGAATTAATCAACAATTCTAAAAATATCACTTAGATCACGAGTGAGAAGGAATTGATTGATAAATGTTAAATTAAGTTTATTACATCGTAGGGAGATTTATTTGTTTATATACGTTTCTCAATTTTTTTTTTTTTTTGGGGGGGGGATAGAATTTGAGAATTCCCACCATAAGAGGATTGATCTTTAACAAGAATTCTTTGTTTTCAACATCTATTAGCTAACCCGGATTTTCTAAGTCATTTAAAAATAGTCGTTTTACCATCCAAGCTTGCGTACGTTCAGAATTCCAGCTCTGCGCCCTGGAAGCAATATATATAAACATTGCTCAGAACAGAGCACTACAAACAGAAGGAATTCGTCTAAAATCTGCGACTCGGTGGCCGTTACAACATGAGTCTACCTGGTCTTGGGTAATCGTAATAATGCCCCCTTCATTATGACTTTCTTGCATTTTCTATCGTAGTTTTTCCTGTGGTAATCCTCTGATGAGACTCGGGGTGAAAACAAAGAATTCTCATTATGGATAAATAGGCTTATGGTTGCAGTCCTCAAATTTAATTTTCAGTGCTCTAACCACTTGACTTTGGTCACAAATGTATCTCCCAACATGGAGTTAAATCATAATATTCTTCAGATGGTAATGGGTGATGCGTGGATGTAACAGGAAAAAAATGATATACAGGATTTGACATGTAACTAGACGGAATAGAATTAAAATAGAAATAACAGTTTAATAATAATGCATTTTATATGTGATTTTTATGGAACGCAAGAAATTTAAAAAAAGGTGGAGCAGCTTTGTCGCGAAATTAAAAAAAATCAAAACCGAAAACAAATTGAATTTTTATTAAGAGCAGTCAAGTGTAGATGATTAAAAATGAACACAATTTCATAACGTGAAACGCAGAAGGAAGTATCGTCAATGAAGGGAAGGCGTGTGTTAACGAGTAGGTTATTGAAAAAAGAATATGGCTGTTTAATGCGATAAGCAGACAAGAATTAATACAAAGAACAGAAAGAGTTAACGTGTAAGATATTGAAAAATGAATATGGCCGTTCATTGTGAGAAAACAGACGAACATTCATTATAAGAATAGGGCGATTTAACGTGTTAAGATATGACTGCATAAAAAGGCGAAGCAGACGACATATTCATTGCAAGAACATGGTGAATTAATGTATAAGGTATTCAAAAATAATACTGATTTCAAAAATAAAAAAAGGAAATAAAAAGAATAGGGCGGAGGGTGGTGTTTTTATTTTTCCATTTTCGTATAGAAATGGGATAGATTTGAATTTTAAAAATATTTTAAAAGAATAAGAACAGAAAATATTGTGTTATTAAAATTTATTCATTAAGATCTGTTTGCAAAGAGGAATAATGATTATCTGAAAGAAAAGAAAATGCAAAATCAACGAAAGAAAATTATTGGGGGAAAAAAAAGAGAGAAAAATGTGAATAAATAGGAAGGAAAGATTAAAAATAAAGAAAATAAGGTCAGAAAATGAAAGAAATATAAGGAGAAGGAAAATGGGAACAAAAATGGCAAATATAAAAATGAAAAAAGAAAAAACTTAATATGAATAATTTTAACCAGAGGGTGTTGTAAGATTACAACGGTCGTACAATTATAGAACACGAGTACCAATATATAGACTAGCAGGACCTGTGGATATATCATTGTATGATAATATAATTAGTAAAACGTTTGATACGTTTATTTAAGAGCTATTGTTAAACACGTCAATATGTAAAAAGTATGATAATCTTGATTTAACGCTTTCTTTCTCCTTTTCTTTCTTTCCTTCTTTTCATCTTTTCTTTGTGTTGATTGAAACAGATTAGCGTTATCGCTTCCTCGGCCTCACACCATCTCTATTTTCCCCTACTATTTCTTTCTTTCTCATAATTTTCTGTGTAGCATAACCTTTTTCTTCCTTTTATAACAAAAACAAAACGGTCCATTGTTAAGGTGACGAAATTCATAAAAAATAAGAGTTCGGCAGATAAGTAACACCTGATAATCAGGATTTACATTTTTGCATTGAATATTAGACGATTTGGAAGGTCTCATTTTTTAACAGAAGATGTTGCAAGATGGTACGGCTCGTACAATTAAGGAACACGAGTATTAATATATAGAAGATACCTTTGAAGATTTAACGGGAGAAGAAAAAGGAAGCTGTGCGTGTGAGTATTACTATATACATATTTCTATTTAGAAAGGGTGTAGGAATATAGTTTGTATTTCATAGTTATATCTGTTATCTAGAACATTTGTTGAGTCACAGTTATATATATATATACAAACAAAGAAAAATTTTTGTGCATGTGTGTGTGTGTGTGTGTTATACTGAACATCTGAGAGCACCATAATATTTATAACAAATTTATTAACGAATTTATTAACGAATTTGCAAACACTTAGTTAAACTTGTCTGTATATTGTTATATCCTTAAGATTAACGTAATATTAAAAGATAATCAACATCTCATACTAACAGTTGTCCGTTGGAAGGCCGTATGGATTGTTACAGAAATCTATTGTCAACAGATTTTAATTACAGAAATCATATTGTTGGCGTAGTTATTTACATTAGGACGGCCTGTCATAATCTATCCGACTTGTCACCGTCACTTTTTAGGCTTTCGCTTTGAACGTAGGACAGTGTTCCTTTAGATAACGTCATGTGATTGGAATTCTCAAACTATTGAACAGGAAACAACCTTTCTGAACTGGACAATGGACGAATCAGTGTCAGTTTTGAGGAACGGACAACAAATGAATGACTTATTATTTGCAGTCGTGACGAAGAAACGAGACAAAGCCTGTCTGTGAGGGTCATTAGCAGAGTCTTTAAAGACTTGTAGAAAAGTGTGTGTGGAGGGGGGTGGTGGCTGGGTATGGGGTAAAATTGGTGGTGTTCAGCCAAGCGTCAACAAAAGAGGCCGAACCGATTTACGGTCCGTTTAAATGGATAGATTGATTGTCCACCCGTCATTAAGAAGAGCGGATCTAATAAACCTAATGGTTAAAGAAAAAAACAAACAAACAAAAAACAAACATTGAGTCTGCAAATCGATTGCGCATAGCCCACACATTATTCTGTCCGAATCTATCTGAGTCCGTTCAAATTTCTCTCTCACTCTCATATATATATATATATATATATATATATATATATATATATATATATATATATATATAAGATTTTTGGACGTTTGTTTTTTTAGAAGCATTGTTGAATAAAGTATATATTATATTTTTGCTTGAAGGCAATTACAATGCATCACACTTGTCAAGTTCATTTTCTATATAAAAAAGTATCGAATTTTATGCGATAAATGCATTGTAATTGCCTTCAAGTAAAAATATAAAATATACTTTTTCAACAATGCTTCTAAAAAACAAACACCCAAAAATCTTATTCACTTCGCCGAAGAGCAAAAGGCCTGGTTTGTTGTTATTATTCACTCAACGTCTCCTTATCTATTATGGTAGAGGCGTGTAAGTATCATTGACAAGGTTAATTTCGAAGGGATTGTTCGCTGTGTACTGTGGCCGAGGCAATATGGTATTTGATTATGCATGCTGAGGTCCCGGCTTCGATTTCTGTCGGAGGGAAGTCGTTAGTATACATCGCTGATGAGGCTTAATAAAGTCGAAACAGTCTGTACAATGTTCTACACACCGAGCTATCCTTTGCCAGGATTACACTTGTCAAGTTCATTTTCTATAAAAAAAAGTATCGAATTTTATGCGATACATGCGTTGTAATTGCCTTCAAGCAAAAGTATAATAAATATATATATATATATATATATATATTATATATATATACTGCTGGGTATATTATGAGGAGGAGAGTTCTATTTTGCCGACTGACCATCTTCTTTTGGATTTATTTCCTTGGTCTCTTCCTTTTGTTCTGTGCTCCGGTTATCTCTGTTCAATTTCTTTTGTTGTTAATAATGAACGCAAGACTTAGTTAATTTTTTTCTCAGACGTCTTTATTACCAAAAAGACTCAACAGTGCGGTAAGATAGTTTACTTGGGAAAGTAAAAATGCTCCCATCAACATAGTGCCAAATTCTGCATACTAAAACTCAGGTCCCTTCATATGGTTTGCCTTTAGCCAATCATAAATCAAAATGTAGGTCAGTGAAAGTTGAACTGCTGTCAATCACATATATAACGGTCATGCTATGATTCAATGGTAACTTTCCATTCAGGAATACCGTTATTTAAATTTTACTACACAACAGTACATAATTTATAGGCACCGACGAATTATGAAACACACACACACATTTATTTTTTTCAATTTTTATTAACCCGGACAGCAAATATGGGAAGTGTACGCGAAACCCTTAATATATATATATATATATATATATATATATATATATATATATATATATATATATAAGTTAAAAGAAAGGAAATGAATCCGACAATATGAGTAAGAAAAGGTGGAATGAAAACATCACACAATGCTGTTAAAGAAGAAAACAATTTATAATATAATCATAGCTGATACTGATCAATATTTCGATTTTACAAAAATCATCATCAGAGCTGTTTGGGTCGGAGAGGAAAGTCAAATCAGTTTACAAAACAAAAAAACCTTAATACTGCAAAAAAAAAGAACGAAAGACGTTACAATATTCACCAACGTGGGCATTCGCGCCATATATATGTCGGTCATGTCTCATATGTATACCTTTTGTCATCCAAATGTAGCGGATTTTTGAGATGTTGGCAACAAGACGAAACAATTTAAACGGAAGGGGATGGGTATTAAGAAATGTGACGGTTGGAATTCAAAAGATTTTTAGTAAAGGAATTTTTACACTTCGCATATTTGCTGTCCGGGTTAATAAAAATTGAAAAAAAAAAATACAGTAGGGTGAATCTAAGTGTTCAAATAGACTAATATTTAAGAAATACAGTTGACTTACACGTTATGTTCGAATTAATACTTGGAATGATAATGGATTCAGGAGATATTTATACTAATTGTTGTTTGCAAACAATAACCAAAGTAGTAAATATCGACTTCTAGGGATCGATGGGGCTATGCACAAGATCGATAAATGGCTGGGTGTCCGAAAGTTGATAAACAAAGAAGATTCAAGAACCAAACGTTGGAGATTGAAAGGTTGTAAAAAAACTGCATACAGATTTTCCACTAAGCATTTACTCGTAATTCATGTGATTATTTAAAAAAAATTATTTTACGTATTTCCACAAGATTGAACATTTTTATGCTTGGGATGAGTCCCCATGGCGCAGTGTCTAACGTGCTACACAGCAACCTCATAGTGAGCGAGTTCGAACTCCAGCTGTACTATCACGTTTACCTTCGGACTAAAACTCATGAGAAACGTATGAACATCCTTATCTCCCCCAAATATAAATAAAATAAAACCATCACTATATACAGATACATATTATATATAAATAAATAAACACACACACACACACATATAAATATATATATACATATGCACAGACACACACATATATACATACGCATATATGTATACATATACACAGACACACACATATATATATGTACACACATCTACGCATTTATATATATACACACATATATGCATATACACACACATATTTACACACATGTACATATATATATTATACATATATATATATATACACACATACATATATATATATATATATATATATATATATATATATATACACACACACATACATATATATTAAGAAATCTGAAAAACGAAGTGTTCCAAAAATAAGATGAATTTATTTATCGACGCTTAAACGTTTCAGTTTATTTAAACCTTCATCAGGATAGATTATGGGGTGAAGAAATTGATGGATATTTTGTAGATTACAGGAGTTAGAAAAATCTTTATAAACATTTCTCAAACCCCTATCCTCTACAAAAATCCATCAATTTCTTCACCCCATAATCTATCCTGATGAAGGTTTAAATAAACTGAAAAGTTTAAGCGTCGATAAATAAATTCATCTTATTTTTGGAACACTTCGTTTTTCAAATTTCTTAATATTGGCGGATTTATTTCCATATTTACTCTCAGACATATATATATATACATACATATATATATGCATTTACACACATAAAATATATATACACACATATAAAACATACATATGAAACATATATACACACATATGAAACATACATATACACACATATGAAACATACATGTACACACATATTTCACATATTTCACATATAAATGTAGCTTTTTTTGCCTTTCAATCATGAGGCATTGCAAAATATTCTGTGAGAAACCCACATGTACAAAACCGGATGATGAAATCATTCCATAAGAGAATGAGATAAATAAAACTTCTAAAGTTTAATTCTATTTATTCCATGAGGAATTTTATGTTTTTTTTTAAACAAACTCACGGGAGGTTCGTTACAAAACTTTCGCGAAATAATATAGTTTTAAACCGTCCTTTATTGAAGGGCCTTTGCAATTACAGTTGAATGAAAAATA
>CM042142.1:68245202-68247702 GCA_023376005.1 Doryteuthis pealeii
TTATATATATATATATATATATATATATATATACATATATGTAAACACACATACATTTATATGCATACTCATATAGTCATACACACAACTCCCATGAACCCTTCCTCACATATATAAGAGCATTAAAAAAATAACCCACCTCATAGAGGTTCTTCACGGACCAAATGGACATGCTACTACTAACACACTCGTCTACCCGGATTTTAATAGCATTTCAAACCCTCAAAAACACTTCAACTTTTATAGTTCTTCTATAATGCTCCCTTTCTAATAATCTATAAACAATTTCTTCAAATAAGAAATTTTCTCCTGACGATGACCTAAGGTCGAAACTAGTTGAGAATAAACAACATACAAGAAATATTCCTGATTGTCTTATTACTTTTTGTTCATACTATATATATATACATTAAATATCACCGGTTCTTTCTTTTTGAGCAAAAATCATGAAGATTTGATTTATATTCGAAGATAATTGAAAATTAGAATATATATAGAAATAGGATTAAAGATGTACAGCATTTGTAAATCTCAAAAGTAAACAAATCAATATACCAGAGTTTTTGCCCCCACCCCTCTACCCAGGCGATAATTGGTAGCGACTTCTAGTTAAAAATAAGATAAAACAGGTGAACAAGTCAATTTCCAAGTTCCCCTTGATCATATACTTATTCAATGATTCTCGTATATATATATATATATATATATATATATATATATATATATATATATATATATATATATCATCGTAGATAGCCAACTAGACATCAAACTAGGAGATTTTACAACAGAAGAACTCAACGAAGTCCTAAGGAAACTAAAAAGTAGAAAAGCTTGACGAAATACCCCTCGACGTAGAGAAGATGAGAAAGTTCGATGGCATACTGCTTCGGCTATGCAATGCAGTATATAGACAAAATAAAATAGATAAATGGACAAAAGGCTGCATCTTCCCATTCCCCAAAAAGGGAGACCTTGGAATCGCTAAGAACTACAGAGGCATAACTCTTGCTATTGCTGTTAAGATATATGATGCCTTTGTTCTTAATAGCATCCAACCCGAAATAGAGAAAACCCTTAGGAACAACCAAAATGAATTCCGCAGAAATCGATCCAAAACCTCTCAGATACTGACTATTTGTCGGAGTGTAGAAGGGGTTCGGGTGAAGAATCTAGAGTCTTGGTTTGTTTTGTTTTACGGCATATCAACCTCAGTAGGGTATTTAATGCTGACAATGTTTTGAAATAAATTTATTTTGAATGGATACTCAATTTTTTATGAACAAATTTTTCTATTTAACCCATAAATGGGACCCTAACAGGTACTACCACTCTGGGTCAGAGTGAACCAGGGAGCAATGGTGATGAAGAGTGCTCAACATTCCCCAAACCTCCAAAACTGGACCCTCGCCATCAGATTGAGTTTGTCATTCCTAGGACATGAAGACCCTCAGCCACCGCCTTAAGCACCCGTATGATAAAAACGGTTGGGGCTTGCCATAAGGGCAATAAGGTTGGGGCAATCATATAGGTGCTAGGGCTTAACGTGAACAGCCGATTGATCGTTGTCGGTCTCTCCGACCGCCCGTCTAGCCAAAGTAAGGGCCAAAGTAAAGTGTTGCATGTCATAGACTGTTCAACCACCTGGGTTCCATCCTTAAGCATCACGGGTCGTCACCCACGTCCAACAGGTGTCCATTGGGAGAGTCTTACTCCTCTGCTGAGGAGCAATCGGTGTATTCTAACGCCCCAGCCGACAAGACAGAATCTAGAGGCAACGCTGCTATGTGTAGCGTCCTCCAAGGCATTTGATTCCATACACACAGGGAAAGTGGAACAAATACTACTAGTATACGTTCTCCAGAAAGAAACGCTTACCGCTATAATGATACTCTACAAAGACACTAAAGCAATGGTACGCTCACCTGATGGTGCGACAGATTCTTTTGACATAGCTGCTGGAGTCCTACAAGGAGATACATTAACAACATATATATTTATAATATGCCTAGAATATGTACCCTGACCATCATTAGATACCATAAAAGAAAAAAGGCCTCACACTAAAAAGGGCAAGAAGCAGGCGATATCTCGCACAGACTATCACGGATGCAGACTACGCTGATGATCTATCACTCCTTGCAAATACACCAGCTCCGGCCGAATCACTACTACATAGACTGGAAAAGGCAGCCCAGAACATAGGGCTCTATGTGAACTCTGATAAAACTGAGTTTATGTGTTTTAAAAAGAAAGGAGACATCCCCACACTCGACGGTAAGCCTCTAAAGCCAGTAGAACAATTCACATGCTTAGGTAGTAATATCTTATCCACAGAAAGTAATGCTAATACACAAATAGGGAATGGATGGTCGACTATACACAGATTATCAGTCATATAGAAATCCGATCTCACTGACAGTTAAAACGACAATTCTTCCAAGTTGTGGTTGTGTCAGTGCTACTGTCTGACTGCACCACTTGGACCCTAACGAAGCGC
>CM042142.1:68252702-68280202 GCA_023376005.1 Doryteuthis pealeii
TTTCTAACTCTCCCGAATCATCAGATGCGATATATATATATATATATTATATTATATATATATATATATTATATAATATATATATATATATATATGGAGATACGGTGAGGAAAATAATCCGACAATATGAGAAGAAAATATTTTAAAAATATAACAAACACAGGATGTTATGATTAGGGAAAAATTTTATGTGTCAATACTTAAGCATTTTGGTATATTGTACCATCTTCAGGACACTGTTAAGTAATGTTTATGTGAGGACAAAATTAAAGATGTTAAGTGTACAGTGAACATAAAATTGTTTCCCCTAATCATAACATCCTGTTTGTTATGTATATATATATATATATATATTATATATATATTATATATATATATATATATATATATATATATTATTTCAAACCAATTTCGTTAGAATAATGGAATCCTTATATTCTGAAGTTTTTTTTCTTTCTTTCAAGTTTGCTAACAATTTATTTGATGTTATCATCTTGAAAGAGGGTATTGGACTTTCTGATTGAGTTTCCATTATTAAACCAAATACTTTCAGTTCTTTTCTGAATCATTATCAAGACGGTAACATCAAAGAAATTGTTAGACAATTTGAAAGTAAAAAAGAAAAAAAAATCTAAACAATAAGGATTCCATTATTTATAACCAAATTTGTTTGAATGAAAAAGATTCTGCCCAAATATACCTATTTCATTATATATATATATATATATATATATTATATAATATATATATATATATATATATATATATATATATTGGTGTGTGTATGTGTGTGTTGGCAGCAAGTTATTGTCTAGGAAAGTACTGTTAAAAATCACGGAATATTTATTTTTCATGATTTTTATCTTTAGTTTTTCTAGTCTAGTCATTTTTCGTGATTCAGATCCATCGGTCATCATCGGGGGATTGTAAATTGTAATGTGTTAGGTTTTCTTCTAATAAATTAAAACCTATAATCCTCCGATGACGACTGATGAAACGGTTGAAAGCGCTCGAGTAAATACTAATGGCACTGTTCCTTTACTAGATGAAACCTGTATCATAAAAATGACTAGACGACTAGAAAAATGAATATAATATATATATATATATATATATATATATATATATATATATATATATATATATATATTATATTAAGATTTGTCTTTTTTTGACACGTTGTATTCGGAAAAAAGTAAAGTTCTATTCCTTCTTGATTTCTATCTTGGTAATTACAGCTTTAAACTTTGTACTTTTTTGACACCTTGTATTCTGAAAAAAAAAAAAAATGAATGGAATTTTTTTAATCAGAATACAAGGTGTGTCAAAAACTTAAAAAAATCTCGATATTTTTTTTGCACACCTTGTGTGTTTATATATATATATATATATATATTATATATATATATATAACCCAAAGCGCCCCCTTCCTTGTGAATGACGAATTATAGTTGAACACTGATTTGTTTTTTAATATCCTTCTTACGGATTTAAAGAACTTGTAAAATCCGAAATAAACGTGAATTGAAAATTGTTGTTCCTTTCTTGAAATGAAGAACCTGTAACAAACCCTTCCCGCCACCATTGTCTTCTTAACTTTCTTCTTAACCAAAATTCTGATTAGTCAATTAACAGTTAGCGACTTGAGAATTGCTGACGAAATATCTGCTGACATATAAGATCACTTAACGAGATATCTTGCAGGGAAATTTCATTGTTCTTGAATTTTCTTCCTCTGGCAATGAATTCGATACTTGTTTCAGTCAATTCCAAGATTTTAACGAATGAGAGAAACTGCTGGAGTTGTTCTCGAGATATTCTATCGGTATAATATCGCTTAAAAATATTGAACTCCTAATAAAAACGCAAGGAAGAATACAAGTATATATGTATTATTAGTGACTTGCGGGAGCCATAGATTTACCACAGTATCATAATTTAATTATTTCAACGTTTGATATGTCGCTGACAGAGTGTTAAAGCCTCGAGAGTCGTGTGTTATTATTAACATTACTTAGGTAAATTATTCTTAACTAGCAAGACATTAATTATTCCAACGTTTGATATGCTAACGTAAGAGCTATTGCTCAATATTTTGATATGTAAACGTATAATAATATTGATTTTACTCTCACTATTTTTTCTTTCTTTCCTTCTTTTCCTCATGTTTGATTGAGTTAGGGAATTCGAGTTATCGCTTCCGCGCCCTCAAACCCTTATTTCTTATGGGTGACGTCACTTCAGCTAAATAATGAATCGTTTCATTTTATCATAAAGAAAGAGTGAAAGGTAAAAGGAAGACAAAGGACATGATACACAGAAAAATATAAGAAAGCAGGAGAGCAGAGAAAAGATAGAAAGAGGGGGCGAGCGCACGGAAGCAATAAAGCTAATCGGTTTCAATCGAACATAATGAAAAATAAAAAGCAAAGAAAGAAAAAAAAGAATAATAGGGTGAGAGAGTTAAATAAAGATTATTTCACATATTGAACTATTTAACAATAGCTCTTAAGTAAGTATATCAAAAGTTAAATTTATCTGTATTATTTGGATTATTCGGAATATTTTCCTCATCTTTATTGTTATCTGTACAACGTTTCGGTCGATGGGCAGATAACAATAAAGGTGTGGACAATAGTCTGGATAATTTAAATAATCCAAATTATCAAGCCTCATCTAAAGAAAATTTCGAGAAATTAGATTATCATACTGTGGTATATTCACGGGTCCTACTAGTTAATAATTTTTTTTTGCGTCGGGGCGGCCTAAAGTCGGTATCAGCCAATCAGCGAGGGAGTCTATCCCCTTTTCACTTGCGCTAGACCAAGGAGATTATTTTAGCGTCTGAGGTGGAGCGCCACACATACCGTCAGCTCCTTACTTTACCGCACAGATACCTGTGCTACTCATACGCTGAGTTGGCGAGGACAGGTATCGAACTAGGAACCTTGTGGTTTCTAGCCGAACGCTCTACCGACTGAGCTAACCCGAATTTACCTAAATCATGTCAATAATAACATACGGCTCCCAATGCTTTGAACTTCTGCCATGGACAGTTCAAGAACGATCAAAGGTTGCCCATTTCATGCCTTATATAAGGAGATTTCCGATGTAGTAATAGAGCATCTACATTGGAATCGCAAGGGTCCGAGTTCGATACCGGTCCCGCCAACTCAGCATATGAGTAGCCTAGATTAGGTAATCTGATCTATGAGCCAAAGTGTGTGTGTGTGGGGGGGTGACGGTAGGTGTGGCACTCCACCTCAGTTAAAACAATCTCCCTGGTCTAGCGCTAGGGAAAAGGGGATAGATTCTCTCACTGTCCGGCTGATACCGACAATACGCCACTCCGCCAATTAAAAAAAATAGTCACCAATATAATTTTTAACAAAAGTCCTACCAGTGTTTACAGCTTTTGTGTTTATTTTATTTTTATATTTATTTTACTCCTAATTTGGCTATAAACGAACCTATGTAAATAAATGTGGGTTAGTATATTGCTCTGTATCGGATCTGCACACTATTCAATTCTCATTGTTCTACAATGAGTGGAAATGTATAACATTTCATTTAAGTTGGTTTTGGGCATAATTAAATTAGTTTTCAGTCGCTCCAAATAAATAACAAATAAATGAAAATATTAGATTAGGCTAAAGCATTCAATAAAGTAAATGATGGAAATAGAAGAAAGTTTAGCTGTATTTACGTGCTATGAAGACAAAAAGAAAATAGCAAGATTGAAAAAGGAAATAAATGAGAAAAAAAGCAAAAAACAACAACAACAAAAACATACAAAAAACAAACAAAAAACAAAGGGAGGCGTAAAGCTATGAAATGAGAAAAGATAAAAAAAAGTATAAAGAAAAAAAACAATAAAAAAAGTAAAAAGATAATAAAAAAAGAATAAAGAAAAAAGAGAAGCCATAAAAATAACTATGGGTTTTAAAAAGCAAGTAAACACAGCAACTCAGCTATAAAAGTAATTCAACGAGTGTGTAGAAACATTTCTATGAAAATAAAACATTACAGGCGAAAATCCAACAAATAACTAAAAAGCAACACTTGAATTAGTTAAGAGAAAAATGCAGTAAATGGTGTCCAACTGGGAGAGTAATGGTTAACGAGACCATTACAATTTATAGAGTGGACTTTTTCTATTTTAGAAAACCAAACATTTTTAGCTCTTGATCAATTCTTGAGCAAGTTAATCACGCAGGGCAATTTTACTATTTCCGAGTTCCATCTCCAAGCTGAGATTTCTGATTGGTTTCGTTTGTGCATCTTACGGCATGTCAACCCTTGCTGGGTTAATTAATGCCGAAGACGTTTTGTTCTATTTATGCTTGATGGGTATTCAAATTTCTTAAATTAAAGAGTATGACTTTAAACTGCATCTAATGGTGAAGTTCCAATTCTGGCGCTCTGGAGAGTGTGGTGTACTCTATCTTCATCCTTACTCCCAGTTTCACCCTGACCCGGAGTGGTAGTTCATGTTAGGATCCCATCTATAAATAAACGAAAATGAATTAACAAAAATGTGTTTTAAAAAATTGAGTTCAAGATGGAATTTTCAATATCCATCAAGAATGGATAGAACAAAATGTCTTCGGCATAAAATAACCCAACAAGGATTGACATGCCGTGAAATTCTAAAAAAGAATATACTTTACTTATTCCATCTCTCAAACTTGAGATGAATTTCGAGTCAAGTAAATACAAAATAAATTGCACTAACCTTGAATATTCTATTCTTTCGTTTAAAAAGTATCGAGATTGAAAGGTTTTCATTTTCAAATTGACACAAGTTCAATTTCTTAAGCGGATGTTAACAGATTTAAATTCAGAATTTTCCTTCTCTGTTTGCCTAACCAAGTTTAAAGAGCCTGGTCTCCCCTACTGTTTACCAATAGCTGGAGGGAGAATAGTTGGATTCATACATTTTCCAAGATGGTTAACGCTATGTGAAATGCAAACAGCCTCGTCTTGGATCTAGATTTCGTATATACGTCTAGACAACTGTATAGCTTTATTACATAAGTTGTTCAACTGTGCACACGTCTTTATTTGAATGTTAGATTAAAATCTTAAATTAAAACCGTTAGAAATTCAGTTTTGACACTTTTTGTTCATGTAATTCTCACAGGTGACATTAGTGAAGGTTTCATTACTCGCATGTCACTATGGTTGAGAGAATATAAGTGAACACTTGCCTAAGTATTCTTCTATAACCTTACTACCTTTCCAGGCAGCAAGATTCAGTCCAGTTGATCAATAAATCAGTTGCTGTTGAAAGATATTAGTCCATATAGTGATTTTTAATGCGTTTCTCATACATATGATTAGCGCTATCGGCTTGGGCTTAATAATACACCGAATGTACCTCTGCAGAGGGCACACCTGTTGGCTGTGGGTAGCGAATCCGTGATGCTTAAGGATGGAACTCTAGGTGGATAAGCAGTTTATGACATGCAACAATCCACTTTGGCGTTACTTAGGTTAGACGGTCGGAGAGATCCCGATTAAATCGGCTGGTTACGTCAAGCCTTAGCACCCATATGTTCGTCCCAACCCGATTACCCTTATGGTTAGTCCTAACCCTTTAAATCATGTATGTACTAGAAGGCGATGGGTGAGGGTCTTAAAGTCCTTGGTATGACGTTAAACAATGATGGTGAAGTTTCAATACTGGAGCTCTGGGGAATGTGGAATACCTCTTCATCACCATTACTTTCAGAACCACTCTGACCCGATGTGGTAGTACCTGTTAGGGTCCCATCTATTGGTTAAATAGAAAAAATAGTTTTAAAATGTGTTTAAAAAATTGAGTACCCATCAAGAATGAATAAAGACAATTTTTTTAGCATAAAATAACCCAATGGGTTGACCTGTCGTAAAAATCAACCAACTAACTATTACTGATATGTTAATATGGTTGACAGAAAATAAGTGAGCACTTGCCTAAGATATTTTATAACCATGCTACCTTTCCAGACATCATTTGAGTACAAAAAAGAATTATCTAAAAAATGGCCAATATAAATTATTCAGTATATCTATCAAAAAAGATTCATGATACAAACAATGTGCGCGCAGTATTTGCATGTCTGAGTATTCTACAAGCTCTTTCTATAAACCATTTAAAATTTACATCTAGTGTTAACATTTAATTATCAGATACAAGTTTTGAATTACAACAATGTCCTTATGTAAGTCAAATAATATTAACTTTCACTATCTCAGACAGACAGATATAGATATATCAATAAAAGAGACACACAACAATATTTTAAAGAGCATAATGAAGTAAAACCTCTGCTTATAGAAATTATTGTTAGCCTATCGATTCAACCATTAGTTACCAAAACGAAAAGAATATTTAAACTAATGTGTTAAGATTGAAAGTTTTTAATACAAGAATGAATCCCATGACTTAATCCAGAGAAAATTAAAAGCTCAAAGTAAAGTCATTAATTCTTAGACTGTTTAACTACACACACACACACACATATATATATATATTTATTTATTTGTTGATTTTTTTTAGATATAAAGGTTTTTCATAAGCAACTACCCAGGTTTCAGGTTATTTCACCATCGTCAGCCTGCCCATCTCTTGGTGTTTATTTGAAGAGATTTTGTGCTGTTATAACAACACAGAATCTCTTCAAATAAACACCAGGGGATGAGCCGCATGACGATGGTGAAATAACCTGAAACCTGGGTAGTTGCTTATGAAAAACCTTTATATCTAAAAAAATCAACAAATAAATAAAGCTCCTACAAATTTGTGGTTGAGCACTGTGATTTCTTTGTTCATCCAAAACAATTTTTAATATATATATATATATATATATATATATATATATATATATATATATAATATATATATATATATTGTTTCTGTATTTTTGTGCGGTTTTTATATATAAATTAGCACTTCTGTCTAGAATCAGTATAGTATCTGTACCTGTGAAAATCCTACAACTATTTAAATAAAAACTATAGATTATGCAAAAACATTTAACTAATTTATATCATAGTATAATGATTGCTAAAAGAAAACAAAAGAATAGGAAACACATCAATATATTTGCATATTAGACAAAACCTGAAATAAAAAAAAGCCACCGATAAAGATGTTAGTACTATTTAACCTATATCTGGGGGATGAGAGGTTTCATACCTTTTCCATGGTATTAGTCATAAAAAGAACGTAATAGCGTGTCTGAAGTTCGAACTCGTTCTCTACTAGACATGACTCCACAGGGAATCACCCTGGATTTATCTAGCTGATAGTGTGATCACACATTTTCGTAAATATTAGGTCAATCGCTACTTAATTCGTATGATGAAACGGGGACCGTTACTTTAAGTGTGACTAGTTTTTGAGTCATATATGTATGTGCATTATTAGGAAGCGCTGGTGTAATGGTTAAAGTCATAGGAAATGAGATCTTCGCCCCGATTTCAAATCCTGGGCGTGGTAATTACATCTCACTTAGCGCTAAACCATTGGGAAAGGTATGAATTCTACTCTCTCTCCAGCTATGGGTATAACAGTAGGACAAACTCGGCTCTTTAACCTTTGTTAGGCAACCGGTCTAAGAGAAGGAAAACTCAATTCAAACCTGTTAAACTCCGAGTAAGAAATTGACCTTGTGTCACATCCTACTCGTGCGGAGGGGTTGGTAAATATATATATTTATGTACATAGATGTGTTTATTTGAATATAATAAATTAGGCAAAACTTTTTTATTGGATATATGTTTTATTAAAGATGATAGACAAAAACTGAAAGGAAAAGACAAAAAATAAAATAAAAAGAATGATATCCACTAAGGCAAAAAATGAAGAGAAAAATATTAAATAACAAGCACAATAATAAAGAATATAAAACATGAAGAAAAAGAACAAAAAGAACAAGGTGAAGTGAAAGAGAAAGAAAAGTGAAGGGTCTACTTAGTATGACGTAGAACTGCATATAATGGTGATGTTTGAGAGATCTAGGGAGTGTGGAGTATCCATTCATCACCATTACTCCGAGGTTCACTCTGACCCGGACTGGTAGTTCCTTTTATAGTTTCATCTAGGAGTTAAATAGAAAAAATAAGTTTAGAAAATGTTTAGAATCAAAAATGAGTTTA
This sequence comes from Doryteuthis pealeii, assembly GCA_023376005.1. Taxonomy (NCBI): domain Eukaryota; kingdom Metazoa; phylum Mollusca; class Cephalopoda; order Myopsida; family Loliginidae; genus Doryteuthis; species Doryteuthis pealeii. The sequence continues at coordinate 68,260,848 of CM042142.1, forward strand.
AAAAGATTTCAATACACATCTAGTAAGAATAAAAAAAATTATATATTTCATTGAGTTTAAAAATTTATTCTTAAAAAATGTTTAAAAAACTGAGTAAAAAGGAAAAAAATGAGTTTTAAAATATTTAGTTTTAAAATATTTATTAAAAAAATATCCACCAAGAATGAATAAAACAAAATGTCTTCGGCATAAAATAACCCAGCAAAGATTGATATACCGTAAAATCCAACCAACCAGCATACCAACCAGCAAGTAAAGCACAAAGTGAAAGAAAGTCGAATAATAAATAAACAGAATCAAAAGAAACGAGAATAACGTTAATATTAAAATTCAAGAAACTATATTTAGTAATAGCAATAGATATTCAAATTTGCTAAGGTTAAAATGTAAAATTGAAGAAAGAATTGAAATGACTACCATCGCGGGAAAGAATGAAAAGAAAAGGAACAATACTCCTCAGATAATAAAAGGTTAAAGAAGCAATAACAATAAAAGAGGCTTTGTCCTACCGAGAAGATTAAAAATAGCCCTCCCAGCACAACCACCAAAATCTATCACGTTTTCCCTGTCTCAGTTTCGTTATTTATTTAACTTTTTTTTTTAAAGAGTTCTGGTTTTGTATTTTGCTCCCAATTTTATCTACATCTGTTTTGTCTTCTATTAACAGATTCCTCCTTTGTTTCATTGCACACTTCTTGTGCGCACCTGCACGTTTAGACATTTTAATAGCTCAGAAGCACGTCTACAGAATTTTAATGGTTTAATGGGGAATTGCCAGATTTTTTTGTCATTCTTTTCTTTGGTGCCATTAAGAAAGAAGGCACACGCACGCATACAACTATACACATTCCCAACGGATCCACCCCATATATATATATATATATATATATATATATATATATATATATATATATATATATATATAAGGGTGATAAATTCTTTTAGTTATGTATATTTATTGCAACAATTTTGTTCGGAATTCTTTTTTCTCTAACTCATCATGAAATGATACTACCTTTCGACTATGATGTTTCATTATAAAAGAACAATTTCCGTTTTTCTTCGATAAGTTATTAGGGATATTAGAAATGATAAAATCAGTGAGTAAACTATACAGATTCAGGGCCAGACTTCATCTACTGCGGCTCTAAGTAATATGAACTTTGAGGACCTTCTGTAAACAAAATTGATTAAATAAATTATTCTTATATTATCTTTTTATATTATTATTATTATTTACTCCTTTTGAGTTTTCACATCAGTGTTAGCTGATGGTCTTTCACTGGAGTCTGAGTGACAGCAAGTCTCCTCAGGTCTCCAGGACTCTTCTGAGTATTCTGGCAGATTGCAGCAGTGCAGTGTTCTGAATGGTTTCAATCCTTCCTCTGATATCCAAACTTTCCAAGCCCTTTTCTAATCCTTTTGGAACTGTTCCAAGTGCACCAGCTACAATTGGTATCACTTTCACTTTCATAGTCCATAACTTTTTCAGTTCCCTGGCAAGGTCCAGATATTTGTCTATTTTTTATTTTTTTATTTTTTATTTTTATTATTATTATTATTATTATTATTATTAGTTTTTCACACCAGCGTTAGCCGATGGTTTTTCACTGACAAGTCTCCTCAGGTCTACAAGACTCTCTTGCGTATTCCAGCTGATTTCAACAATGCTGTTGTCTGGATGGTCTCAATTCTTCCTGATTTCCAGTTACTCAAGTATTTTCTCTAAGATTTGAAGGCCGTTCCTATTGTCGCAACTACTATTGGTATCACTTTCAACCTTATATTCCACAGATTTTTTCTCTTGCGGGGTCTAGGTATTTGTCTATCTTTTCGTTTTCTTTCATCTTGACCCTGTGATCGGCTGGAACTGCACCAGTTGAAAAGGTCTTTTTTTTTGTTAATTAATACTAGATCAGATCTTCTGGTTGGGATTAGGTAATCCATCTTTATCTCAAAGTCCCAGAGAATTTTATGCGTCTCATTCTCAAGAACAGATTCTGGTTTATGCATATACCATTTTCTTGTATGGTCAAAATTTAGTTTTTTGCATAATTCCCAGTGGGTTCCATTTCCAACCCAGTCGTGCCTAGCTTTGTATTCTCGTTGTGATAGGTTGCTGCATTCGTTTGATTATTATTATTATTATTATTATTATTATTATTATTATTATTATTATTATTATTATTTCTGAGTTTTTTACACCAGCATAAGCAGATGGTCTTTCACTGGAGTCTGGTTGGCTACAAGTTTTCTCATTTCCGGGACTCTACTGAGTATTCTAGCCGATCTTAACAATGCTATTGTCTGGATTGTTCCATTTCTTTCTCTGATTTCCCGCTCCCCTAGCACAATTCTCAGGGTTTCAACTTTCCAACCTAGTTTTATTCTTGTTTAGTTTGCTGCATTTGTTTAATACGTGGTTTGATCGTCTTATCTGTCTTCACACTAATAAGAATCAATCTATATATATATATATATATATATATATTTGGGTCATCCATTGAGCTCTCGGTAGATAATTGGGATTAGGTAGGTATTGCCAAAGATGACGTCAAATCTGTATTTTACAAAATAAATTTACCCCCTACCAATTGAAAATCAATTGTCAAAAATCAGAGAAATATCCGATTTTAATGGAATTTTCAGTGTTGATTGATCAATAAATGAATTTTATAATGCATCAGTTATTTTATATAAAAACTCTGATTTTTTCAGGTCACTTAATTTTGACCATTATTATTTTTAGGGTGCAAAATATCGGTGGGGTTATATAAAGGCGAAACTAATTACAGTATAAATAAAAAGACAAATACCGAAGGTATGAATAGAAGAAAAAAATTAAGGGAGCGATTGTGGTTGAAAATAAGTACTGAAAATCGGAAATTTAAATGTAATTTTTTTTTTTCGAAATTTTGTTTAATGTTGTTTTGTATATAATTAGCTCCTAGAATATCATTGAAAAAAATCTTTCATCGATATTTGTTATGTCTAAAAGTGTGGGGGCCTAATTTTTTAATTGTGTTTTCTCCAAAGATTATTAGATAACAATACTAAAGTAGACACTTTATTGAATAAAGGTTTATTTTTAGAATAAAAATTATGAAATTTGAAATTTAAAATTAAGCGATTCATATTTTAAATGAATTTTATCTATTAATTAGGTACACAAATTGTTTGTGCACTGTAATCAATGTAGGTCCCGTGATTAAATGTGATTAACATCCAGCAATGTGTGTTATATATCATTAGGAAATAAATGTTTACATATAATATGGTGTGAATAAAATCAATTCATGAAATCAATTAGAATGAAGTAAAAATAAATGTAATCTTTTTTGTATTTAATTTCATTAGTCTTTCTAACTCAATGTAATATTATTTTGCTAGTTCTGGTAATAATGCTAATTTTCCTAGCTGTTAACTTTTCTTCGAAAAGGACATTTTTTTTCTGTATTTAATAAGTTGAAACGATTATTGTTTCAACTGTTCACTTCTGTAAATTATGAAAAATGCATTTTTCTAACTTTGATTTTCCCCTCTGATTTTGAATGGCGTAATATAATTGACCTAGTACACAACAATATCAGTCTTAGTAAACGTGTAAGACAATTTGAAGATTGCCCTTATGGCAACACCCCACGTCTTTTTATTGTGCGCTAGAAGGCGGTGACTGAGGATCTTTGTGTCCAAGGTATGAAGTTAAACTACGATGGTGAAGTTCCAGAGCTCTGAGGAGTGTGGAGTACCCCTTCATCACCATTACTCCTAGGTTTACTTCGACCCAGAGTACTCGTATCTGTGAGGGTCACATGTATGGGTGGAATAAAAAATTAGTTTTAAAAATGAGTTTTAAAAAATAGAGTTTTAAAAAATAATCAAGTTTTAAAAAATAATCGAATTTTAAAAAATAATCGAGTTTTAAAAAATAATCGAGATTTTTTAAATAAGTGAGTTTGAAAAAAATTGAGTTAAAAAAAATGAGTTTTTAAAAATTAGAGTATCTATGAAGAATGGATAAAACAAAACGCCTGCGGTATAAATCAACCCCCAAAAAGGGTTGACATGCTATTAAAATCCAACCAACCAACACTTTTAATATCTCCTTTATATGAGTTTTTCTTAAAACAAAGAAAATAAAATGCCATCCATTGATTTGGGTTTGAAAAAGTTCCAATGCAAATTTTATTAAATATGAAATTTATATTATCACAATAATCTAATAACCGAGCAGCTTAAGGATTAAATGGTTAACAAGCGAGAATAGCAGACCATTGTTACTGTGTTAAATTCTCACTGAGAGCCTCCTACCTCTTGTGTTGTGCCACAACAAAGATAAGCTTGGTAAATAACTAATTGAAGAATCAAAATCAGACATTGATATTTAGACTGTCACAAAATCGTCCATTTACTAATATGGAAGTCTCATGACTAAATTCTGAAGCATTAATCATATATAAACTAATAAATCCAGTGATTACTTATATGATGGCATGCGTCTTATGGGAGGCCAAACGGTTACTCTTGGGATTGTAAATTAATCTATACGGATAAATTGATTTAGGGATTAACAGGAGAGAAGTAGTGGTGATTGCTCATGTCACTAGAGGTCGCCAATTTACTATAAAAATTGCTATTTGACGTCAAATGAAATTAGATGATTAATTTACAATGATATATATATATATATATATATATATATATATATTATATATATATATATAAGAATTTGGGATGTTTGTTGTTTTTTATAGAAGCATTGGTGATAAAGTATATATTAATATTTATATTTTTGCTTGAAGGCAATTACAATGCGCATAACGCATAAAATTCGATAATTATAGAAGATAAATAATATTGACAAGTGAATCTCGCAAAGAATTACTCGGCGTGTAGAACATCGTACAGCAGCTGTTTCGACTTTATTAAGTCTCATCAGCGATGTAGACTAACGATCTCCCTCCGACAGAAATCAAAACCGGGACTTCAGCAGGATAGTCAGAAACTATACTGCCCCAGCTACCGATACAGCACCGAGAAATTCCTGCGAAATTAACTTGTCAATGATAGCGGGACGTCTCTACCATAGGAGGCAAGGAACGCTAAGTGAACAACAAACACGGTGCTTTATGCTCTTCGGCGAAGGAGATAAGATTTTGGGATGTTTTTTTTATAGAAGCATTGGTGGATAAAGTATATATTATTATTTATATTTTTGCTTGAAGGCAATTGCCTTCAAGCAAATATATATATATATATATATATATATATATATATATATATATATATATATATGCTGGGTTTTATTTTTAAATATTATTATGACTGCTTTAATAACTGAGATGAAGAAATCCACGCAAAGAAAGATTTTAAACAAAACATATTCGTGACTATTCCATTTGCAATGCTTAACAGAAATATTGAAAAAACTAGCTGGACTGTGACTATAACACAGTATGATGATTTAATTATTACAACGTTTAAGATGTTTATTTAAAAGCTATTGAAAAATAGTTCAGTATGTAAATGTATAATAATTTTGATTTAACTCTCTCTCCCTCTTTCTTTCTATCTTTTCATTATATTCAATTGAAAATTGTTTAGCATCATCGTTTCCGCGCGCTCACAATTCTCCTTATGTTTCCCCTACTCTTTCTTTTTTTAAAGATATTTTCTGTATATAATGTCCTTCTTCCTTTTCTATCTTTGTAATGAAAAATAAGTAGTCCATTAACTGAGGTGACGAAACTCATAAGAAATAAGATTCGGTGGATAACCAATACCAGATAAGGAGGATTTACATTTTTAGATTTCATTATGGGCGAGTTGAAAGGTCTCATTTTTAACTAGAGGATTTTGCAAGATAAGGGACGTACAATTAAGAAACACTAGTATTAAAATATAAATAAACTATCTTAATATTGTCAATGTTTCTATCGTGATAGCAGTCTATAAGAAATTTTTTCTTTCAAACTCAGAAAAATTGGATTATTTGATTTGGTTTCCATCATAATATGTTTTACTCCCGGTGTCAAAGAGTTGTTTATCAAGGGCCAAAAATAGAATAACTCACTCATCTAAAACGCCTCTTACCATTAGAAAAGAAGAATAGAGTAATGTTCCGATATATATATTTACCAACACCTCCGCACGAGCAGGATGTGACACAAGGTCAATTTATTAAGTTAACAGGTTTGAATTCAGAGTTTTCCTTCTCCTAGACTGGTTACCTAGCCATGGTTAAAGAGCCCAGTCTGCCCTGCTATTTACTCATAGCTCGAGGGGAATTGGATTCATACCTTTTCCAAGGGTATTAGCACTATGAAATTCAAACAGCTTCGTCCAGGAATTGAACTCGGGTTGACGAGTCCACTTCCTATGATTTAGCCATTAGACCACGCGCCTACATGAATGTTCCGATATAAAAGGTATTTCGTCCCATGCCGAGAAACGGAAATAGTTCTGGTTGAAACAATTTTAAAGTTATTAATAATTAACTAGAATTTAATTCAAGTTAATTTCCGTAGTTTTTCATCATAAATATTCAGAACCCCATTTTATGGCCATCAGAAAGGATCGCATATCAGAAATGAAGATAATTGTGTTGGTGTAGACTGGATGACTGAGATTAATATCAAACAAATGCTAATTAAAAATTGATAATGGTGGACAATACTTCATCTAATAAAATAAAATCTATGATTTAGCAATACGGAATAACAATGAAGAATAAATAAAATAAAATTTGAACATCTATATAATAGTACTCATGTTAATTGTACGAACGTTATCTTGCAACCCTCTGATTAAAAATCAAACAACACAAAAAGCAACGAAAATTTTATATTAAAATTTTATAAAAATACATTAATTCTCTTTATTTGCAAAAATATGCGCCCACTGATGGGTGTAAGTATCTAAGTTTTAATGTAATGAAATATATTAAATTAGAAAGACTAACGAAATTATATAAGAATGCATATAAAAAGATTACACTTATTTTAATTGATTTCTATATAAAATCATTCATAGGTAAATTTTAATACGTTAGTGAATAAAACAATATTACCAATTTATGATATAATGATATTATAATAAAATTATTAATTTTTAAACCCGCTTTTGTTAAAACCAGTTTGCATATTAACCATTGGATATATTGTGCAAACCTTTATTTCTTAGTGGCATATGAGATACATTGTAAGAATTTAAACGCACAATTAACATGTGCTGTTTGGTGGCAAATCTAACGCAGATTTTCATAGAGAAATCATTAATAAATAAGATTTAAGAAAATTTATTATATGTAAAAAATGTTTATGTCTATAATTTAAATTCTCATTGATAAACTTACGCAATATCTGAGAGTAGTTGTGACGTAGTTTCGCTTACAAAAAGACACCAATCTTCATTATTATAAGATTTTCAAAATATTTTGAGATTATTTTTGCCTGCTGAAATGGTGTTATAAAATTATAATTGTAATTGATGAATAAAAGGAATTTGTAAGTGTAGGTTGTAATTTGATTATATTTTTGAGGAGACAGGTTAACATGTATGAATTTCAATCGCGCAGTTACCAAAACCTTTACAGCTTGTCAGTATGCTTATTGTCATCCAGTCGTGGTAGCTATTTGCTATTTCATAGCCACATGGACAATCATATAAAAGAATAGGGGAAATGTCATTTTCTACAAATTTCAAAGTGACGATGAACATTTCTTTATAACTTAGGTAGAGTAGACATAAAATCAACGGTGCTTGGTAACTGTTGTTTTCCCGTGTATGTAATTATCAACCAGTGGTTGGGCATTCGTATAGTGGAAGATACAGACAGTTACCAAGCGCTTTTGACTTATATATATATATATATATTATATATATTATATATATATACTTTGAAAGGAAGATATACTCAACGCCGTTATTCCATAATAAATTTATTTCAACCAAAATTGGGGCCTTTATAAATCTAAATTAATTTAACAAAGCTCCTCAATTTAAGTATCATCAGATGGAGAATCATCAATAATCGTATAGTGGAGATACTGACAGTTACCAAGCGCTTTTGACTTTATATATACTCTACCCTAACACGCATATACACACACACATACATATATATATATATATATATATATATATATATATATATATATATATTGAAAGGAAGGATAAACTCAACACCGTTATTCCATAATAAATTTAGACCAAAATTGGGACCTTTATAAATCTAAGTTGATTTAACAAAGCTTCTCAATTTAAGTCTCATCAGATGGAGAATCATCAATAATTGAATTGCATAACAGAAAATGTAGAATGTAGAATCTTCTTTATAAGCTGATAATATGACTGCTATATTTGTTTATATTAAAGTTTAACCTTGATATGGAGTAAACACTGGCTACCTTATTATATATATATATATATATATATATATATATATATATATATATATATAGGTATATAAAAACTATTTTTTTTGTGATGAAACAAAGAAAATACAGTGCTCAATCAAAAATTGTGAGAGCTAATATTTATTTAATTTGCTGAGTTTTTATAGATCAATGTTTATTATAAACAGCTACCCAGGTTTCATGCAAGGGCAATCATCAGATTGTTGAGTTAGATCCCATGGTGTTGTTGAAGATCTTTACTTAATGTCACATTCTGGACCGTAAATAACGTCGGTTACTTCCGCGGACGCTATTGTACTTCGATTTATTAAAAATTTTAATTTATTAAACTTTAATATAATATATATATTATATATATATATATATATATATATATATATATATATATATAATTAATGGTGATATTATGATTTCACACTCATAACTTAAAGTTTCTTGGTAATCCAATCATCAGATGAGAAGTGGCTGAGATGTCAAAAACCAGTCGTGAAATCTGCTCTGCTTTATTAGCATTGAGCACCTTTCCATGCAAATACTTTTCTCATTTTTCATTCACTATTCATTAATATATATATATATATATATATATATATATATATATTATATATATATATATATCAATGGTAATATTATGGTTTTACAATCATAACTTGAAGTTTCATCGTAATCCAATAATCAGATGAGTTCAATGGTTGAGATCTTAAAAACCAGTCGTGAATGGTTGAGATTTTAAAAACCAGTAAAAAAAAAATTACTGGTTTTTTAAAATCTCAACCATTGAACTCATCTGATGATTGGATTACCATGAAACGATTGTAAAACCATAAAATTACCATTGATTATAAATCTGCTCTGCTTTATAAGCATTGAGCACCTTTTCATGCCAATACCTTTCTCATTTTTTCATCACTATTATTATATTATATATATATATATATATATATATATATATATATATGTGTGTGTGGGTGTGTATGTGTATGTATGTATGTATGTATGTATGAGAGAGGGAGATCGGGATCGAAAGCATCATGCCTTTCAGGACTGTTTTGAAAAAAATATATATTGCATTAAGTTAAATTAAACGGAGAGTAATGCACACACTTCGGCTTTTAAAGTCTATATTAAACTTAGCCTATCATGACACACGATTAGAAGTGTAGCGGACACAATAAAAAACAATATGCCTCTATACAATTAAACTAATCTGAAATTTCTTTTCACCCCCCATCCCTTCCCTAAAATTACACATTGGCCACACATTAATAAGAAAATTGAAAACATGTCAAACCGTGACATGTCATCCAATCAAAAGAATATGCCTTGCATATTGATTCTTAATGCTTAGTTAATATCTTGCTTTCCCATTTTATAAAGACAATTACTTCTGTATTATTGATATCACTTTGTTTCTCGTTATTCAACTAATTTCTTCATATTGATCCCCGATTTATTTTCCATTCCAATGTCATCGATTTTTGATTGTTTTCTTTCTAATCGATGGTCGTTTGATTCCAGCTTTTCTTTGAATTACCATTTTTGTTTTTTTGGTCGACAAAAGATTTTGATTCTTAATTTCTCACAGTTTTAGATTCCCGCTCATTATCTATTGATTCGAAATTCAAAGATGACCCCAATTTTCTCGACTCGCCACAGTTGCCTTCATTAAACGTCCTTCATTTTTCTTTTTCATCTTGATTTTTGATGGTCTATTTTTTTCTTTTTCCCAGTCCTGTACTGATTCCCAAACGAACATTTCGCCTTCGTTTATTCATTATTGATTTTTCAGAGGAATATTGATTCGGTGATGTCCGTTTGAATTCTGATTCATCCTTCGTCCGCCTCTCCCCTCTCTCGTCTGAAATTCCATTGACGTTTCATACTTCTTGCCAATTCCCTGATTCGTGATGTTTTTCTTGTGAGCTGATCCCTTTCTTATTCTCGTTTGTCTTTAATCAGACATCTCTTGAATTATATTTCCTTTTTTTTAAAATTCTAATTCTCTTTTTAATTTTGAATTGTTAATATTTCGTTAACTGTCTTTTATTCTTTTTGGTTTGACGCTAATTTGCGATCCCCTGTATCCCCTTCTTCCACAGCTGCTACTGATTTCTTCTTTCGATTAATATCGAGATATTCATTATAAAATGATTTTGGAGGTCACCTATTGGATAGAGAAGTTTTGTCAGGACATATCCAGGTCCAGAGTTGTAAAAGGGAGTGGGGTCCAAATTGAGAGTTCAATGTTCAATATTCTTTAACAGAGCAGTATATTTGGTAAAGAAAAATGCTTAAAACCGATTATTATGTTCGTGATAGATCTATTTATACACATAAGTATATTTATATACCTAAGAAAAATACATATAAACTCCGATGAATTCTGTTTACCATTTCACAATAAAGTTGTCAATTTGACGAAACTCATAGATATATACATATGGGTATATATAGATCTATTACCGCTAAAATGCCCGATTTTTTCACATTTTCATTATATATATATATATATATATATATATATATATATATATATATATATATATATATATAAAGAACTTGAAAGAAAGACAAAAGTAAGTATTACGAAAAAGTAAATGAAAGAGATAAAAACTTAAAACAAGGAAAAATGTTTAAAATATAAAAGGAGAGAAAGTGAATAAATTGTAAGTAATAGGATGAAGGGAAAGCAAAAGGAAAATTAAGAAGAAAAAAAAAAAAAAAAGAAAAAAGAAAATTAACGGAATATTGTGAGGAAGCGGGAATTTTTTAAAAAATCCATCGAGAAAATACGAGAATAACGTTGAGAAACAAAGACAAATAGATGAGAAAAGCATTACGAAGAAAAATATAAAATGTAAAATTAGCGTTTGATTTATGAAGTGCTTAAAAGCGAGGGAATAATTTGGAGCTTCTCCCCTTTCATAAAAAAATGAAAAGAAAGAAAAAAGAATTCTATCGAAATTGAAATAAATTCTGAAAGAAAGTAATAAGATGTAAGGAGAACTAAAATAAGATAATTGAAGACCCTAAAAAGAGAAAGAAGTCAAAATCTTCAAATAAATGCGAAAATAATAACATCAAGGAAAAATGAATAAAACAAGACAGAGTATTAGAGAAAAAGAAAGAACCTTTAAAAAAAACGATGAAAAAAATAAGGAAAATGAAAAAGAACGACATGTGAGAATAAAATAAGAGATAAAGAGGAAAAGGAAAATGAAAAAGAAGATGAGAAGGAAATTAGAAGAAAAAATGAAAAAATAATGAGAAAAATGACATATCCTGAAAAAATGTGAGAAGAAAAAGTATTTAAAAAAAGAATCGAAAAGAATCAAAGGAAAGGTTGCGTCTTTGTGAACTTTTACGTAAATGTATATATATATATATATATATATATATATATATATATATATATTAGTTGAATGAAGTTACAAATAAAAGGTTTAGCTTTTATTTATTTATTTGGGAACGATATTCCCGATATATGTAATATCGTTCCCAAATAAATGAATAAAAGCTAAACCTTTTATTTGTCATTTCATTCAACTATCAACGCTCTATCACAGATATTGAGCACTCTTCTAATAACACTGTACGTTGGATTACTACTACTTCTTTCTAGTGTACTAGTGCCAACCATACACATTATATATATATATATATATATATATATATATATATATATATATAGTAATAGTAGTAGAGGAAAGGAGTTAAAGGTCTACCATGGTTTTAATCAAAATGTATTCATCAGGACCCTACCAATACTTTATTCGATATGATTCCTTAGTTAAATTAGAGTTTAATTATGGAATTACATTGACTTAGTTAATGAAATCATTTGGATTGAAACCATGGGAGTCCATTAACTCTTTTCCTCACTACTATTATTATCATCCTCATAATTATTATTGCTCTCTTGTTTTAATACATTGAGCACTTTTGGATTATTACCTATTGCCACTGTAACGGAAATGTTAAATCGGCAATAAGATACTAATATATATATATATATATATATATATATATATATATATATAGTAAAAGTCGTCGGGGGGGGGCGTCGGTATCAGCCAATCAGCGAGGGAGTCTCCCCTTTTCTAGCGCTAGACCAAGGAGATTGTGTTAGAATCTGAGGTGGAGTGCTACAACTACCATCAGCTCCTTACTTTACTGCACAGATCCATGTGCTACTCATACGCTGAGTTGGTGAGGACCGGTATCGAACTAGGAACCTTGTGGTTTCTAGCCGAACGCTCTACCGACTGTGTGTGTGTGTGTGAGAGAGAGAGAGAGAGAGAGAGAGAGAGAGAGAGAGAGAGAGAGAGAGAGAGAGAGAGAGAGAGAGAGAGAGAAATTGATACATAAGGAACTGATCAAAGAAAAAAACAAAAAAAGGAAGAAAGATAAAGTCACATATTACAAAATGAGTGACGAACGTGAAAAACAAAAACAAAAAAAAAAAAACACATCCCATCTATGGGTTAAATAGAAAAATGTGTTAATAATAAAATTGTATTATCCATTAAGAATTGATTTATTTCAAAACTTTATCGGCATTAAATGACCCACTGAGTTGATATGCCGTAAAACAAAACAAAACAAACCAAAAAAAAAAACAAACACAAACAAAAACAAACAAAAAACAAAAAACAAAAACAAGAAAAAAACTCTGAAGAAAATGTAAGAAACATGTTTCTTGTAGGACAGAAGAGAAAAGAAAGATTTTCTGATGAAAAAAAAAAGTTTTAAAACTAAAAGGAACAAATAGAGAGAAAGACGTAACAATTCAGGAGAGAAGAATTTAGAAAAAGAAGGAAAGGCGTAACAAATGCCTAACTGACTTTAAAAAAATGAAAAGATATTGAAGAAATAAAAGAATAAGCGTAAAAATGACAAATATATAATGACAAACCAAAAAAAAAAAAAAAGGGGGAAAACGAAAAAAAAAGGAAAGAAAATATGTTTTTAAAAATATCAAAGAGAAGAAAGTAATAGATGTAAAACATAAATAAACGAATTAAACTTTGTGCTGAAATCTCGAAGCAACGAGAGATTAAAACAACGTGAAAAACAAAGGGAAAAAGGAAATGGAAAAAAGAAAAGAAAAAAGAAAAGAAAAAAAAAGAAAAGAAAAAAGAAAAAAAGAAAAAGAAAAAAAGGAGGAGAATTTTCAAACCGTAGCAGAGCCAACACAAAAGCTAGGCTGCTACAGAAAACCTTTAAAAAAAATGTAAAATAAATAAAATGAAACTTAAGAATAATATAATGAAATAAGTAAAAACAATTTTTTCTACAAAGTAACAACAACAACAACATGATAATAATAATAATAATAATAATAATAATAATAATAATAATAATAATAATAATAATAATAGACAAAGTAAAATAGGAATAGAACGAACACCTTCAGCAGCAAATACCGAGCCACACATTTTTTCCAAACAAGTTAATAAATAAATAAAAAGTTTGGAAGAAAATTTTTCCGAATGGTGCGGTGTGGTGTGAGTTTTTGATGGATGACTGAGCTAAAACTGGAAGTGCGAAAACGATGTTGGGGGTGTGTCATTGTTATTTTTTTAAATTTATTTTTTAGACTTAACCCCCAAAATCTTCTGAGTCATGCAAGCTTATATTGTGTATATTTAAAACCTGCAAATATTCTTATAGGAACAAACAGGGAAAAACAGGAAAGAAGATACAATTGAAACACAAAGATACAGTCAATAAAAAAAAAAAAAAAAAAAAATAAGCCGAATTTCAACGAATTGGTGAAAGGAAAGAAAAATACAAAATATTAAAACAATGCCAAATAAAGAGACATATATATATATATATATATATATATATATATATGTGTGTGTGTGTGTGTGTGTGTGTGTGTGTGTGCACATACTCCTATATTCAGTTAACTTTTAGTAAGAGTTTATGCATGCATAAATGAGTGTGTACGGAGACGTATAAAAAGATCCCATTTAACACAATAACAGTTTCTCAAGTAAATCGACATACGGCCATCAAATTACAAACTAAAAAGCATACATGAAAGATATTTAGAGGAAGACACCCACATTATACGTACAGAAGTAGGTAAATGGACACAAATTTCATCTTACATATATATATGTGTGTGAGGTGTTGAAAATATAGAAAAAAGCGGATAAAACGACACAACACCTAAATTTAAATGATATTTTCAAACACATTGTGTCAGATTTACTCAATCTTCTACTCCTCACACACACACACACATATATATATATATATATATAGTAAGCCAGGAATATGTATTAAAAAATTCTGGACTCTTACGAAGAATGGGACTAAAAATATAAAAAAATCAATTAAACTAAGATAAACGTGTTTTCTTACCTTTTAGAGATCCTATTTAGATATATTTAATTTAGAGATGAAAAAATCAACTATGCATGTGAAGTCAACAAATAAGAATTACGATTAACTATCAACGGGACTTGAAATCTCGCCATATATCGCGAGAGCTTGTCAATCATGGACGTCACCTTCAGTTACTGAATATTCGAGACATTCTACTAATATTTTCTCTGTGATTTTCTTTTCACGTTTGTTTTGTTTCTAAGTAAACCTAGAATTACTTATTATTAAATGAATATTTTTCACTATTCTCATTGTTTTTATTCCAACGTAACATTATTTCTTATTAGTACGAAACCTTTCTTCGATACTCTCTTTAGCCAGTAGATCAAAGACCCCACCCAATGGGTTCACTAGTTGGTCATGGACGCTGCTTAAGGATGGAACCCAGGGGCTGAGCTGTCCATAACATGCAACACTCGACTTTGGCCGTTACTTAAATTAGACGGTCGGTCGGAGGTGCCCTCTCCAATCAATCGGATGGTCATGTCAGGCCCTAGCACCTATAAGATTGTCCCAACCCTATTGCCATAAGGCAAGCCCCATTCCTTTTTATATCATATATGCACTAGAAGGCGGTGGCTGAGGTTCTTAGTGTTCTGGGTATGACGTTAAACTATCTGATAGTTAACTTCAAATTCTGTAGCTCTGGGGAATGTGGAGTACGCCTTCATTACCATTACTCTGACCCGGAGTGGTAGTACCTGTTAGGGTTCCATTTATGTTATAAATAGGAAAAAAATATGTTCAAAAATGAATTTAAAAATTGAGTATGAATAAAACAAAACTTGAGAAATGTGTTCAATAAATGAGTTTAAAAAATTGAGAATGAAATAAAACAAAACGTCTTCGGCATAAAATAACACAACAAGGGTTGAGATGCCAACCAACCAACCAAAGATTGGTGCACAAGAACCTTGTTTTTCTGTGCACCGTTTGTTTGACCTTGTATCGTATTAAGATAAGCTTCTACACATGCGCAGATTTTTCACGGCCATGCAAACTCAGATCTAAGCCTAAATGAATACAACTTTATAGAAGCGTAGAACTTGATACACAAATAATATCTCAAGCCAGTAAACGTCATCACACACCTCCTCTACCAAATTCGTGCCTGTTCCATCAAAGAAGTAATAAACTAGAATTTGCTTCTCTTTTATTTTTTCTCTAAAATTCCATTGTTTAAAATGAAAGCCTCTAAGTATCTACAAGAAAAGAGCTAAAAAAATCTTTAAATTTTTATTTATGCTTACGCATGCGCACTGTTTCCGTAGTTTTGTGGCGGGAAAGAAAAGCAGGAAATAGTGTGCAATAAAAAAAAAAGATAAGTGGAAGAAGCTGATGTGGAGAAGATAATGCTATTATAGAAAATCAGAAATGTTTTTAACTGAAGAGAAATGGCGGGAAAAAGAGACGAAGTCAGAGAAGAGAGAAGAAGAAAGAGGGAGGAAAAGATATCTTGGAAGTAAAGAGTGGTGAAATGTGGGAATAACACGATAAATATAGAAGGAAAAAAAAAGAAAGAAAGAGAAATGATTTAGAGGAAGAAGAATGCGAAGGAAAGACAAATAGGGATGGAAATAAAGGAAGATCGTAACAGAAATGCAAAAAGAAAGGGGTGGAGAAAAAGAAAGCGAAAGAGTTGAAAACAGGAAACGTTGGAAATAATGGAATGATAAAAAAAAAAAAAGCAAAAAAAAGCAAGCGATGCGAGAAATTAGAAAGGGTTTGAAATAGAAAAAATAAAAAAAAGAAGAAAGATACAAGGTCATCATATGGTGAATCGTTAACAAATACAAGATGGACTATATATCGGCATTGCAGTCTCGGAAGACTATAATTCTTGTGTCCCTGAAGTTACAATATTCGAAAAACAACATTGACCACAGATGTCGCATGTAAAGGCTGTCCCTGAAGATGTTAATGTGCCGGTGCTTTGTTGCCG
The DNA here is from genome assembly GCA_023376005.1 of Doryteuthis pealeii. NCBI lineage: Eukaryota > Metazoa > Mollusca > Cephalopoda > Myopsida > Loliginidae > Doryteuthis > Doryteuthis pealeii. The sequence goes on from CM042142.1 coordinate 68,277,606, forward strand.
CCTTTCTTCTGAACCTCTTTGCGAGGGCGGTCATGAGCCAAATTTTCCCAGCCGGAAGTGGTAAGGCCAAAGCACCTGAGAACGTTCTTGCAAACATCCTTAAAATGCGTTGGGGGGGCACTAATAAAATTATAATAATTTTTATTTTGCAGACGAGACGAATACAGCGTTGCCAAAATTTTGAATTATCAAATTATGTAAACCTTTGGTATAATAGAGCATTCTCTGTATTCGGCTCATGGTATAACATAATTCTAAAATTTACCTTCTTATTTGCCTTTTCCCGACAAATAAAAGTATCATAACCCATATCAATATATCAATATTCTTGTTCCTTAATATTCCGACTGTTATCATCTTGCAACACCCTCTGGTTAAAAATGAGACCGTCCAAGATGAAATGAAAAAATATAAATCCTGATTATCTGGTGTTGCTATCCACCGAATTCTTACTTTCTTGTGAGTGACATCATCTCAGTTAAATTTTCGTTATTATTATAAAGAAAGATAGATAGGAAAAAGTAAGTGCTACACAGAAAAGTATGATAAGAAAGAAAGAGTAGGGAAAGATATATAGAGAGAGGGGCAAGCTTGCGGAAGCGATAACGCTACACTCTTTCAACGAACATAATGAAAAGATGAAAATAAAAGAGTGAGAGAGAGTTAAATCAAGGCTATTATACTTTTTACACATTGGACTATTTTGCAATAGCTCTTAAGTAAACATATCAAACGTTGTAATCATTAAATTATCATACTGTGGTATACTCACAGGTCCTCCTTGTCCATAAATGATACTGATTGCATTTTATTTCATTTAAAAATTAATCATACAATCACCTTCATGCAGTAACATATCAGTAGAGCAAAGATATCAAAAACATTGTATATTTTTTAGGGACAAAGTATATACAGTCATAACTTGAATTACGAATTTCCCATCCTAAGAATTATCCGAGTTACGAGCTTTCACTCTGTCGATTTTTTGTTTCATATTGAGAGCTAAAATTTGAGGTACCAGCGAGCTTCAAATACGCTTATATTAATAAGTTAACTAAACAAAGAAAATATTATATATGAAAAATAAACCTTAAAACATGTTACAGCACATAATTCATTACATTCTATTTTATTATAATCTTATACAATGCAGTGCTATTTTACTTATTAAAAAATGTATAAAAAAGTAGGCTGTTTTTTCCCGGGGTTGAAACGGATTAATGACATTTCAGTTTATTTCACAGGGGAAAATTAATTTGATATACAAGGAAATTGAGATATGAACGGAATGAAATAAACTCGTAAATTAATATACCAGTGTATATATATTTACCAACCTCTCCAACGACTAGGATACAACAAAAACAATTTCGTAAGCGGAGTTTAACTGGTTTGAAATCAGGGATTTCCTTCTACTAAACTGGTTGTCTAACCAAAGCTAATGAGCCCAGTCCTCTATACAATTTACCCATAGCTGGGAGAAAATAGATATACGTACACCTTTCCAAAGAATATTAGCGCCATGTGAAACAGCCTAATCCAGGATTCAAACTCGAGTCATTGTGTCCATTTCAAACGATAATAACCATTACATAATGCGCCTACAGAGCATTTATAATTCAGTAGGTATTTCATAAAACCAACTTATGTCCAAAATTATTTTTCATTAACAGGTTTATCTGAACATTATGCTAATATGAATTCCTAAAGCTTATATTTTGTATCATTTGGATTATTCGGCCTATTTTCCTCATCTTTATTGTTATCTGTAAAACGTTTCAGCCGATTGATCTCCGGCATTCTTCGGGTATTTCTTTTGGACCCAGGAACCTTCTCGAACGTCGAACGTTGTACAGATAACCATAAAGATGGGGACAATAGTCCGAATAATCCAAATAATACAAATTATCAAGCCTCATTTAAAAAAACTCAGAGATCTTAAAGCTTAGTCTGGCACAATACCACAGATAATGAGCACCGATTAAGGATCAAAATCCTCACAGTATTAGTCTGCAAGTATTGTTTGATTATCACTACCCCATGGGGATTAAAATATATGTTAATTAACTTAGCTTATTCTATCAGGAGACAAGTATGTAACCCAGTTAGGATCGAGATCACTGCAGTCTTAATGATCTTTTGATACTCGTTTGTTCACCACAACTCCATACTTCCCCAAAGCTCCAGAATCGAAACCTCACACCAGCTTCAGTTTAATGTCTTACCTATTATAAGAGCTTAAAACGCTAGTCTAATATGCTGTAAGGTATATTCCTTTGGGCCCTGTGTCCAGAGGCTTTGGCCTGCTAAGATATATAATGTTGGCGTGGATTCCAGGCGCCATCACCCAGGCAACTCCTGCCTTCATCGTCATAAATGGACAGGGCTGGGTTTATTGCCCAGTGCCAGAGGCGCCTCAAAAGAAGAATGTCGAGTGGGTTACATGCAATTTTTAACACTGGCCCCCACGTGAGCTTCGGTTTGTGCGTGGCTACTCATGTAAATCGGACTTTGTGTTCATCTGACATGGTGGGACGTCGGAAAATAACGTCCTCCCAGAATTTTAGCCATATGTCAGACTAAACGGTAGGATGAGA
>CM042142.1:68287702-68412702 GCA_023376005.1 Doryteuthis pealeii
TATTATATATACTAGCAAATATATGCACCCTTCGGGTGCAAGTATTTAGGTTTTTCTGTAATAAAATATTGTATCAAATTAGAAACTATTTAGAAAATTATAAACCGAGGGAGTATAATCGAAAAATAGAACAGCTTTAAATCTCACTCTTCCATCATTTTCCATCACTCCCGACTTTCATTTTTCCTAATTTATCTATTTAGTTAGATTATGAAGTATTTAATAAAATTACAGTTCTTTCGTCTTATTTATGGATTTCTTTTAAGATTTATCCCCGAGATTTTTGCTCAGATTCGTTAAGAGAAAACCAAACAATTAGAAATCAATAATATTAAGCATATATTTATTAAAATCAAATTCTTAAATATTAATATGCAAATTAACCTTCTCGTTCACAGTGTAAACTGCTATCTTGTTGAATATATAAATATACTTGCATGTTATTAGTATGTAGATTAATCGAACTGTATTAATAAGGTATACCAATTTTATCAATAATATAGGTTTAAATAAAATAAAAAATTAATGGTGAATGTGACGTCAATAACTAAGGGAATTGTGACTTAAGTAGTGATTTAGTTTCGGTTACAGACAGATAGACACACAATCTCCATTATAATAAGATATATATATATATATTAAATATCACCGATATTTGCTTTTCGTGCAAAGCTTATGAAGATTTGATTCATATTCGAAGATATTTAACAATTAAAAGATACATAGAAATCGCATTGAAATTCTACTTAAGAATGTCCAGCAATTATAAATCTCAAAAGTAAACAAATCTATACACCAGTGTTTCTCCCCGTCTACCCAGAAATCGCTGGGTAGCCGCTTCTAATAATACCTAAATCTAATGCAGTATTCAATAGTGTATAATTGTAGTGAAGTGGGACCAAGGGATCCAAACTTACCTAATGCTAAGCGTCCTGATCTGTTCCGTCGTGGTCGTCATTTGCATTCACGTCTCTGCGCATGTTCAGAACAAGCCCTTTTAAGACCATCAATAATTTGCATGCGTTAGCAAGTAGCTCAATATAGTGTAAGCCACATAAATGGTGGTGGTGGGGGCAGTGTGAATCTGGAATCCAGAGAAGTTGGATGGTGGTAACTGCTGCAAGGGTCAGTTTTCTGCGTTAAATATTAAAAAAAAGTTTTTACGACTCTTTATTGGTGATAATTTAGATATATACAATATAATCAATTTAATCATTTAATATTTTCTATTTTCTTGTTTTTTATACGAAAGCTAATTCTTTAAAAATTATTAAAAGAAGGTTAATGATATTTATATAATATATGAATATGTAAAATGTTTAATTTTTGTTGTGTTTTCTAATTTATGTAAACCTCAAAACTACTCAAAAAAGATGAAAATAGTTATAATAAGGAATTCTTATATTTAATGGTTTATTAGTAACTTAATCCAGAATTAATGAATAGAACAAAATGTTTTCGGCATAAAATAATCCAACATGTGTTGACATGCCATAAAATCGGAGAAAGATAGAAAAATAAATTTTTAGAGTTATCTTTTTCTTTTCTTTTTTTTCTATGAAGAACAGTAATTCTATGCTTTCTAAAGGTGCAAAATTCTTGTAAAAAATTAAAGTCGTCGGGGTGGCCTAATGTCGGTATCAGCCAGACAGCGATGGAGTCTATCCCCTTTTCACTAACGCTAGACAAAGGAGATTGTTTATGCGTCTGAGGTGGAGCGCCACACCTACCATCAGCTTCTTACTTTACCGCACGGATCCCTGTGCTACTCATACGCTGAGTTGGCGAGGGCCGGTATCGAACTAGGAACCCTTGTAGTTTCTAGCCGAACGCTCTACCGACTGAGCTAACCCGACCCTTCAATATATAACAAATATAACAAACATCAATTATGTCTATTACTGCTTATGACACAAGAACCAATATTCATTTTGTCGAAAATATTTCGACCGTGAGGGGGTAAGAAAAAGAAAAAAAAGAAAAGGACATAGAGTCCGTGGCCAGAGTCCTTGCGAAACAATGCTAGTTTCACGACCTTCTTGAATAATCAAGGGTCATTAGCCATCCTTTCTAGGGTAACATGGCTTCATTCTGTATAATGTATATCAATCTCAAGACTGGTCAGGTAACAACCGATCAGTACGACAAGAAAACGATGAATGGCGTGAAACGATGGCTCAATTCTATGTCTGGTGAAGTCCATTTATACCAAAAGCAGACCTGCGCACACCCCTGTAGAAAGGCATAAAACTCCCGTCCGCTGGAGATCCCGACTTAGGTATTTCGTACCAGACATTGCCACTCCAGCCGACGCTATACGTGAGTAGAGGGCCCACCTCAAATATTTTTTCCACAATTTTCTTAAATAGAATAAGATACCCTTTTTACCAAATGTTTAAAACTATATAAGATTTACGTGTAATATTTACAGTGTAAAAAAGTAATTTTGTGAAACGTACATAGCTGCGAACATAATGTCTAACATGAAACATTAGTTCACGCTGATCTTACACCTGAATTTCAATATTCTTTGTAACAGGTAAAATCGAGAAATATTTTTCATTTTTAACTGTAATGGGCATAGCCGACCCCACCCCCGACGTAAGCGATAAAGAATCGCCTGTGCCTTGAATGAAAGCCTCAAACGGCACGAGGTGTAATTTACACAACGACGAGGTGAACTGCAATAAAAGCAGGCAATTGTTCACACTGAGGCAGAATGAACCAGGCGGTGGAAGGAGTGACAGTGTCGACAACGGCGAAAATAGTATTTATTGTTCGTTTATCCAAGGATTTGAACCAGCAAGTTCGAGAATTCGAGAATGGCCGGTTTAGCTCAGTCCATAGAGTGTTCGAATGGGAACCTCAAGGTTCCTGGTTCAATACCGGCCCTCACCAACTCAATGTATGAGTAGCACAGGGGTCTGTGCGGTAAAGTGAGGAGCTGATGGTAGATGTGACGCTCCCCTCAGATGCCAAAACAATCTCCTTTGTATAGCGCTAGTGAAAAGGGGATAGATTCTCTCGCTGTTTGGCTGATACCGACTTTAGGACTCCCCGACGACTTTACTTTACTTTTTATTGAGAGTCTGTACCGTTAGAAGATTGTCCCAAACTTTTTGTGCGCTGGAATTTCTTGTTGAAATTGTACATAATTTTTTAATTATTTTATGTAAGTATTTAGTTTATTTTTATTGATATATATTTAATGACATTCTTTACAATTATAAACCTTACTTTCTATAAAATTCAAAATAGAAAACATATACAAAGTTAATGAAATAACGATACAAGACAATACTAGTCAAAATGAAAAATGATATTTCATATATACTTCATTACACACACAGACACACACACTACAAACAAATCAAAAGTCTTTACTTTAAAAACTAATTGGTGTTACTTTAAGTTTCATTTTACAAACGCCTGGAGCTGTCTGGTGATTGTTATATGAAACTTAAAGTAACAGCAAGTAGTTTCTAAAGTAAACACTTAATTCGTTTTCGATTATGACGATGATAATCATGATAATGATAATAAATTTCACTAAAGAATTGTTAAAAATAATCTTTTCCTACGATTTTTAACTCCACTTTCTTTATATATAAGTATATACTTATTAATCTCTAGCAATGCTTGAAAAGTGCTATTGTTCTAAAGATGGATTTATTTTATTATTTCACTCCATTCGGGCTTTTCATACCCAGTTCAGCCGGTGGTTCAGTGGAGACTGGTTGACAGCAAGTCTCCTCGTGTATTAGGCTCCAATGAACCACTAGCAAAGGGGTGTGTGAAAACTCAAATGGAAGGAAATAATATAGTTTTATTCTGAGAAGATTATATATATATATGAAGTGGTAAAACGATGTGTTTGAAATGGCGAAGGCCGACAATAATTAATTAATTAAAAAATTAGGTATGACTTTAATTAAGCACATAATCTCCCTAAATATATATATATATATATATATATATATATATGTGTGTGTGTGTGTGTGTGTGTGTGTGTGTGTGAGTGTGTGTGTGTGTTTAAACATCTAGAAAAGTTTTTTCCTATTTTTTGTTGGAAATTTTCCGTGTTGTCATTCAAAATTTCTTGAATTTAAAACAACTTACAATCAAATATATCCTTCTAAATTGTAAAGGCCTCAAAAACACCCGCAGAAAATACTATCAAACAAGAAACCTTAGGAACCTCTTTAATAATACAAACCTGAAGTCATTTTAAATTTTCTAAAAAAAAAATATTAAAAAAAGCAACCTTTTCAACAGGATATAAGAAAACATAACCGAATACCTCCATAGAACCACTACTTTAAAGACTAAAATCCAAAATAACCTTTTCTGGCATTAAATCACCCACATAGATTGATATGCCGTTAAACAAAACTCTTTTCGCTTTCTACCATCGTTGATGATTTTCAAAGTTGAAATCAAGATAAAACTTTCTATGAAACATTTGTTTTTAATATGCAAATTGTTTTCTGTCCAGAATGAAGTAAAAAATGTTGAATATTTTTTCTTTTAAGTTTTATTACGGTTTGAGTTTTTAAATTTATATCATTACGTTTTCATCATAGCAAATGCTGGAGCCAGTGTAAACCCTCAGCAGTATGTAGCGAGAGAGTTAAAGTGAATTGATTTGCGAGCCACAGAGATTGAACACACAACCTGGAAAATGTGTGGTGACTGCTGGTAAGTCTCACTGTCATTGGTTGGAGTGATTCGGTAGTGAGAAGGTATAAAAGCTTAGACAGTCCCTCTTTGTGGCGTTATTACTGTTTTCAGCTGGAGGAACCGGTTGTTCCTGTAGGTCTGAATAACCATACTTGCGACAATTGACAACCCAAAGGATTTTCTTTAGAATTTCCACATCACAGGAGTATAAAATAACTTTTCAAAATCCACCCATTTCTGTTGATTTGTTGTCAAACCTGAAATCCATAATATACGGTGATTTATTTCAAACGATAGAAAAGATAAAAGATTATGCGCTATGAGATTTACATAATATACCGCAGAAAGACTTTAAGAACAAAAAAACAAAAAAACAAAAAACACAAAAAACTGGAAAGAGAGTATAGAGAGGATGATTAGAAGACACATTACATTGTTGTTGGTAGGTATTTACACAACCCGTTTGCCATAGGTAGGATATGACTTGAGACCACAAGTATCGGGCATCCAGGGAGGAACTGACTCGCTATTTAGTAGTAACTGATCTGCGAGACTACCTTGCTAACCATTGCACTAAATTGAGACGCACTTTTGTACCGACCTGTTTGTGACGGGTAGGATGTGACACAAGGTCGCAAATATAGGGCCTCCAGGATCGACTTCGCTATTCAGTTGTAACGGATCTGCGAGACTAGCTTTTTAACCATTATTTAACTCTCTTCATTAAGTTTTAGCAATTCATTTATTTTGGATGAAAAGAAAAATAAAGTTGTATTTTCTTTTGAACATACCCCATAAATTCCGAAGGCGTCACATCGTGGTGTAATGGTTAGCGAGCTAGTCTCGTTGATCTATTAATATTGAATGGCGAGTTCGATCTTCGTTTGGTGCCTAATACTTGTGACGTTGTGTCACATCGTACCCGTGGCAGATAAGTTGGGTAAATGCCAACATTGTAAACTCTAATATAAAGATATACTTACAAACTAGCGAGACCAGTAGATATACCACATTATGATAATTCAATTATTACAACTTTTGATATGTTTACTTAAGAGCTATTGCTAATAGTTCACTATGAAAAAAGTATAATTTTGATTTAACTCTCTCTAACTCTTTTTTTTTTTGTTTCATTCTTTTCATCTTTTCATTATGTTCAATTGAAACCGATTAGCATTATCTCTTCCGCACTCTCACGCCCTCTCTTTCCCACACTTACTTTCTTCCTTTCTAATTATATTTTTTCTGTTTAGCATGTCCGTTTTCTTCCCTTGTTCTCTTCATAAGAATATATTTCTTTATAATAAAAACGGAATGGTCTATTATTCAGCTAAGGAGACAACACTCGTGAGAAATAAGGATCCACCGAATAAACAACACTAGATATGTGCATTTCATCTAGGACTATTTGGAAGATCTTATTTTTACACAGAGGGTGTTGCAAGATGGTAACGGTCGTTCTTTTAAGGAACACTAGTATCAATATATAGATGTGCACGTGTTTTTTTTTAAAATTGTCTTTAAGCGCCATCGCATTCTCTGCACATGCGCTGTCAACTGCCTGTGCTCGTCTCCACACCCGCATGCGCTTTAGGGGTCGTTTTTTGATTAGATCTAACACAGCTGTCATGGCGAATTGTTTCGCTTCAATGCATTATTTGGAATCCTGAAAGAATTTTGAAGGTAAAAGACAACGGCTGTTTGCGCTTCTGGTCGAACAGCATTGTGTCAAAGAGTAAAGAACTTCATTTTTATCGGGGTGGCTCGTTGTTAGATTAATTTTAATCAGAAAAGCCCAGATTTAAAAGTAGATAGTAAAACAGAAGCGTAATTAGCATTTGAGAAAAGAGAAAAGAATAAAAAAAAGATAAAGAAATAATAAAGAAAGAAAGAAAAGAAATAGTGAAAAGAAGGAACGAAGGAAATGGAAAAAATAAGGGAGTTAAAAAAGGATAAAATGAGAAAATTAGAAGAAATATTAGAATAAAGAATAATATTAGAATAAGAAAATCAGGAGGAATATCCGAGTTTAGTGTTGAAGTTAATATAAAATAGCATGATTTCACATGGAGTTTTTCTTAGCAGTCAACCCAGCACTATTCCTGAGTTTGGTGTAACAAACTTTATCTTGTTTTGTCTTTATCTTTATTTGACCCTGTGTCGTACAAATCAAACTTAGTAATCATATATATATATATAATGAATATATATATATATATATATATATATATATATATATATATATATATAATGGACTCTCCCGTCGATTTTCGACGTATGAGGGTTCAAACACACAATGAACTCCCACACAGGGATTTGTTTATAGTGGTGAAGGCTTGTGTTGGACCATCAGCACTTTTTGGCACAGTCGATAGGAAAGAATTGGTGCATCAAGGGTTGCCACAAACCCAATCAACGACCGACCTCAGGAATTTTGAATTCAGAGTTATCCCTCTGCTAGACTGGTTACCTACCCAAGGCTGAAGAGCCCAGTCTGCCCTACTATTTAACCCATCGCTGGAGGGAGAATATATGTATTCATACCTTTCCCAAGGGTATTAGCGCTATGTGAAATGCCAACAGCTTCGTCTAGGAATTGAACTCGAATCGATATATATATATATATATATATATATATATATAATATATATATAATAAGTTCGCAAAATTATTTGATTTTTTTTTTTCAAATCGTTCAACTTCAGAAAAACAAGAAATATTTTGAAAAAACAAACTCAAAGTATTTTGTGTACCTTGTTTTTAATAAGATATTTAATTTTCTGTCGTTGGACCATATTCGCGCGCTATATATATATATATATATATATATATATAATATATATATATATTTTAATTTTTTGAGTTTAAAAAAAAATAAATGCTTATTATAGACAGCTACCCAGGTTGTCTTGCTAGGTCGCAATCATCAGGCTGTCAAATTAGATCTTGTGGTGTTTATTTGAAGATCCTTTCTTGATATTATATTCTGGACTGCAAATAACAATATAATAATAGCTCTCACAATTTGTGGTTGAGCACTGTACTTTCTTTGTTTCAACACACAAAAAAAATTGTTTATATATATATATAATATATATATATATATATATATATAATATATATATATATATTAGCCAAATTATATACGTAGGTAAATAGAAAGGTAAAAATAAAGAAAACGAGGAGATGAACTTAGAACGGGAATATATGAATTTAAAATCATCAGACAAAACATAAGGGCTTATTCGACTAATGAGTGTGGAGAGAAGAACAACGACATTGATGATGAGGAGGAAAAAACGAGCGCTAAATAACAATATATTACATTAATGTCAGGAAAAGAAAACGCAAAGGATGGAGAAATTGCGGGTAAACATGGAGGAGGAAGAGATGGCAAAGAAAGTAATGCATAAAAGCTGGGATCCCGAAAATTCAATTTCCATTAAATAAGCAGACGACAACAAAAGCAGACGACAGACGCCATTCGTGTTAATGACATAACACTATGCATTTGAGTGGATTCTCCCTTAGATACTGGGATAATCTGTCCTTGAGAAAATGCCCGCTATTACGCTTTTCTTCATCTTATCTTTTTTTTGGTTCTACTTCTACTTTTTCAAGTTTTAATTAATTATGGTTTTTGCATTTTATTTTATGGGAAATGTTTGCGTCAAGTTTAAGCCAGAGGTAACAAAATGGAGCCGTCGCTACTCGAAAAATTCTTCTGAAAGTTTTTTTCTTTTCTTTTTTGAATTAAAAAGTAAAAAAAATAATAATCTTACTTTTTTTCTTCCACTTTACCATTGTTTTTTTTTCTGTCTCGTTTTCACCTTCACTACTTCAGTTTTTGTTTGATGTATATTTTATCTATTTTTCCATTTATTTTCTTTTACGTCCATATTCCCGCGTCTCGGCTTACTTTACTTTTTCAAGATTCTATTCTCTGTGAAAATTCCCATCGCAGACTTTTAAAAAAAGGCCGTCTCATATATTTCTCTCGTTTTTTTCTGTTATCATTTCTACTTCACACTTTCAGACATTTCTTTCTGATACATTTCAAGCCTTACTTCATAACCCCACGTATATATATATATATATATATATATATATATATATATATATATATATATATATATATGGTTTCGTGCTTAGCCCACCTTCCCTTAGTTCGTTTGTTTTTGTCCGCATTATGAAACATATTTTCCTTCTTATTTGTGTTTTATTTTTATTTATTTCACATTCTTATGATGTTGAACCTCCCTTTCCCTACATCACGTGATATCTTCCCTTTCTTCACGTTTTACATTTACCATTTTTTTTATTTACTGTATTTCCTATCATTCGATATACAGTTCATACATTCTTCTTTATAGCAAACTCCAGTTCCCGCTTATTAACTTAATAACTAACAAAATTTCAACTTTTATCTTAGTGTAGAACACAAACTTCAGGTTGCTTACTGTAACTGCGTTTAACTAAGTAACCACACATATCACTAGTTTTATCTGGTGGTCTTTCACTGAAGTCAGACTGTTACGTACATTTACCTTACGATCGGCTATCTTAGCACCAGATCGCAATAATGCTATATACTCCATTAATATATACTATAATATAATAGAGTTACATACTCAATTAATATTCTTGTTGCTACTTAAACTACTTTTCATATCTTCTTAGTTACGGACTGGCGCATATATTTTCAATTGATCTTGTTCTGGTCATCCAAGTCGCTATGTCTTCAATTTCATCAGCAATTTTGTTGCTCTTCTCACTATACCATACTCATTTCTTCTTAAATGGAGTGATGAATAATAAAGATATTTTTCTGTGCACACATTTTTTTAATTTACTTGTTATTCTATTTTACCGACTGGTCAATGCTTGACCTTTTCCATTTTACCGACTGGTAAATTCACCCCACACACTCTCCAATAAAAAAGAGGGACTATTGTTTTCTTTATTTCCATTCTCATAGGAAGGGGTATTTAAAATTGTATGATAGCATTATGTATTAACATTAAAAAAGAAAATTAGAAACAAAAAGAACATTGACAGATATGAGTATAGATAAAAGGATATGAAAACAACACAAATGCTGTTAAAGTGAAAATATTTTATATCATATTCATAGCTAATATTGAACAATATTTCGATTTATAAAAATCATCTTCAGAGCTTGTCTTTCTCCGGACTAAACGAAAACATTGATATTGCATCAATGTTTTCGTTTTGAATTCATATTATTTTCGTCTCCGCTCTTGTTAAGTCCGGAGAAAGACAAGCTCTGAAGATGATTTTTTATAAAATCGAAGTATTGTTCAATATTAGCTATGAATATGATATGAAATATTTTCACTTTAACAGCATATTGTGTTGTTTTCATATCCTTTTATCTATACTCATGCCGTCGGATTCATTTCCTTTCTATTAACTTATATTGACAGATATATAGATAGATGTTTTATCCTCAGTCTTTTACAATTGTTTCAACCGGCTGTATAGGTTAATAAGATTTTTACCAATAGATCAATATTTTGTAAATCAATTACACATGCTCCTATTTTTATGAGAATTCGCCTATGTATGTCCTTATTTCACCAGCAGTCCCAGGAATGTCTTACTTGGATTATTTGTGAGATGGGAGGTAAGTGGCGAGACAGCTGCTGTTTTTAATGATGCTTTTTTAGGCAGTATAACACAAATTAAAACTAAATATTGCAATTAGTCATTTATCTGGAGAATGAGTATTATGCGATTCCGATGCAAAGCACAGAATATAAACAGAAGATACTAGAAGTCTATAGAACAGATCTAACAAACGTGTCTTCAAAATAATTTTAACGTTGGTTATAATAAACAATTAAGCTTAGGATTCTGTTATTTCTAAGGTTAATTATATATCTCCTGATTGAGAACTTTGCCCTTGTCGAATTGAGCCAGAAAATCACTAAATTAATTAAATAAACCAAAGAAAAAAGTGCCCTCCGGGCACAATTATTTAAATTTTACTATAATTGAATATTACATTGAATTAGACTAATGAAATTAAAAAAGAACTCAAAGATTACATTTATTTTTACTTCATTCGAATTGATTTCAATAAAAGATTATACTTAGGATTGCTTTAAATACGTTTGAGAATAAAACAATGAGATTAGAAATCAATAACACCAAATAATTGTTTATTAAACGCGGTTTTATTAAAACTGGTATGCAAATTATTCACACAATAATATATTTCTTAATGATATATAACGCACATCACAAGATTTTAAACACATTCATAATATGGGTTGTTCTGAGGCAAAATCTATCGTAGCTAGACCTTAATTGAAGCATTATTAATAAATACGATGCTAATTAAGATTAAATTATGATTATTTAATAACCATTTAGTATATGACGTAAGTAAATAAGGGAATTGTGAAGTTGGTGAAGTAGTTTCGGTTACAGACACAGATACGCAATATCCATTATTATAAAAAATATGTATGATTAGCTATGAAGATCCCCCAGGAAACAACGGGGTACCCGGTATATGTGGCCACGTGCCAGATTAAGCCGAGTGAGTTAAATACAAAAACTTGTTATGCAGAAGAAGATTAGTTGAATCACGAAAGAAGAAGTGAAATAAAAAAGAAAAGAAAATGCGGCTAAGGTTGCATAGGAATCGGATTTCTATAGACACGCGGAAAAGGACGAAAATGAAAAAAATCGAATGGTATTAACTCGAAAATATGGAACGTAAAAATATCAAAAATTAACAAAAAAGTAAACAAAGAAGAATACATAATCAGAGAAACATTAAAATAAGCAAACATTAAGGTTATTTTTGTCCTCATGTTCTCCTATACATTTCATGCACAATTTTCTTTCAGATTTTATTATTATTATTATTATTATTATTATTATTATTATTATTTGAAGTGTGTAGTTTTGGAATTAGCATCTGAGCCCTTAAAGGCGTTAATTTAAAGATGTGCAATTGTTGGTGCTTAACATGGGTTGACATATATAAGTTTCTTTTTTTTTTCCTCTTGAATTTTAAGAAAGCCGCACTTCAATGATAGTTTTGATTTTGCGAAATAGAATACGAAAATAACAAAGGAAATAAAAAAAAAGTCTATAAATGAATAAAAAAAATACATAGGAAAGTGGAAAATGCTGCTAGGTTAGGAATGACATAGCAATGTGTGCGTATATATATATATATATATATATATATATATATACGAAGATATTCAAAATTATCGACATTAATGCTGTATTTACTGAGAAAGAAATGAACATTAAATGAAACGTATTTTTTTTTTCAAAGCACTTCCTTTGGCATGCAACACATTTTCTGTTATTTTTTCTTTGGTTGAAACTTCGCGGAAACTTTTCATATGCTATAATACTGTACCGTCATATTTCTCTTAATTTCTTCCAATTCACTAAGTATTATCCTGAAGGGGAATTATCAATATAGGAAGCATGAAAAAGGTTGCATATTGCAAATAGTATGGGAATGATTCACATACGCAATCTTGTGTTTAGACAAAAACATTTTGTTCAAAAACTACCGAGATTGGGTTCTTCTATTTTTTTCTTTACAAAGCGAGACTAGTTCGTATAGATGTCTAGACAGCAGAATAAATATCTCGACAAATATTCAAATGTGCACACATAATCATTGACATTTTATATTATATATACTAGCAAATATATGCACCCTCCGGGTGCAAGTATTTGAATTGTAATGTAATGAAATATGTTAAATTTGAAATACTTTTGAAACTAAATAAAAATCCAAATAAAATGATTTGAAACAGAGGGGGTATAATCGAAGAATAGAACAACTTTGAAACTAAGTCTTCCATCATTTTTCATCACTCCCTCCTTTTATTGCTGAATTTTCCTAATTTAACTATTTAGTTAAATTAGGAAGTAAAGAATAAAATTACTGTTATTTCTTTATATTAAAGGATTTATTTTAAGATTTATCCCCGAGTTTTTTGCTCATATTCATTAGGAAAAAAACAAACAATTAGAAATCAATAATACCAAGCGCAAATTTAATAAAATTAAACTTTTAATATAATATGCAAATTAGCTTTCCTGTTCACACTGTAACCCGCTATTTTGTTGCATATATAAATACAATTGCATGTTATTAGAATGTAGATAAAGTCAAAAGTATTAATAAGGTATAACAATTTTATCAATAACTGAGGTTTAAATAAAAATAAATTCATGTTGAATGTGACGTCAATAACTAAGGGAATTGTGACTTGAGTAGTGATTTAGTTTCGGCTTCAGACAGACAAACACACAATCTCCATTATAATAAGATATATATATATATATATATATATATATATATATATATTGTTCATTATTCTGAATTTCTCTTAATACTTTACTTTTCCATGATTTTAACATAATCAACAAAGCTTCCTACCATCTATTGATGTATAATAATAATGGGATCTACTGTCGATTTTCGACGTATGAGGGTTCATACACACAGTGAACATCCACACAGGGATTTGTTTATAGTGGTGAAGGCTTGTGTTGGACCATCCACACTTTTTGGCACAGTCAATCAAGGGTTGCCACAAACCCCATCACCGACCGACCTCAGGAATTGATGTATATACATATATATATAATTGATATATATATATATATATATATATATATATATATTATATATATATATATATATATATATATATATATATATATATATATATAATATATATCTTATTATAATGGAGATTGTTTATATATATATATATATATATATATATATATATATATATATATAAGTGATATATATATATATATATATATATATATATATAATTGATATATCTTATTATAATGGAGATTGTTTTTCTGTCTGTAACCGAAACTAAATCACTACTCAAGTCACAATTCCCTTAGTAATTGACGTCACATTCACCATGAATTTATCCTTATTTTAACCTCAATTATTAATAAAATTGTTTTACATTATTTATACTGTTAACCACATCTACATACTAATAACATGCAATTGTATTTATATATACAACAAAATAGTGGTTTACAAAGTGAACGGGAAGGCTAATTTGCATATTGATATTAAAAATGTAATTTTAATAAATATATGCTTAGTATTATTGGTTTCTAACTGTTTGGTTTTATTTTAATGAATATAAGCAAAAATCTCTTCAGTTAATCTTAAATGAAATCCATTAACAAGAAAAGATAAGTGTCATTATATTCTTTACTTCCTATTTTAACTAAATACTTAAATTAGAAAAAATAACAATGAAAGACGAGAGTGATGGAAGAGTAACTTTCAGTTGTTCTATTTTTTCGATAATACCCTCCTCTGTTTCAAATATTTTTATCTGCATGCTTATTTAGTTTCATTAGCGTTTCTAATTTAATACGATATTTCATTACATTAAAACTTAAATACTTGCACCCGGAGGGTGCATATATTTGCTAGTATATATATATATATATATATATATATATATATATATATATATATATATATTGATATATATATATAGGTTGATTGATTGATTGGTTGTCAGATGTAGATGAATAATTAGATATACAGCTGTGATCTTATCTATCAACCATTATACAATGAAGTATTCTGATCAAAATTATACCAATAACAAACTTATTTGTATTTTCTTGAGCGTATGTTCCATATTTTCTATCCTTTAAAAATCTAATTTCAGTGTCTGTTTTCTTCACTGTTCTTGGTAACATGAGCTTGTCTCTTTAAAAATTGTCGACTTACTATGTAAGTCGACTCTTAGTTTCGCGTATTCTTTCTATTCCTATTATATCAAATTTTACCTGTGTTATACTTAGTGTCACTCAATAGACATTTAATCTTCCCTGTATTTCATCATATTTTCTCTACATTATTTCTGATAAATTTCCTTTGGATTTCCATTTATAACAGTTTAAAAGTGCTAAAAATATTGAGTTTGAAAAACACTTAATATAAAGAAATGTATTAAACATTTCTTTATATTAAGTTTATTTAATACCCATCAAGAGAAATAAAACAAAACGTCTTTGGCATAAAATAACCCAACAACGGTTGATATGCCATAAAATCCAACCAAACTAACCTAATGAAAGCCTTCGGTAACTATCATGGGAAAACTTAATTATTAATACTTGATGTGTAAAATTATTTACTCCTTTGACATACAAACGGATCACTTAATCCAGACCAGAAAGACAGGACTCGTATTAATTAATAAAGGGAATTGTCAACTAATGTATTTTGCTGTTTCACTGTGTCATAGAGTGAAAATAAAAGTAAGTGAAAAGATAAATACTTGGATCTTGCCAGATAAGTGAAAAACGGTCATAAAAATACCAATTAATGTTTCCTGCCTTTCGAACTGTCCCCACAGACCTAAAAAAATGAAACAATATAATACGGAATCAGGAAGAATTGGAATCATCCAGACCATATGACTGGCAAAATCAGTTATAATACATAGATTCGTTCTGAAAAGACTTGCTTCCACTCAGACTTCAGTGAAAAACCACCAGTTAAAACTGGTGTGAAAAAATAGCGAGAATCCTCAATACATATAATAAAAATCAAACTTTTATTATATACACTCAAAATTTGAGTATGCTATCTTAGAAGACGCTTATTGTTTTTAAAACTTGTTTTAATAAATACTTGCTCGGTATTTTAAATTTATATATGCTTTATTTTATTTTAATATATGTTTAAATTTATTTAACTTATAGTTTTTCGAAAAAAGATATTTACAAACAAGAAATAGTCATTTTTTTCAATATTAAGAGGTTAACTAAAAAGTTTACAAATAAACAAATACCTACGATTTTGTCTATAATTTGTGTGTAAAATATTCAAAACAATTATTTAATAATTAATAGATGCATACATTTTATTTGAGAGGGACAGAACTATGTTTCTATTTCAACTTGTTTTATTTTCTTTATTCCTTTAATAAATTTGATTTTACTTATGAGACAAACTCGCTGATATTGAATTTTTAACTCACATCCCCTCAGACAATATCTTTCAAAAAACAATTTTTACAGAGCCCGAGGGGCGTTTTTTATTTTGCTATTTAAAATAAGGATTTAATTGTATCAATGCAAATAAGAAAATAGCACATGGTAGAAGTACTTTTGTTTGGTAAACAGCATTAAATTTTGTTCAATACATATCTGGATTTTTTTATGCATTTTCTGACTCTTTAAATACATTTTTTAAACTTCTAAGAATAAGCTCCAGCATTCAAATTATTACGGGTAACACTGTCATTCTAATTCGTCCCCAGATGTACAAGTCTTTTTGCAAGAATAATTAGTACTAGCGGGACCAGTGGATATACCACAGTATGATAATTCAATTATTACATGTGATGTGCTCATACTAAGAGCTATTGCTAAATGGTTCAATGTGTAAAAAGTATAATTATCTTGATTTAACCATGTCTCTCTCTCTCTCTGTCTGTCTGTCTGTCTTTCTGTCTGTCTGTCTGTCTGTCTGTCTCTCTCTCTCTCTCATTTGTTTCTTTCCTTCTTTTGGGTTGAAACAGATTAGCGTTATTGTTTTCACGTGCTCACCCTGTCTCTATCGTTCTCCTACTTTCTTTTTTATATTTTTCTGTGTAGCATGTCCTTTACTTTTATAATAAAAAGACTCAATGGTCCAATATATAGCTGAAGTGATGACATTCATAAGAAATAAGAATTCTGCGGATAAGGGACATTAGATAATCAGTATCTAAATTCTTTTGCATTTTATCTTGGATGATTAGGACGTTCTTATCTTTAACCAGAGGATGTTGCAAGATGATAACGGACAGAATATTAAGGAACACCAGTATTAATATAAAGATTACTGTTGTTGTTGTTGTTTTATTACTCTCAGCGTCATATTTATCAAAGAAATCAGAACGAGATAAAAATGGCAGTATTAACTCTTTCCCTTTTTTTTCAAATTGATTTGGTTAATGTGAAAAGTTTTGCCAGATTAATAGTCAGACTTAATGCGATTACATTATTTGTATTTCCTTACTCTTATCAATAAATTCTTTATTTCATTATCATTGATTGTCGTTTTAATGGCGTCGTTATCGCCATTAGAATTATCATCATCATCATCATCACCATTATTCTTATCTCTCCTTCATAACCTGGACCCGGATGTTGATAACTAAGATGATCTATATTCTCTTACTGTTTTTCTGTATCTTCTCGTTCTTTCCCTTATCCCATTCAATCTTCGTTGTCCGTCTAAATTTAATAGCGCTTAGTAGCATTCTTGTTCAAAATTACTCTTTTACTACTTTAGTAGTACTTAATATTGATAATTTTAAATTTATAATAGATTTAGAACACTACACAAATATGAAGTAAAATAAGAATAATAATGCACAACATGTTAAACAAATAAATATAAGTCAAATTACGGCTACTGAATTCTAAAATTTGTCTCTTTATTTTTCTTTCTATATCAATATTGGATATCACTTAGAAGTATATCACGTATCAACAATACTCGGATGATGTTTTGATATAAAAAACACCAAAACCTTTAAAGATGGCTAATGATTCTAAAAATTAAAAAAATCATCCCATGAATTCCTTTTTTTTTCATATTTTATCCATTTATATACCGTTGGATTTATTTTCCCTGATATATATATATAGCAGTCCCGAAAATTTACCAGTGTAAATAAATGAAACTCAAAACAAACCACAGAGTATTCAGATATTTATTCCTCAACTAACACATTACGCTAACAATATTAGCATAATAAGTACGTTAATGCTTCACACCTAAGCCCAAACCTGGTATAAGTATCTCCTACAACGGATACAAATACTAACATTCACCTCAAATATATATATATATATATATATATATATATATATATATATATATATATATATGAGAAGTAAACAAACAAACAATGTGTTTGATATGGCTTTTTTAGCCGACTTTTTTGGGGAGAATATGTGCTTAATTGAAGTCGTACCTAATTTTGAAAATTAATTAATTGATAATTAATGAATTAGGCAGGCATACCTATTCAAATGTAAGGCTAAACAAATCGAGAAAAATGTATGTACATTTCAGCCTATTAGGCCTCATCAGCAGAGCTATAGACAGGAAGACTGCTTTGTGTGTGATTCGGACCCTGGCTGTCTATGTATATATATCTATATTTTTTCTTCTTTTCCCCTTTCCTTCTACTTGTCTCACATTTTGAGAAGTAATACTTTTCTGGTCTTTTCATCAATGGTGTCCCTGGGAAGTACGTCACGTATTTTGAACGGCTCCGCGTATTTGCATGTACAAATCACTTTTTGACTTACAAAATGAACGCTTGTCAAAATACGGCTATGAAACTTTTCTCTATGTACATTTCCTTAATTCCATAATTTTAAAAACATCCATCATTGTTCATGCCACATTTTCCCCTTCCTATTGCAATGTCTTGATGAATGTTTAATATAAACCGAGAAGTTTAACCGTCGACTTTTACCATCAAGAATAAATTGCTCTTTTAAGAATTTTTTTCTATTTTCTACATATATATATATATATGTTAGGGTAGCGTGGACATGAACAGCGCTTGGTTACTAACAGTTTCTCACCTATGCAATTTTCAAACCAAGTCATGCTCTATCCAAGATATTGAGCAATACTTATTTATACATACAGCACATACATCATATAAGGGGCCGGGTTTGCTCAGTCGGTAGAGCGTTCGGCTAGAAACCACAAGGTTCCTAGTTCTATACCGGTCCTCGCCAACTCAGCGTATGAGTAGCACAGGGATCTGTGCGGTAAAGTAAGGAGCTGATGGTAGGTGTGGCGCACCACCTCAGATGCTAAAAAACAATCTCTTTGGTCTAGCGCTATTGAAAAGGGGATAGACTCTCTCGCTGACTGGCTGATACCGACATTAGCCGCCCCGACTTATATATATATATATATATATATATATATATATATATATATACTTTTTAAAAATGTCTCTGGTTGCATTGCAAAAATGTCATATCATCGTGTTTTTTGTAAATTGTCAGTATTGTATTTTTGTTTATTGAATTTTACAATAAAACAAGAAATATTTCTTTATGCTTTTTATTTTGAAAATATAAAACCATCGTAGCCATTAGCAGAAAGAATTAAGAAAATCGAGAAAGATGGAAGGCGGGGAATAAGTAAATATATAACTGTCCATTTTCTGAAAATGTATTGTGTATGATCTAACTATTGAAATGTGAGAATTTCACTTTGAAAGATGCTCTAACAAAACACTTCTAATTTCTGCAACTGTTTTAACTCATTGTCTCGCACAATATCGAAAACAACTTTCTTGGAACCTTTCCGCCCACTAAGGACGATGGGATGGTGTCCAAAAGAATTATCTGCATCTGTGCAAGTGACTCTGCAGGCAAATTCTTGAGTGACAGTCTTCGGTGCACTGAATGCACACAAACTGTGATGCTTTCTGAGGCTGCTGGCTTTTCTCCCCTCTTTCTGGCTCTCTTTGCTGTCGAGGCTACTCCCCTCCCGCCTCACCCTCTCCGTGCCTAACATTAAGCCACCAGGCCGCTCTATATTTTTGCATCTACCTTCCACGTGTTTGTTCAATATGGCATGTCCTCATGACTCTCCTGCAGACATCTTTAAATCGTAGGCGTGGTCTACCAATCGATCGGGAGCCTTTTACTAATTTGCCGTACAAAAGATCTTTTGGGGTGCGGCCATTTTCAATTCTCTTGACATGTCCAAACCATACTGTTCATGTTTGACCACAACTGACTTCATCTAAAAATGGACCATTTATACACTCAGCCAGACGGAAGGGGCAGGTAGGATATAAAAATGGCAATAATAAGTCTTCATTCAGCTGTCCAATAGCAGCTGGCTGATATATATATATATATATATATATATATATATATATATATAGAGAGAGAGAGAGAGCAGAAGATAGACGGAAGAAAAAGGATGACCAACAAGTTAATAAAATTGATATATACAAGAAATAAAAAATGTCTTATTTTACTTATAATATAAAACGAATCATTTCAATTTACAAAGTAACCGTGCAAAAGAAATTTTTTCAAGTCAAACCAAAAAGATTGTTACAACGGGTTGAATATCATCATCAACATGTTGCGCGGATATCTATGACGATCTCTCGCTAACCATCCCCATCATTTATTGTCCCCAGGAGGTCCTCTTTGCGGCATCTAGTATCTGTGCAGGAAAATCCGCACTGGCGTGCTCATGTGCAAGTCCCCACAGCATGACGTCACTTATGAGTTCGCCCTCACTTCTCCAGCAGTGTCCGGCATGTCTTGTTCGTCTTTCTCGGATTGTTTGTAAAATAAGGGGCAGCTCGATATACGGCTGCTTTCTTTCATGTTCTTGTTTCCAGGAGATGTTTAAGATCACATGCAGAGTTCTTGTGCAACTGCCATTTAGTTTATTATCTGGGTGTTTCGTTAGGGTCCAAGTGGACAGCCATACAGAAGCACTGATACAACTACGGCTTGGAACAATTGTCACTTTAGCTTATCAGTGAGATCTGATTTACGAATGATTGATACTCTGTCCATAACAGCTCAATGTTCGGTATATAATCGAAACGTAACTAAATCTAGAGACACGGTCTTGCCCATATTTATACCCACGCTAGAATTAATTTTAAAAAGTAAGTTATTAAAAATGAAGATTTGACGAAGTGCAACATCTCGTCGGGTAGGCTTGTTGTAAATCGAGATGCTTGATCTTGCACTCCAGACTAAAAACGGCAGTTAAACCAGGACTTGCCGAGTTCACCAGACTCGACCGGCCATCTAAAGAGTGGCGGGTGCTAATTGGACGGTGTCAACTACGCCAAGCGGAAGTGGGAGTTTGCTTATTCTGTGAATCCTTCTCTTTTCCTATATAGAAGTACCAGTGACATTATGCACCTCCTTTATAATGGATACGCATATGGGTTACAGGTCATCTAGTAATTCTTATAAACGCTATTAGATACTAATGTATAATAGCGCGCAAGAGATAATATCATTAGATTATGTATAAAAAGTATCACAGAAATACCCGAAACCTTTGAGACGCTAGAATTAGGGTTGCGGCTAGTTTTAAGGTTAGTGTTAGGCTACTTCGGGAGTTTCCGTAATCTAATGCTTTTTATACGTAAAATGCAATTCTATTGACACTATCTCTTGCGCACTATTCTGCATTTGTACCCATTATTATTTGTCCAGTACAAATTTAAAGATATAATCAATATCATGCGATTGATTTGTATTTCTGCATATTTCTGATCATTATCATTATCAATAATATGTGATCGATTATTTTCTGAAGTTCTAATTGGCTGTAATCAGATCGTTTTATGATTTTTTGTCGACTCCTTATTGGAAGAAACAAGACTTTTAACTCAGTTATTAGTCGTAGTTTTAATAACATTATCGTGCCAAAGATATAATAAGCGACTCTCATATTTCTCGCTCACAACATGAATATACGGTGCCCACCCGCAATGAAATATTATACCCACCCTTGTATTCATCCATTTCTTTTTTCTTTTTTTTTTGTTATACCTCACTTCCAGTCACAATAAATCAAACTTGCTTATCTGATCATGTCGCATAAATTCATTCCTTATCAATCAATCGGCGGATCGATTGCTGCCGGAAGTGCACAACGTCGCCCCCTAGCGGCGAATTTCTTAAATAAACCCTGGCAAAAGAATGCCAGAAAGTGGAAAAGGATAAGAGAAAAGCACGAGGAGAAAAATACGTGTCATAAAAGAAAAAAGAAATACAAGTTATCTTATCGCGCCATCTAGCGGCCAAATGTCGTAAAAGAATGAGTTTCAATGACGGTAAGACGTTTTTCTTTTTACCTTGTTTCATTTACGTTTTTTTTTTAAATTCTAAATTCCATTCTCCATGATGATTTATCACTATTCTAAGTTGACACGCTGTTTTTCTTTAATTTAGCAGCCACATCTTTTTGTATTTTAGAAGAAAATAAAGGAAACATATAAACAAGGAAAGAGATAGGCGTTGGAACGTAAAACCAAAATGGCGACGGGTCCGTGAAAACGCGTGGAAGTATAACGACAACTCAAGGCGGTAAAATGGAGATATGCATCGAAATTTCCGCTACAAAGAAATACTGTTGGGCTCATGCCATAGCACGGTGGTTATCAAGCTCTTTTGGCAAACCACCTGATTAAATAGCGATTTTAATCCACGCCAGGATCCCAATGTTGCATAGCATACTCATCTTGTCTCATCTTACGCACAGTGCGGTAGAGTAGAGCTCACCTACATACCCGTCGTTATACATAGGTGTAATTGTTTTCTTTATTAAGAAACATATCTTACGTTTCTTTTTACTTGCTGTCTTCCATCTTACCTTGTAATTCTTCACTTTGGCTGGTATCTTCTTCACTTTGGCTGGTATCTTCTTCGCTTTGGCTGGTATCTTCTTCGCTTTGGCTGGTTACTTCTTCGCTTTGGCTGGTAGCTTCTTCACTTCTGGTATCTTGGCTGGTATCTGGCTGGTCTTCTTCGCTTTGGCTGGTATCTTCTTCGCTTTGGCTGGTATCTTCTTCCTTTGGCTGGTATCTTCTTCACTTTGGCTGGTAATCTTCTTCGCTTTGGCTGGTATCTTCTTCACTTTGGCTGGTACTTCTTCGCTTCTGGTATCTTCTTCGCTTTGGCTGGTATCTTCTTCACTTTGGCTGCTTCTTCACTTTGGCTGGTATCTTCTTCGCTTTGGCTGGTATCTTCTTCACTTTGGCTGGTATCTGGTTACTTCTTCGCTTTGGCTGGTATCTTCTTCGCTTTGGCTGGTATCTTCTTCACTTTGGCTGGTATCTTCTTCCTTTGGCTGGTTCTTCTTCGCTTTGGCTGGTATCTTCTTCACTTTGGCTGGTTACTTCTTCGCTTTGGCTGGTATCTTCTTCGCTTTGGCTGGTATCTTCTTCACTTTGGCTGGTATCTTCTTTTGGCTGGTATCTTCTTCGCTTTGGCTGGTATCTCTTTGGCTGGTATCTTCTTCGCTTTGGCTACTTCTTCGCTTTGGGCTGGTAACTTCTTCGCTTTGGGTATCTGCTTCCTTTTGGCTGGTGTCTTCTTCGCTTTGGCTGGTATCTTCTTCGCTTTGGCTGGTAACTTCTTCATTTGGCTGGTATCTTCTTCACTTTGGCTGGTATCTGCTTCCTTTTGACTGGTGTCTTCTTCGCTTTGGCTGGTATCTTCTTCGCTTTGGCTGGTAACTTCTTCGCTTCGCTGGTATCTGCTTCCTTTTGGCTGGTGTCTTCTTCGCTTTGGCTGGTATCTTCTTCACTTTGGCTGGTAACTTCTTCGCTTTGGCTGGTATCTGCTTCCTTTTGGCTGGTAACTTCTTCGCTTTGGCTGGTATCTTCTTCGCTTGGCTGGTATCTTCTTCGCTTTGGCTGGTATCTTCTTCGCTTTGGCTGGCTGGTAACTTCTTCGCTTTGGCTGGTATCTGCTTCCTTTTGGCTGGTAACTTCTTCGCTTTGGCTGGTGTCTCTTCGCTTCTGGTAACTTCTTCGCTTTGGCTGGTATCTTCTTCGCTTTGGCTGGTAACTTCTTCGCTTTGGCTGGTATCTTCTTCGCTTTGGCTGGTAACTTCTTCGCTTTGGCTGGTATCTTCTTCGGTTTGGCTGGAATCTTCTTCGCTTTGGCTGGTAACTTCTTCGCTTTGGCTGGTATCTTCTTCCATTACTTTGTTTTGAGCTCATACATTTTCTTAAGATTCCAGATCTTAATCATGCGTGTGAGAACTTGGCCAATTGAACCAGCAACGACATTACGTTCATCTTGCATAACGGTTTTACAAAAGTCAAAACTTTAGGGGTTATATAGGATGCAGTCGGCATATTCATAGCCCCAGCGACAGTATTAACTTCTTCAATACCTATCGAAGTTAGATGCTAAGGAGTGATGTGTGCAGGATTTGTATAAAAAAGTAATTAGTGCGATATTTTATTTTTTTAGGTTGGCAACCCTGATTGAAATCTAGATGATAATTGTTGATATTGAACATATGTGAAAACATTTATTTTATGAATTTATCAGGGAATTCGGACACCACGTCCCATTTGGAGGTAAACTTTGAGACAATAAGACAGAAACATTTAACAAGTTAATACAGATTTTGAAGATACAATTCTATCCTGGATACATGTTATAAGGAGACACAATCTCTTTTTGGTTGGGCGAGAAACTATGGAAGATGAATTCCATTCGAGTCGACCGGCAACATCACAAACTGAGGACAACTTACCTACGTATATATATATCAGAAAACAGTCAGAAAGTCAGACATACAAATATACGGACAGACAAGTAGATAAATAAACGTGGCCTGATATGCTATAGATATACAGAGAAGAGAGTAAATAAAAAGGATTTGGATAATATGTTTGTAATACAATATAATATGTGTAATATATTTTGGATAATATATGTTTATAATAAGTTTAATAAATAACAAGCAAAACTGAGAATGTTACGATTTTATGGGCCATCTAGCAAGAGCACTTGTCTAGTGGAAATATTTGGTAAAGAATCCTTTGGTTGTTCCTTGGTGCTCCTCGGTATTGCAAGTCCTTCGTCAATGATTGCAAACGAACGTCTCCAAGTATCAGTGCTTAAGTAGTCAATCAGTCACGCAGTCGGGCTGTTGATTGGCTGAGGTTTAAACCACGTGACCTCGCTTAGTCTATAAGTTTAAGTGGTGTATTGTAGCACACCGTATATACCAAAAAATTCCAACAGAGAATAGAAGGTAGTTTTATAACATCCATCCGAAATATACTGCTGAACTATTTGCAACAGAGTTATGTCCATCTGAGGATCTAATGTATACTTTTCAGACTCTCAAAAGTAGTATTTATATCATTGTGTACAGCTATCAGATCTATTGTTACAATAACAAGAATATGTGCCTCCCACGTGCCTAAGTAGTTAAGTTTTGATGTAATGAAATATATTGAATCAGAAGGGTTAACGAAATCAAATGAGATCACATATAAAAAGATTACTTATTTTAAATATTAATTGATTTCTATAAAATCTGTAAAGTTTTTAGATGCCATCCTTGGCCAGTTGAAATAGGGCTTAAAGAAAGTTCTACGTTATGGAATCCTTTGGTAAGCGTATAAGTCCCATCCTACGCACTGTCAAAGGTCCAGAGATTTAATCCTATGTCCGTCGTCCATGAATGTTACAGTAATTATGACCAGTAGGGTCGGTTTAAGTATTGTATCAATCTCAGAGTACTGCCAGTGATTGGCTAAGAAATAGATCACATGATCTCGCCGAGTCAATAAGTATGGGCGAGAATCTAGCACACACCTTATATACTAAACAATTTCTCAACAAATTCATTCATAGTATTGATTTTAATACGTTGGAGAATAAAACAGTATTAGAGATCCTTAACACGAAGTAATTAATTTATTAAGCTCAGTCTTGTTGAGACCAATATGCAAATTAACCACACATATATTATGTAAACCTTTATTTCGTAGGGATATATAAGATACATTGCAGGATTTTAATCACACTAATAACAGGGGTTGTTTAAACGCAAATCTAACTCAAATTCTTATAGGGACATCGTTAATAAATAAGATTTATTCTATGTATTAATGATTTGACAAGAAAAAAATAGGGATAAACGCAATTCTTGAGGATATTAGGACGTAAGCAGTGACGTAGTTTTAGTTACAAACATCGAATCTCTTTTATAATAAGTGATATAAAATCGACTTTTACACGAGCATCGTCAACAACAATCAGCATGGAGGTCTTATGTGAAGATGGTGAGTCAAAACGAGACGATGGGGAAGCTGAGAGCAATAATGTCGATATATAAGAATGTAAAAATATCGAAAGAATAAACGATATGATGAAGTTGATGATAATGATTTTGTAGAGCGCCTAAAAAAATCTTTATGGTTATTTATTAGAGGAACCGAGATAAAGGAATTTTGATAAATGACTTAGAAAAAAAAACTGTTTCGAATTCGAGGAAAAGAAAGAAAGAGAAAAATAATAATAATAAAAAAAAATGATTAAAAACAGTTGTTCGGAGTATATCTGATAAGTAAGATAAAATTTTGATAAATTCTAAAATGTCATCTATTAACTGTTTGCAGGAATTTCATGGTGGCATTAAACTATGTTGCATTTTAAATTCACTTTATTTTCTTTCTTTTTTATCTTTTTCTTTCCGTTTTTTTATCTGTTTTTATCGAAACATTTTCCATTTTATTTATTTCCTCTCTTCTTTCTTCCCTATCAAGATATTCTAATTCTTCTTTCTTTTTTTCTCTTTTATTTCCTGTTTTATTTTTTCATTGAAATATTTTCATTTATCTTTCATTGTATTTCTATTTACATCTTTCTTTTTATATTTTCATTCATCTTTTTTTGTTCTTTCTTTCTTTCTCTTATTCCCATTCATCATCTATTTTTTCTTTTTTTTACAATTTTCACTTTCTTTCTTTTGTTTTTTTAATCGACATATGTTTATTTACTTCCTTCCTTCCTTCCTTTCCTTTCTTTCTTTCTTTCTTTTAGTTTTCTTATATTTCTTTTTCTTTTCTTTTCTTTTCTTTCTTTTTCTTTTCTTCTCTTTGTTCCTTTCCTTTCCTTTCTTCTTTTTATTTCCTTTCTTTCTTTTCCTTTCTTCCTTTTCTTTTCTTTCCTTTCTTTCTTTTTTTCTTTCCTTTCCTTTTCTTTCCTTTCCTTTCTTTTTCGTTCCTTTCCTTTCTTTTTCTTTTCTTTTCTTTCTTTTCATTTCCTTTTTCTTTTCTTTCCATTTTCTTTTTCTTTTCCTTTCTTTTTTCTTTCCTTTCCTTTTTCTTTACTTCCCTTTTTCTTTCCTTTCCTTTCTTTTTCTTTCCATTTCTTTCCTTTTCTTTCCCTTTCTTTTTCTTTCTTTTTTTTCGCTTTCTTTCCTTTTCTTTCTCTTTCTTTTTCTTTCTTTTCCTTTCCCTTTCTTTCCTATTTTCTCTTTCTTTTTCTTTCTTTTTCTTTTTTTTCTTCCCCTTTCCTTTTCTTTCTTTTTCTTTCCCTTTCTTTCTTTTTCGTTCCCTTTCTTTTTCTTTCTTTTTCTTTCCCTTTCTTTTCCTTTCTTTTTCTTTTCCTTTCTTTCTTTTTCGTTCCCTTTCTTTTTCTTTCCCTTTCTTTTCCTTTCTTTTTCTTTCCCCTTCTTTTTCTTTCCTTTTCCTTTCTTTTCTTTCCTTTCCTTTCCTTTTCCTTTTTCTTTCCTTTTCTTTTTTTTCTTATATTCCTATCCATTTTTCTTTCGTTTGTTTTATTATCATCGTCCTATATTTATTTACATTTCCCTCATTCTTAAAATGCTGATAGAAAAATTAGTAATTGCTAAGGTATACCAAGCATCATCTTTCTACGCCCAAGCATTTACTACCATCGTGTTCTTGTAAAATCTACTATGATTTTTTTCAAATATTAATCTTTCTTTGTATTTTCACTACGCCTAAATAACCCTTATTTCAGCATATATGTATGTATGTATGTATGGATATTTGTAAGTGTATGAGCAAGCTTGTTCTTACCTAATTCTGTTCACATGCTCGGGTGTACATATCTATCAGTCTCTTCATATTCAACCCATTCAATGCAAATACACACACAAACGTGTATATATATATATATATATATATATATATATATATATATATATATATATATATATATATAATTGTATATATATATAATTGTATATATATATAATTGTATATATATATATATATATATATATGTATATGTACATATATATATGTATATATATATATATATATAATATATGTGTATATATATGTGTATATATATGTATATATATATGTATATTTATATGTATATATATGTGTATATATATGTATATTTATATGTATATTTATATATGTATATATATATGTATATATATATATGTATATATATATAAATATATGTATATATATGCATATATATTATGTATGTATATATATATATGTATATGTATATATATGTATGTATATATATGTATATATAATATATATGTCTCTATATATGTATATATATGTATGTATATATATGTATATATATATATGTATATATATTTGTATATATGTATATGTATATATATATATATATATATATATATATATATATATATATAATGTGTATATGTATATGCTGATATACACACTAATATATATAAGTTCATATCTATCAGTATTCCTTGTCTCTGTTTTCTTTGTATATTATTCATTTATATTTCTACTTATTCAATTATTGTTTTTTCTTATGTATTTACCGATGGCAATTCTTTTCCTTCTTCCTTTCTAAAACCCTTTCCTTTCTTGTTTCCCAATCTTCATTGTTCTTTATACGTTTATTTTCTCTGTTCCCTATCTATTTTGAAGTTCTTTAAACACACTTGCCAGTATCTTTTTCTTTCAAATCATCTTGTCTCTTTCCTTTACCATCTTTTCTCTTTCTTATTTCACTCTCATTCTCTTTCTCTCCTCTTTCGTTTTTAAATCAGTTTCATGTTTTCCCTCCCCCTTATATATTACGGTTCTTCTTTTGTTCAGGATGCACTTATTTCTTTCTCTCTCCCCCCCCTCTCTCTCTCTCTCTTTCTCATTTCTATCCCCTGTCTCCCCCTCTCTCTTTTCTCTTTCATTTTTAAATCAGTTTCATTTTATTTATTTTTCCACTCCCTCATATTTTACCGTTCCTCTTTTGTTCAGGATGCACTTATTTCTCTCTCTCTCTCTCTCTCTCTCTCTCTCTCTTTCTATCTCTCTCTCTCACATTTCATCTCATATTTTACGGTTCCCCTTTTGTTCACGATCACTTATTTCTATCTCTCTCTCTCTCTCTCTCTCTCTCCTCTCTCTCATTTCTCTCCCCTCTCTCCCCCTCTTTCTTTTCTCTTTCATTTTTAAATCAGTTTCATTTTTATTTTATTTTGTTCCACCCCCTCATATTTTACCGTTCCTCTTTTGTTCACGATGCACTTATTTCTCTCTCTCTCTCTCTCTCTCTCCTCTCACTCTCATTTCTCTCAACCCCTCTCACTCTCATTCTCACTCTCATTTCTCTCAACCCCCTCTCTCTCTATCTCTTCCTTTTCTCTTTTATTTTTAAATCAGTTTCATTTTTTGTCCCCCCCCCCTCATATTTCACCATTCCTCTTTTGTCCGCGAATTCACATCCCAGCTTTCCACCCGCAACCATATCCCTTCCCCCAATCTTCTTTTATCATTTATTTATTTGTTCTATTTCCTTTCATGTGTATTTTGTCATTTTCTTTTATTTTGTTTTTTGTTCCACCCGCCTTCATTCCACCTTCATTTGGGATTTCTTCTTCCGGGCAGATTCGTTCGATGTAATGGAAAGATAACAAGTGAAAAGAAGCTAGATTAATATTGAAGGAATTTTGTTTTGCGGAAAAAAAAATTATTTTCATTATTTAAAAAAAAAACTAAAAATTTATTCCCTTTCTTCTTAAATTCGTCTTCCCTTTTTTTTTTCTTAAATATTTTCCCCCTGAAAATCTGCATTCATTTTTATGGATAGATAATATTAAGACTTTTATTAGGGTATGTGCTCAGTGTGGGTATGTGTGGGGGTAGAATGCAAGCGGGCTTAGGAATTTGAAAGGAGATTTTCAAAATGTAACTTTTGATTTGTGATGGAGATAATTCCGAATGAAAATAACAGACTAAATACACGCACAAACGCACAAACACCCCCATATATATATATATATATATATATATATATATATATATATATATATATATATATATAACGTATATATGTGTGTATGCATATATATGTGTGCATATATATGTGTACGTATATATATTATATATAGAGGAGAAGAGAGAGACGTATATATGTGTTTATGCATATATATGTGTGCATAATATGTACGTATATATATATATATATATATATATATATATATATATATATATATATGCGTGGAAATATATATGTGTATATATATATGCGTGGAAATATATATATATATATATATATATATATATATATATATATATATATATATATATATATATATATATATATATATATATATATATATATATATATATATATATATAATATATATATGCGTGGAAAATATATATATTTGGAAATATATATGTGTGTATTATATATATATATGCGTGGAAATATATATGTGTGTATATATATATGCGTGGAAATATATATGTGTATATATATATGTATATATATATATATATATATATATATATATATATATATATATATATATATATGCGTGGAAATATATATATGTGTGTATATATATATATATGTATGTATATGCGAGGAAATATATATGTATATATATATGTTATTATATGCGTGCAAATATATATATGTATCAATATATATGAATGTATATGCGTGGAAATATATATATATATTATATATATATATATATATATATATATATATATTATATATAATATATATATATATCTGTATATATATGCTTGGAAATATATATGTGTAAATATGTATGTATATTTATGCGTGGAAATATATATATGTGTATGTATATATGTATATATATATATGCGTGGAAATATATATATGTATATATATATATATATATGCGTGGAAATATATGTATGTATCTATGTATATGTGTATGTATATATATGCGTGGAAATATATGTATGTATGTATGTGTATGTATGCATATGCGTGGAAATGTATATATATATATATATATATATATATATATATATATATATATATATATATATATATATATATGCGTTTAAAATATATGTATGAATATTTGTGAGTGTCTGTGTAAAGAGCGTTATGAAAATTACTGTTTTAAGAGATAAACAAAACAGGTTAAAAAGAAAAAGCATAAAAATATATTACAACTATTTTGGGAACTTTATTCAGTTCTCCTATGTATTCCCGCAAATATACAAAAAATATTTACGTTTCGAACTACGGGAAGATCTATGGGAAACGACACCATTTTTTACTGCTGTCCCTATAATTATACTGTTTTATATTTTTGTATAAGGCCTTTTTTATGAGAAAGCGATTGAAATAGTCACTGCTGGAACTGTTTCTCACACTCTAACAGTCCAATACTGTTTTTGATATATGATATATTGGCTCACACATACATACATATATATATATATATTTATATATATATATATATATATATATATATATATATTATATAATATATATATATATATATATATATATATGAATAAGATATAATGAAAAAACAAACGATGTTTACAAATGAAATAGGCTCATCAGAAGAGAAAGTGTGCAAACCGTTTCGGGGCCAATTCTCTTGACGGTTTTAAAAAGCAACACTCGGCCCATCCTCAACTAATATGAGGACCCTATTGCATTATAATGTATCAACCGCACGTGGGTCGGTCATCAACAATATATATATATATATATATATATATATATATATATTATATATATATATATATATCAATTATATCGGTCATCAACAATATATATATATATATATATATATATATATATATATATATATGCGTACATGTTTTTGATACGCATAAATATATGCATGTGAGTATATATATATATATATATATATATATATATATATATATATATATATATATATATGTTACACCTAAGTGTATGCATGCCAGTGTATATGTCTTGTTTCTATATATATATTTATCAACTCCTCCACACGAGCAGGATACGACACAAGGTCAATTCTTAAACGGGGTTCAACAGGTTTGAATTCAGAGTTTTCCTTTTACCCATAGCTGGAGGGAGAGTAGGATTCATACCTTTCCCAAGGGTATTAGCGCTAAGTGAAATGCAATTACCACGTCCAGGATTTGAACTCGGGGCGACGAGTCCATTTCCCATGACTTTAACCATTACACCACG
The DNA here is from genome assembly GCA_023376005.1 of Doryteuthis pealeii. Lineage (NCBI taxonomy): Eukaryota > Metazoa > Mollusca > Cephalopoda > Myopsida > Loliginidae > Doryteuthis > Doryteuthis pealeii. Next base: position 68,319,440 of record CM042142.1, read on the forward strand.
CGCTTCCTAATTTCTATATATTTACGTGTTTGTATATGCATGTGTCCAATCGACAGTTTTAGCTTCAGTTCATCATCATCAGAGAGTATTTATCTAAATATTGCATTTTACAACTTAGCATTGTTTGCATTGATGAAAATCGAATGGGTTTCGTGAAATTTCATTTGATAATAAGAAACTTTGTTATTCTCTTAGTATAATTTCAAATTTAAAAATAATTTTAACTATTTTTTTCAGGAAAAAGATTCCGTTTTTAAATGTTGATCATAAATACCAGCAAAAAACTAGTCGTCTTTTACTGAAGTTCAGTTGAGAGCAAATCTCTTCTGAACTCTTGCAAGCACACGAGCTTATCCCAACAGTACTGTTTTTTCCACTAAAATGCAGTTCACCCATTATCTTTTTCAGATTTGAATCCGCCGTCCAAGTCGTCTCGCTTACAAATCCGCACTGCACTCCGTTCAAGCGATTTGCTTTTTGTTGAACAACTTGCTTACGCATGCAGAATGACTGATGGTCTTAAAAGGGCTTGTTGTGCCCATGTGCGTCGAAGGAACTGCAAATGGCGACCGCGACTGAAGAAATCAAGCATCAGGTAAGTTCGTACGCTTTGGTCCTACTTCACTACAAGATTATTTTGGAATGTTCCAAGTACTCCCACTACGATTGGTACCACTGTCACCTTTATATTCCGAAATATTTTCAGCTTTATGGCAAGGATCATGTATTTGTCGAGCTTTTTTTTCATTCTGTGGTAAAATTATTATCCCCATTTCGTATTTTCCACATTAGTTTTATTGGAGTTTTTTCACCAACCAACAGTAAATCTATTCTGGTCTACAGGACTAGATTTAAGCACTCTAGCTGATTTCAACACTGCTGTGCAATCCATGAAATGCAACAAGCCACTATGGCCCTAACGTTGGCTAAACCGGCTAATGGAAAGACCTCCTCCAATCAATCGGCTAGTCACGTCAAGCCCTAGCAACTATATGATAGTATCGATCCTATTGCTCTTATGGCAAACACCAACCCATTTTTATCATATATATACTAGAAGGCAGTGCCAGAGAGTCTTAGTTTCCTGGGCATGACGTTAAACTGCATCTAATGATGAGGTTCCAATTTGGAGCTTTGGGGAGTGTCGAGTTCCCCTTCATTGTCATTACTTACAGGTACACCCTGGTCCGGAGTGGTGGTAACTGTTTGGGTTTCATCTACGCGTTAAATTGACAAAATGAGTTTACAAATAATTATCTAAAAAAGAATTGAGTTTGAAAAATATCGAATACCTAACAGGAATGAATACAAAAAACGTATTCGGCATAAAATACCCCAAGCGTTGACATGCCGTAATACCCAACCAACCACCCGGAGTGGTACTACCTATTCCATCTATGTGTCAAAACTGAGTAAAAAGTATTTGCAGTGTAGAGGACATAAAATAACCTAATAAGCGTTGACATGTCGTAAAATCCAACTAACCATCCTGCTCGTTGCTGAGGAGTTGAGTAAATACAAATATATTTTTCAGTTTTGCCATCTGAATAGTTTTTAGCGTTTATTTCCTGCTAGACATTCGATTGATTAGTGGTAAATATCGAATGATAAATAATTTGAGTGTAATTTATTGTTCAATGTCAGTCGCCTTCACACCGTCAATTAGTTCTTTAGCCTTGATAAGGCAACCAGTCTAGGAGAAAGATAAATCTGAGTTTAAACTGGCAGTACCCTCCTTAAAAATTGACTGTCTCATACTGTTCGTTGCAGAGTGGTTGGGTAAATAGCAATCGCACAATCGTTAATGATCACTGCCGTCTCTTATAATCTTGTAAAACCCTACACCAGAACCTTTCCTCTCATGACCCCTCAAGTGACTCAGAAAGATTCTCAAAGTTATACAAACGTGAGACAGTAAGGATGTCCTCCCCACTGGATCGATTGAGTAAATACATACACCAGAAAACGGCTGTGCTAATGCCCTTGTAAAAGCTATGAATCTATTTCTTCTCCCCCCCAGTTATGGGTAAATATTAGGGATGACTTGGTATTCTAGCTTTGATTTGGCAACCAGTCAATGTGAAAGAAAACTTCAACCAGCTTAAATCCGTTTAAGAATTGACCTTCAGTCACATCCTAATAGTGTGTCCTGGGTAAGACGTTTATACTACAGTTAATGATGTTTCAGTTTGGAGCTTTGAGGAATGTGGAGTACCCCTTCATTGCCATTTCTCCAAGTTCCAGTCTGACCGACCCGGAATTGTAGTGAATGTTTGGGTCCCATCTATAAGTTAAATAGTTACAAAATAAGCATACAAAAATGTGTTTACAAAAAGTTGAGTTTTAAAAAATAAATGAATACCCAACAAGAATGAAGAAAGCAAAACGTCTTCGGTATAAAATAACACAACAAGGGTTGACATGCCGTAAAATACAACAAACCAACCAGCTATGAGGGACTAGAAGGGCAGTCTGGGTTATCTTGCTTTGATTAGGGAACCAATCAAGTTAAAGGAAAACTCTGAATTCAGACCCGCTTAACTCCGTTTAAGAACTGACCTTGTGTTACATCCTGCTCGTGGCGGATGGGTTGGATAAAATCAAACATATCTTTCAGTTTCTCCAACTGAATGGTTAATGGCGTCCATTTACTGCTAGACAGTCGAACGACCAGTGGCAAATATCGAATGATTGATAATTTGATTGTATTTCTTGTCCGAAGTGAGTCGCCTTCACGCAGCCAATTTCGAATGCATGATATGTGACCTTAAATTTGTTTTGAATTGTTTCCCCTCTGCGTGTCTATCGTTCAGTCCTGTTTAATATCCCCCAGTGAAACTGTCCAACCAATTGTGAAAGCAGACAAAGCGACTAGGGACAACCTTCTGTGAGGACTCATTATTGATCTATCGTTCACCACATGTGGCTTAGGACACATTCAGAAGCTCCATTGAACCCCACTTCGACCACTGACTGTCACTATTCACCGCTTGTGTCAAGTGACTACTACTATTCTTTTTCACATTTTCTGGGGAGTGTTATTCAGCGCCTCATTCATTTTAACCAACCGAGTTTCTTATATATATATATATATATATATATATATATATATATATATATATATATATATATATATATAATAATAATATATTTTTGAAGGAGAAATAATGCAAATTTATGTTTAAAAACATATTTATTTAGTTTTTTTTTCTTTTTTGTTTCCCTTAATATTTTCAGGCTATGCCCATCTTCAGAGAGTGAAAAAATTAAAAAAAAAATTTCATCTGTATTTGTTAAACTCAACTGTGATGTTAATCTGTTGAATGTTTTAATGTAAATGCAAACGTTCGGCAAAGATTGTAAAGTTCCGCTCGGCAAATATAGTAAAACTCCGTTAGATCCCGTGCTGCGTCTTGTTTCGCGGGATGTTTTAAAAATAATTTCAGATATAAATATATATATATTTTTAATACTATGAAAATAATGAGGCCCTGCTCGGGGATATTGAAATAAAGATTTTTTTTAAATTATTTTTATAGTGAGTTAGAAGCATTAATTAAAATGTAATAATATATTTTTGAAGGCGAAATAATGCAAATTTATGTTTAAAAACATATTTATTTAGTTTTTTTTTCTTTTTTGTTTCCCTTAATATTTTCAGGCTATGCCCATCTTCAGAGAGTTGAAAAATCTTTTTAAAAATTTCATCTGTATTTGTTAAACTCAACTGTGATGTTAATCCATTGAATGTTTTAATGTAAATGCAAACGTTCGGCAAAGATTGTAAAGTTCCGCTTATATATATATATATATATATATATATATATATATATACAGAACAAAAGTGTCAAGAAAAAATAGAAATATTTCTTTGCAGTTATTTATGTTTTAATTGTTCTCAGTTTCGAAATTAGGTCAACGTTAAGAAAAGTTTTTGAAAAGAAAAGTTTATAATTAGAAGGTGTTCGAAATAGTTTTAAAAGAATTTATATGCTTTCTATGATGGGAAAATTTGGATCTCTGTGTAAATCCTGACTCTTTGACCAGAAAGATTTGATTCTGAGACTGGATTTATTTAGTCTATAGTAAAATGGCACAATTCTGATATGTTCAATACATTGCCTGTGACAGTTGTTCAATCTAAATTATATATATATATATATATATATATATATATATATATATATATATATAGAGAAGAGAGAGAGAGAGAGAGACAATACCCAATATCATTTATTTAGCATTTATATTTAAGTTAACGGAGCGTGGACGTGGAGTCAACACCTGGTTACTGACATTTTTTCGCCTATGCAATCTTCATGTCTGAAGATTGCATTGGTGAGAAACTGTTAATAAACAGCTGCTGACTCTGTCCACGATACTTTTTTTTTATAGATTTAATACGATGGAGAATAAAACCATAATATTAGAGATCAATAACACCAAATAATTATTTATAAAAACGGAATGGTCCATTATTTAGCTGAGGTGCCGACAGTCATAAGAAATAATTCGGCGGATAAACAACACCAGGTAATCAGGATTTACATTTTTACATTTCAACTTGGATGATTTCGACCATCTCATTTTAACTAGAGGGTGTTGAAAATTCAACGAATTCTTATTTCTTATGAGTATTATCACCTCAGCTAAATAATGGACCATTATATTTTTATTATAAGGGACGAAAAAGGACATGCTACACAAAAATATCAGAGAGAGCGTGTGGAAACGATAACGCTAATCTGTTTTAATCAAACATAATGAAAAGAGGAAAAGAATTAACAAAAGAAAGAAAGAAATATGAATGAGGGAGAGTTAAATCAAGATTATTACTTTTTACGTATTGAACTAATTGCAATAGCTTATAAGTAAACATATCAAACGTTGGGATAATTAAATTATCATACTGTGATATATCCACAGGTCCTGCTAGTCTATGTATTAATTCATTTTTCTATTCGTTACTGGCTGTCAAGTCATCAAGAATAAATATTCTGTTAGCAAAGGAAGAAACAAAACTTTTTTTTAACCAGGCATATCGTTTCCACGCTTACGCTCACGAATAACGATGACCTTTGATGGTGTATCCCATGATGCAATAGCCAGTTTTATCGAGAGTGAAGATCTCATAGACAAAGCAGGAAAGGAAGAAAAAAATACCAAATTTGGTTAGAATCGATTATCTAAACGTGGATGGAATTAATAGTAGTAACGTTTTGTTTCAAGAACCTTTACTTGTCATATTGTAATATTATTGGACAGGAACGTAAGAGTCGACGAGATGATAAAGACTTGTCTACTATTTTTATATTTAAGACAGTCCAATCATTTGATGATATCTCTATCAATGGATGAAATATAGCCCAGGGATTCGCGTTTCTGTTCAACATTGTTTCTTTTTCATTTGGTGAGGTGTATTCTTATAACCAAGAAGCAGATGTTAAACCAATATAGAAGCAACAACAACAACAACAACATATTTGAATTGCAAAGATGCATGAAGGAGATGCCACAAATGTAGATATTCATTATCAGACATCTTAAACATTGGAGATAAATGTCGATGATATAAGCCAAAAAAAAAAAAAAAAAAAAAAAAAAGAATTTAATGCGCTGAGATGTAATCTTTAACGTAACAACTGACGTTTACGTATCAAGATATGAAGTTGCTTTTAATATAATAAAAACTCCATAATGATTAACAGAGAACAAATATATTTTAGGGACACGGTTTCTTTTCTTCACACTCGCTCATCTTATATTTGTCGTTACCCCCCCCCCAAATACACATGCGCGCATTTATATATGTATATATATATATATATATATGTATGTGCATGTGTGTTTGCTTATATAATGCAAATAGTGTGTATAAAAATGAAGGATTAATAAAAAATCAACTATGTTATTACTGCTTCTTTATTCCCCCTCTCTCTCATATATATATATATATATATATATATATATATATATATATATATATATATATATATATATATATATATTATAATAGAAAGGAAGGAAGAACTCAACACCGTAATTCCATAATAAATTTATTTCGACCAAAATTGGGGCCTGTATAAATCTAAGTTGATTTAATATAGCTCCCCAAAATTCAGTCTCATCAGATGGGGATCAATTCACTTTGAATTGCATTTCTCAAAAAACAAAAAGTAGAATTTAAAAAATAAAAAATAAATTCAAACAAAAACAAAAAAATAATTTTTTTTAACAATATAAGATTGTCACCATGGTGACAGGAAGTCGAATGAGAAAAAAAAAAGAGATACATCTCAAGTTTTGGCTTCTTAGTGGTATGGTAGTCAGACAGACAAATAAAGACAATGCCAGAAAAAAACAGAATATTATATTAAAATATTAATAAAGAAGTAAATTAAAAAAAATTTAAATATTAGAATATAATAGATAATATAATGGTGTATACATACTGGATCAATTGATAAGAGTGTATCTTAGAAATCACATATAGAATCATCCCTTACTACCAAGTTTTGGATAAACCTCATATATATATATATATATATATATATATATATATATGCCCGGTTTAGCTCAGTAGGTAGAGCACCCGCCGGGGTTCGATACCGGTCCCCACCAAAGCGCATGAGTAGCACAGAATGCGTAATCTGATTTGTGCGGAGGAGAGTTCACGGTAGGTGTAATGATCTACTCTAGCACAAAACAACTTACCTAGTCTAGCGCTTGCGAAAAAGGATAGACTCCCTCGCTGTTTGACTGATAACGAATACTACTGCTCCAACGTGACACACACACACACTTTTGAGTTATCTGGTTAGGTTTAATCTCTAGCCGTAGCTGTGTCAATGTTACTGTATGGCTGCACCACTTGGACTCTATCAAAACACTTAGAAAAAAAAAGCTAGATGGAAATTACAGAAGGATGCTGGCAGCTGACTTGAACACAATTTAGAAGCAGCAACTCACAAATATCAACCATAAGGCCATTTTCTTCTTACCATACAGACGACATAATATAAGACTAACAAGATATAATGGATACTCCTGCAGGAGTCTGGAAATACTCATTTGCTACCATTTTAAATAGTAGCAAAACAAGTATTTCTACTGGATTAAAATAACTTTTGCTGTAAACCATTCACAGAATATACAGAGATTACATTTTTGGATAAAACATTCTGAAAACAAAAAATAATATTGCTTTTTTTCATTCAAAGATTCAACTTATTTATTGTCCGGATAGCTCAGTCGATGGAGCATCTGTCTAGAAATCGCAGGGTTCCTAGTTCAATACCGGTCCTCGCCTACTCAGCGCATGAGTAGCATAGGGGTCTGTGTGGGAAAGCGAGGAGCTGATATTAGGTGTGTCGTTCCACCTCAAATGCAAAAACAATCTCCTTGGTCTAGCCCTAGGGAAAAGGGGATAGACTCCCCCATTGTCTGGTTGATACCGACTTTAGTTTACTCCGAAGACTTTACTTATATTTACGGTATTATCGAATTTGCAATGTGTCGTGTCTGACGAGTTTCTTTTTGATATTTTCAAGTTTTTAGGCCAATTTCTTAACACCATATTAGAATCTGTTGATTTGGATAGCACAATTTTCATCTCTCGTACTTGAAAACTTGAAAAGATTGAAAAAAAGTCGTTATGTGTAGATGCTTCGTTCTCTAGTAAGAACCAGCTCTTCTCGTATCTTAAAGGTTCAATCGTTAGCCGACCACGCTACCACATCTCCTCGTCTCCCCAGCTACAAAAGAGGGAGAATCGAGAAATCCATCCTCTTTTGTGGGGCTCATAGAAAACCGAACTCGACCTTCCACCTTGCGTGGGTGACATCGTCCTGTCCCCTCCTAACATCAATAAGATTACCCATCAAGTCTAGTGATTTCGGTAACGTTTGGGTAATGGCTTTTTTCTGTTCAAATATATCTTTTTACACGTCGTCTACCGGACGAAATGTTGTACTTTGTCAACTCAACTCATCTATCTTTCGGATTTTTCCGAATAAATTATCTATTCTCACCCTGCAACCACTCACTTACGCTTTTCCAGTATTATGTCACAGTCAGAAGTTTTCAGGCAGCCATTGTTATAATAACGGAAATCTTTTAAGAATATTTAGAGAGAAAGAAAAACAAAAATATTTGTAATAATAATTTGAACGAATGGTTGAAAAAGAGTAGTTATTTTTCTTATCACACAATTACGTTTGTGGTTTGTCTCCTGTATACATCTATAACAGATTTTTTTAAATCTTATTATAATGGAGATTGAGTCTCTCTATCCGTAACCAAAACTACGTAAGCACCGACGTCACGGTTGCATTAGTTATTGTTTAGTAAAATTGTTTTATATCGTTAATAATGTTGGCCTTATCTACATAGTAATAAAAGGCAATTGTATTTATTTATACAACCAAATACAGGTTTACAGTGTGAATGAAGGCTAAATTGCAAATTGCGGGTCTACATGTCATGGGAATGACGTTAAACTCTAATGGTGAGGTTCCAGTTTTGGAGGTTTGGGGAATGTGGAGCTCCCCTTCATCACCATTGCTCCCAGGTCCACTCTAATCCGGAGTGGTAGTACCTGTTAGGGTCCCATCTATGGGTTAAATAGAAAATGCATTTATAAACAAAATTGTATTATCCATTAAGAATTGATTTATTTCAAAACTTTATCGGCATTAAATGACCCACTGAGATTGATATGCCGTAAAACAAAACAAACCAAACCAAAACTAAATTGCAAATTGATAATGAAAATATCTTAATAAATACTTGCTTAATATTATTCATTTCTATTTGTTTGCTTTTATTAGTACACGTGAGCAGAAAATTTATGTCGATAAATCTTTTTGAAAGTCCATTAACAAAAAAATAAATAAATAAATAAATAACTTTAAATTTATCTTTTATAACCAAGCTTAGTTAAATAGTTAAATCAGGTAAATATAGTAACGAAAACCAAGAGTGATGATAAGAGTTAGCGTGCATACTATTCCATTCTTCTATTATACCGGTTTTAAATCTTTTCATATGCATTTTAATTTAGGTTTGTTAGTTTTTCTAATCTAATGTAATATTTTATTATATTAACATTTAATTTTAGTTTTACTAGTTTAAATAAAGCAACAAAAGGTCAAATTATAATATAAAAACATATTTTCGTAAAATAAAATATAATTAGGAAATTTGACAAAAACCCTGAAATTTATAGAATTCTCATTAACTGACTGACAAACCGAATAATTTTTAATTAATTTTCAAAGTGCAATCCCCTGGAGCAATTAACCAATAAAGTGGAATTATTGCAGAGAAGAGGGTATTAGTGACAAAGGGAGAAATCGGTCTAGATTTTTTTTTTTATTCCACTGCTTTCTCTGAGAGAACCACTTTTGGAAGACTGATTTGATGCTTCTCGGAAACACTTAATTAAATTCAATATAAAATTATCTACAGATACCAAAAATATATAGATATATACATTTAAAAAAATAACAAAAAGCATCGCACAACAGCATTCACAGTTATACACATTTTTTCATCAAATTGAAAAAAGAAAAAAAAAAGAAAAGAAAAACACACAAAAAACTGAAAAGCTCTAAAAAGAAAAAAAAAACAAAAGAGACACAAAAAAATAATATTTTGAGGGAGTCAGGATTTTAAAGACTCACCCTTTGCATACCAAAAGCGATCATCTTTTGCTTATTTTCTCTTTTTTTTCCCCTCATTCTTTGACTTACCTCCTCTCTCTTCTTTTTCTCTCATTCTGTGATTTTGATACCCGTTATTTTTTCTGAACATTTTGCCGACGTTAAGAGAGAAAATCTAACACAACAAACATAAGCGGATTATGGAAATACATAGTTTTATAAAAGTGAAAAAAAAAAAAAAATTGCTTATTTTACATCAGCTTAAAAGAAGAAAAAAACTATCTATTTAATTTTTCAAGTTTTATTTTAATTTCTGATTTTTAACTAAATCCATTCATATACTTTACTAAAAGAAATGGTTGATTTTTTTTATTGTTGTCTGAATAGTTTTTTAGCGAAATATTGTGAAGAAAACGAGAGAATGAAATAAACTACAAAAGTTAGTTTACTGCATTCTGTTAAAATGTTCTTTAATCTCAAAATTATATCTAAAGTTTTCATTATTATTATTATTATTATTATTATTATTATTATTATTATTATTATTAGTTTATGACATCTACGACCTTCAGCTTCATGTTCCACTGTTTCTTCAGTTCTTTGGCAAGGTCTAAGTATTTATCTATCTTTTCGCTTTCTTTCATTTTCACTCGGTGGTCAGCCGGGACTGCAAAGTTCACGAGATGACTCTTCTTGTAGATTAATACTAGGTCTGGTCTCCTGGTCGGGATTAGGTGATCCGTCTGTATCACGAAATCCCAGATAATTTTATGCGTCTCTTTCTCCAAAACATGTTCAGGTTTGTGCATATACCATTTAGCTGTATGATGAACATTGAATTTCTTACCCAGTGTTGTTGTTGTTGTTGTTACTATTATTATTATTATTATTATTATTATTATTATTATTATTATTATTATTATTATTATTATTATTATTATTTACTCCTTTTGAGTTTTCACATCAGTGTTAGCTGATGGTCTTTCACTGGAGTCTGAGTGACAGCAAGTCTCCTCAGGTCTCCAGGACTCTTCTGAGTATTCTGGCAGATTGCAGCAGTGCAGTGTTCTGAATGATTTCAATTCTCCCTCTGATTTCCAAACTTTCCGAACCCTTTTCCAATCCTTTTGGGACCATTCCAAGTGCACCAACTACAATTGGTATAACTTTCACTTTCATATTCCATAACTTTTTCAGTTCTCTGGCAAGGTCCAGATATTTGTCCATTTTTTCATTTTTCCTTTAGCTTTACCCTGTGATCTGCTGGCACTGCAAAATCCACCAGTTGACAAGTTCTTTCTTTTTTGTTTATCAATACTAGGTCTGGTCCTCTTGCTGGGATACGGTGATCCGTTTTTATTTCAAAGTCCCAGAGAATTTTATGTGTTTCGTTCTTAAGAACAGATTCTGGTTTATGCATATACCATTTTGTTGTATGGTCAAAATTAAATTTTTTGCATAATTCCAGTGGATCACCTTCCCAACCCAGACGTGTCTAGTTTTGTATTCTCGTTGTGCTAGTTTATTACATTCGCAGAGTATATGGTTAACAGTCTCATCTCTATTACCACAAAGTCTACATTTACTATTTTGTTGGGTGTTATCAATTTTCGCTTTGATATAGTTCGTCCTTATGGCATTATTTTGTGAAGCAATTATTAATGATTCTGTTCCTCTTTTGAGGTTTCCTTTTCTTAACCATTTCCAAGTCTTTCCATGTGCAACCTCTTCGATTTGTCGTTTGAAGTGTCCATATAATTGTTTTTTTCCCATTTTTGTTTCCTAGTCTTTTTTGTTTTTTCTGTTTGTCCATCTGTCATTTCTACTATTGTTGGCCGCCATAATAATTTGTCTTTGCTCTTTCTTGTGTAATCCTCAAGTTGTTGGATTGTGGTTTCTACGCAGTCCTCTATGTTGGCAATACCTCTTCCCCCTTCCTTTCTTGACACATATAATCTATCTCTATCGTCTCTAGGGTGAAGAGCCTTGTGCATGGTCATTAACTTTCTCGTTCTTTGGTCAATATGTCTGAGTTCTTCTTTTGTCCATTTCAAGAATGGTCCTGAGTATCTTATAATGGGGACGGCCCAGGTATTGATTCTTTTGATCATATTTCTGTTGTTAAGTTTGGTTTCTAGAAGTTTTCTAGTTCTCCTGAGATATTCTTTTTTAACTTTTCCTTTCATTTCTCTTTGCTTAATATTGTCCGCTTTTAAAATTCCTAAGTATTTGTAACTTTCATTTTCATCAAGTGATTTTTATAGTGTCCTGATTTGGCAGTTGTATTCCATTCATTAATGGAATACATTATTATTATTATTATTATTATTATTATTATTATTATTATTATTATTATTATTATTATTATTATTATTATTATTATTACTTTTTGTTTTAGTGACTGTTTGAAGTAAACGTCATCAGTATGGCGTTAATAATTTAAACTTAAAATGAAATGACTTATACTATCGTCCTAGGAAAAGGGATATTCGGCTCGATTTTACGCGATCTCAATCCATGTTCGGTTATTTTCATGCTGAAGAAGTTTTGTCTTATTCCTTCTTAATGGATATTCAATTTTTTTAAAACTCAATATTTTTAACTCATTTTTTCATTTTAAGCCTTAGATGGAACCCTAATATATACTATCATTCCTGGTCAGATTTGACCTGGGAGTACTCCACACACCCCAGAGCACCAGAATCCGAACTTCACCATCAAATGCAGTTTTACGACATACCCTGGACACTTAGTTTATAATTTAGATATCAGATCAAACATTGTTCATGCTTATTCGATATCGACTCCCAAATTTGGAACTGTGGGTAATTGACCTTACACTTAATAACTAAGCTATTCCTGTTAAATTCCAATGATGGAATGAATGTAACGAAAATTAAGAGCATCCATACGAAAGTCGGTGGGTCTTAAAATACGCTGACTTTATCCCGTACAGAGGGGGATGCCCCCCGCCCCCCAAAAAGAGATATCCTGAGCATGATCCTAAGTTGCATCAGATGTTGTGGCTTCAGTCCTTAATATCTAAATGAGTGTAAAGAAGCACTTCATTGCCATTACTACTAAGTCAACTCTGAATGGTAGTACCTGTTAGTGTCCAACCTATGTGTCCAATAGATGTTAAAAGATCATTCATATTCGATAGAACTATGTGCCAAAAAAATTTCTCTCTCTCTCTCTCTTTCTCAATTTCTCTCTTTCTCTCCGTCCCTCTCTCTTTCTCCCTCTTTCAGTTTCCTCTCTCTTTTTTTCTCTCTCTCTCCCTCTCTCTCTCTCTCTTCTCTCTCTCTCTCTTTTTTCTCTTCTCTCGTTCTCTCTTTTTCTCTCTCTCTCTCTCTCTCTCTTCTCTCTTTTCTCTCTCTTTCCCTTTCTCTATCTATTATCTCCCTCTCTATCTCTTATCTCCCTCTCTCTTCTCCCCCTTTCTCTCTCTCTCTCTTCTCTCTCATTCTCTCTCTCTCTCTCTCGCTTTTTCTCTCTCTCTTTCTCTCTCTCTCTCTCTCTCTCTCTCTGATTCAAAATTAGATACTAGATATCTCTTTTTCCCTCTATCCCACTCTTTCTCTCACTCTTTCTTTCTCTCTCTCTCTCTCTCTCTCTCTCTCTCTCTCTCACCCTTTCTCTCTCTCTGATTTAAAATTAAATACTAGTTTTGTTTTCCTTCCTCGCTCTTTCTTCTGTTTTCTCCCTCTCTCTGTTCCCCTATGTCACAGATAAATGCGCGCGCACACACACCACACACACACACACACACACACACATTTTTTTTCAAATTAATTTTCTTTCTTAATTGTAAGTAGTAAACCTATTTGTGATTCAACTTTAAGTAGTTCGGTCTCCCTTTCTTTCTCTCTCTCTCTCTCTCTCTCTCTCTCTCTTTCTCTCTCAAAGATGCACCCCCCACGCACATATGCACACGAGCATGCCCACGCATACACAAGAAGAAACAAACAAATTGTTTGGGCATTCCTTCAAGTTGTAGATATTTTTTAAAATTCTAAGCCACAGATAAAGGAATTATTTACACGACAAATAAATCGAAGAAAACAACCACCAACACCACAACAACAAAAATAAAACAATGAATTTAAAAAAAGCCTTTCTCCCTACTTTCTACTACAGAATAAATAAATAAATAAAAATAATTTCAACTTCTCTTCTTTATTTATTTATTTATTGAATTAAACAATTTTTACCCACAAATTTTAAATCAAAATAATATTGCCTTTGTTTATTGCCTCCCCCGACCTTCAACTTCAATCAATTAATTTTTTTCCCTTAATAATTCTTGCTTTCTACTTCAGAAGATAACATTCCACTCTTTAAAAATATAATTAAGTATTAAAGAAAAAAAATCTTTAAAAACATAAAAATACGAATAAACAATTTGTTAGCAAAAAAGAAAAAAAAAAGAAAAGAATTTTTAAAAATCTAAAAAAAACAAAACTAAAATGAAAAAAAAATAGAAAGAAAAAATAAGTAAAAAAATAGAAAGAAAAAATAAGTAAATAGATAAAGAAAAAAATAAAAAAAATCTCCCCCCCCCTCCGATCTTAACCCTTTGATGTTTTGCATAAAACTGTCTGACATAATGCCACGTTATTTATTTGTTTTTCTTTTTTTGTTCAATCTCCTCCTGGTTTGTTAAAATAGACTTCATATTCTCTCAACACCATCACCACGAGACACTCCTTTCAGTTTTTTTTTTGGGGGGTGGTAGTGGAGGAGGGACCCTTTTCTCATCTGATGTCTTTCTCAGCAACCCCTACCCCCTCTAACGCTAAGGTTGTCATAAAAACGAATACGTTAATGAAATCTCACAGCACTGCCCATCTTCAATAGAATCGGAATCCGATCTAGGGTTGCCTGTGACAGGGATGATAGAACGGTTGCTTGGTACACCCGGGGGTTGGGGGCCAGTGAATGACGAGCGCGCATTGTTGGGAAGTGCGCGTAATTTGAACTGACGCCACACGCTAATGTGTCGGTGTGTGTTTTAGTTGCGTGCTCTGAGGATGGCGGTCTGGAGGCATGCGTGTCGATTGCATTGCGTCGGCATCAGATATCACCACTTGGTTCATCTATCTATCTATCTATCTATACATATATATATATATATATATATATATATATATATATATATATATATATACTATCACGGTCAATGAGGATGTATGTATGTATAGGGTTAATGTATCACATTCACTATGTATGTATATATTTCAGTCTGTTGATATCTATCTAACACCGTCAATAAGGACACACACACACACACACACACACACACACACACACACACACACATATATATATATATATATATATAATATATATATAATATATATATTTAAGGTAATACCCTTGGGAAAGGTATGAATCCTATTCTCCCTCCAGCTATGGATAAATAGTAGGGTAGACTGGTCTTTTTAACCTTGGTTAGGCAACCGGTCTAGGAGAAGGAAAACTCTGAATTCAAACCTGCTGAACTCCGCTTAAGAAATTGACCTTGTGTCACATCCTGCTCGTGCAGAGGGGTTGGTAAAAATATATATATATATTTAAGGCCTTTTTATTCACAATATATATATATATATATATGTACTATCAATGTATGTCATTCACTTTGTATATATGTATGTATGTATCATGGTCAACCCGGATGCATATAAGTATGTAGTATTAATGTATGACAATCACTATGTATGTGTGTATCACGGTCAATGAGGATGCATATATGTAATATTTTTTTATCATTCACTATATATGTGTGTATCTATTTATCTATCTATCTTAAATTAATTATGTCTTGACAACAGACTGTCCAGATATCATGTTGAGTCCCTCACACTTGGAAATTTTCCCTAAAGTTAATATGCCGCAGGTTTTACAGAGTCACATTCTACTGGCAGCAGGGAATGATCTCTAATTTTGTCCTTATATATCTTATATATATATGGAGATTGTGTGTTTTTCTGTCTGTAACCGAAACTATATTACTACTCAAGTCACAATTCCTTTAGTTATTTACGTCACATTCTCCATGATTCTATTTCTATTTAAACCTCAATCAATAATAAAACTGTTTGACATTATTAATACTGTTAATTACCTAAATACTAATAACATGCAATTGTTTTATATATACAACAAATACCAGTTTCAGTGTAATGTAAAGCTAATTTGCATATTGATATTAAAAAATGATTTTAATAAAAATGTGCTTGGTATTACTGATTTCTAATTGTTTGGTTTTATCTTAATGAATATGAGTAAAAATCTCTTCAATAATCCTAAAGAAATCTATAACAAGAAGAAATAACTTTTATTCTTTACTTCCTATTTTAACTAAATAGTTAAATTAGGAAAATTTAACATGAAAAACGGAAAGTGAAAAGAGTAAGTTTTCAGTTGTTCTATTTTCCGATTATACCCCCTCCGTTTCAAATCTTTTTATCTGAATTCTTATTTGTTTCATTAGCCTTTCTAATTTAATCTAATATTTTATTACATTAAAACTTAAATACTTGCACCCGTAGGGTGCATATATTTGCTAGTATATATATATCAATGGTAATATTATGGTTTTACACTCATACCTTAAAGTTTCATGGTAATCCAATCGTCAGATGAGATCAATGGTTGAGATGTTAAAAACCAGTTGTGAAATGGTTGAGATGTTAAAAACCAAATTTTTAGCGTTTATATGAAGCGTTTTCACGCGATGGGAAATATAAAGCTAAAAATTGTTTTTTTAAACTGTGGCTTGTTTAACGTTTATGTGACGTGGATCGTGTTTACGTGATGTAATGTCATGACGTTAAATTTGTATTTAAAAAACATTATAATCAAAACAAACTTGTATTGGTGTTAATGCACGCGGTGTTCAGATGAATCTTTTTTTTTTTAAATAAATAAATAAAAGGGGAGCGAAAATTCAGGGATCAATTTGTTCAATATATATATATATATATATATATATATATATATATATATATATATATATATATAGTTTCAAAAAAGTATCGAGATTTTCGGTACTTCTCGACACACCTTGTATTCAGTCAAATTAACATTCCATTCGTTCTTCATTTCAATCTTGGTAAATACAGCTTTAAGACCTGGCCTTTTTTACATTTAGGGGCTTCGATATTCTCCTTAGAATATGCAGAGAGTTTCCTCTTTATGAAAAATGGTTTGGAAACTCACGAAAATGGCCGGCCTGAATTATTAATAATTATTAATAAACGTGGGAAACGAACTGTAAATGCATCTTTGTCTATTCATCCTCACACATCATTATCTCATCATCAAATTGACTTTCGGGTGGAAATTTACCATTCGCTTCCTGCAACCAATTGTCTGTGGTAAGTTTTAGAGAATTCTCATTCTGATTTTTGGTGTCACGAAAAGTGTCTCCTTTTTTGTTTAGGTTTATGCTTGGTCTCGTACCAAGAGCCAACTGACCGTAGAACATCTGTTTTAGAAGTCTCTCTCACTTCCTCCAGGGGAATAATATTTCTAACACAAAGCATGGGCTGGATAATAATGATAATTATAATGTTGATAATGATAATACTATATGTATCAAGAAAGGAAGGTGGAAGAGGTATTGCCAACATAGAGGACTGCTTAGAGGCCACAATCCAACAACTTGAAGATTATACAAAAAAGAGCAAAGAAAGATTACTTATGGCAGCCAACAATAGCAGATGTAATATATGGACAAACAGAAAAACAACGAAAACTAGAAAACAAAAATGGGAAGAAAAACAATTATATGGACATTTCAAACGACAAATCGGAGAGGTTGCACATGAAAAACTTGTACGTGGTTAAAAAAAGGAAACCTCAAGAGAGAAACTGGATCACTAATAATTGCTGCACAAAATAATGCCATAAGAACAAATTATATCAAAGCAAAAATTGATAAGACCCAACAAAACAGTAAATGTAGACTATCCGGTGACAGAGATGAGACTGTATATCATGTACTAAGCGAACTTGCACAGCGGGAATAGAAAACTAGGCACGACTGGGTTGGAAAGGTGATCCACTGGGAATTATGCAAAAAACTTTTTTTTTTTGACCATACAACAAAATGGTATATGCATAAACCAGATTCTGCTCTTGAGAATGAAACGCAATGGGACTTCGAAATAAAGACGGATAAAGAACGAAACCAGACGTGTTGATTTAGAAAAAAAACTTGTCAGTTGGTAGATTTTGAAGTTCCAGCAGACCACAGGGTGAAAATGAAGGAAAACGAAAAAATGGACAAATACCTAGACTTTTCCAGAAAAACTAAAAAAGCTATGGAATATGATACCAATTGTAGTTGATGCACTTGGAACGGTCCTAAAAAAACTTGGAAAAAAGACCGGAGAATCTGGAAATCAGAGGAAGAATTGAGACCGTTCAGAATACTGCATTGTTGCAATCTGCTAGAATACTCAGAAGAGTCATGGAGACCTGAAGAGACTTGTTGTCAGTCAGACTCTAGTGAAATACCATCAGCTAACACTGGTATAAAGAACTCTATGATAATAATAATGATAGTAATAATAATCAGGATCTGTGGACATACCATAGTATGATAATTTAATTATTGCAACGTTTAATAGATAAATAAACGCGACCAGAATCGTAAAAATTGTAAGGCAGTAAATGTTCGATTTTATGTGTGTTCTCTTAGAAGGAATTGCAACCAAGACGAGCGAATGAACTGGAGTTTTCAAAATTACAATATTTGCATTGAAACTGACTGAATCGCTTTGGCAAGTTTATTCTCAATATTTTCTCAATTCCTTCGAAAATAAATATTAAATTTAATCATAGCAGCCAACCTTTCCAGACTTTTGTTATTTTTTTTAACTTAGTCTTGCTCGAAATTAAGTTGTCGTTTATTTACTGTCTCAAACTTCGTGTACTTTTCTCTTTTCCACATTCATCTAAAAGAGTGAATGTTTTCCCCCATACAGAAACAAATATTTACTAAACTTTATTATCTTTACTTTTTCGTGAATAAATTATTTACAGCTTCAATAACTACGTTCATAGCTCAAACAAAACTGTTTACCGTTGAATACGGCTAATGAATTATGCTGTTTATTCAATAAAACATATTCTTAGTGTCTCATCTTTAACCTTTTCATTTGAATATTTCTGATTGAAGTTGGTCTCAAAATAATTTTCAACTTATACAAAAACATTAACGGTTTCTTCTTGAAGAACTTGTGAATCGGAATTGATTATCTAAACTACAGCATTATATACAAGTATGGTGACATTTTGAAATTATATATATATATATATATATATATATATATATATATATGATTTTTGGATGATTGTTTAGTTTAGAAGCATTGTTGAATAAAGTATATATTATTATTTATATTTTTTAAGGCAATTACAATGCGTATATCTCATAAAATTCGATAATTATAGAAGATAATAATGACAAGTGAATTTCAGTAAAGAATCATTCTGTGTGTAGAACATCGTACAGACTGTTTCAACTTTATTAAGTCTTATCAGCAATGTATACTAACGATTTCCCTCCGACAGAAATCGAAACAGGGACTTCAGCAGGATAGTCAGAAACCATACTGCTTCGGCCACGATACAACACAGGAAATTCCTTGCGAAATTAACCTGTCAATGATACTGATACGTCTCTACCATATGAGGTAAGGGGACGTGAGTGAATAATAACAAACCCGGGCCTTATGCTCTTCGGCGAAGGAAATAAGATTTTTGGATATTTGTTTATTTTAGAAGCATTGTCCCGGTTTCGATTTCTGTCGGAGGGAAATCGTTAGTATACATCGCTGATGAGACTTAATAAAGTTGAAACAATTTGTACGATGTTCTACACACCGAATAATTCTTTACCGAAATTCACTTGTCATTATTATCTTCTATAATTATCGAATTTTATGCGATATACGCATTGTAATTGCCTTCAAGCAAATATATATATATATATATATATATATATATATATATATATATATATACGCACACGAGAAAGACATATGGAATGATACTAACACATTATTAACAACCATAGACATAATTACAATCTACCATAGAATAGACAGATTCTAGTAACAATCACCATTTCCCTTTAAAGGCTCCATACTTTCAGAAATCTTCTAACGAAGGGATTTTTTATCCGAAATATTAAGAGAATAACTTACAGTAAATGAACAACATGCTAGTTACCTCGTTTTTCCTTAACTCGCATTGAGATAACCTTCAAAACCAACCAACAAGCCTATATATATATATATATATATATATATATATATATATATATATGTATATATATATATATATATATATATATATATATAGTGGATATGTGGATATGTATATAGTGGATATGTATATATATAGTGGATATGTGGGAGAAACATCAACACCCTTTAGAACTAAGACTAAATAACCACAAATCCACTATAAATCTCAAATCCCCGCATAGAACAATAGCACTTCATTTTAACACCTTATCACACAACCTTACACAGCTCAAATGCATCTTATTAGAACACGCATTCCCAACAACGCAATCTAGAAAACAATCAGAACTAAATGGATTCAAAAATTACAAACGCACGTGAAGGGATTAAACGCAGATATCGGAATTCTCCGTTATTACAAATATTTTACAAACGCTGCCACTGTCGATAACAACAGAGACAAAAAAACCGTTGAACAGTAACATTTGACAAAGGGTATCTAACGAACCTGAAAATTTATGTCAAAAATAATTAAAAAGTAAGTGAATCCAATACTCCATAATAACGAGTTCATTCATTTATTTATTTTTAATGCTTCACAATAACGCCTAATTTAAAAAAAATTTTTTTTTATATATATATATATATATATATATATATATATATATATATATAGATAAATATATAAAGGTTTTACATATCTATTTATTAGGTGACAAATAGATATGTAAAACCTTTATATATTTATCTTATATATTATATAACAGCTCTATTTTATATTGAGCACTCTACCAATAATACTGCCTTTGGTACAATTCCAGCAAAAGCTGAAACAGTGACCATCTCACACTATAGGTATGATTATATATATATATATATATATATATATATATATATATATATATATATATCTTTTGCAGTAGTTGGACTGGACTGAAATTACTAACCTCTTTGGTAGTTAACATGATTTACCGTGGAAAAAATAGATAAACTGTTAACATTTTGTGGGAACTTTGCTCTTGGGAAAGAAGTAAGCATTCGAGAGGACGACATCTCTATCAGAATTGTCTTTATTTTACCCCCTTTGAAGGATAAATATTGCAACAGACCGGTTTAATAGGTCTACACGCACATACACACACACGCTTTATTGCTGATATCAGCATACGGGTCTGAAATAAACCCTAAGACCTCGTTTAGAATATGGTACTCAAGCCTAGGCTCCATGGTTTATACATTTCTTGGCAAAGGATCTATCGACTGATATAACTAGCCTATAAATGATATAGAAAGGAATGAATTTAAGAGAACCAGTAAGAATATATCAATACGCGTGTTCCTTGCAACATCATCTAGTAAAAGTTGACCGTCCAAATTGTCCAAGATTAAATATAAAATGTAAATTCTGATTATCTGGTGTCGCTTATTCCCTGATTTGTAATTTCTTATGGGGATCCTCATTTTAACTTAATAATTGATATATTCCGTGTTATTATAATAAAAGAAAGGGAAAAACATACTACAAACAAAAATATAATCAGAAAGGTAGGAATAAGTAAAGATAGAAAGAGGAGAAACGCACGGAAAGCAATAATGGTAATCTGTTTCAATCTAACAAAATGAAAAGAAAGAAAAAAAGAAAAAGGGTAAAAGAGAGTTAAATCAATTTTATTTTACTTTTTATATATTGAACTATATTGCAGTTGCTTTTTAAGTGAACATATCAAACGTTTTAATAATTAAATTATCATACTGTGGTATACACACGGGCCCTGCTTAAAACTGGCTTGGAATGTTTTGACTTGTCAACTAATCAAATAAAACATTTACAGTTGAACAATTAAGCAAAGTGTTGTCAATAATTTCGAACCATCTAATTATTTCTCTCGTCATGAATAAATTAGTTTGGTTTGATTTAATGACATAACAACTCCTGTGTTATTTAATGCAGCAATTAAGTTATTTTCTAAATATTTGATTATAATCCTAACTATAGTTTCAACCTTTTCTGTCTACAATAATGATTTTTGAACACATCGATATGATTTCAAGTGTTCCTATCTAACATTGATAATCTATAAACAATTTACATGATTCCTAGTAAATATTGATATTTAATAATGATAATAATTTGTTTACAGGTAGTTATACGGTTTCAATTATTCGTATCTAATGTAAATAATTTGCACGCAATTATTTGGTATCATGTATGCGTAACCAATTGATAATTTTCCTAACCTAAATATTTGACCCATAGATGCATAAGCATACCCTTCTTTACTAACCACTGCACCTGGAAATTGTTTTTTTAACAGGAGACTCAGTGTCTTCACACTTAATGGACTGTCTTTTCGAGTAATGTTCCACCTAGCTCTAGAACTGGAGTCTTATCACTGAATGCTGTTTAGTGTAATACCTGGGACTGTTGTTTTAGAGATTGGGCAGGGGTCGTTGTATTCTAAGTTACGCTTAATGAATAAATTGTCTAGCAAATTTAATTGTTTGATTGATGAAAAACTGACGTTCAGTGTGAACTCAAAGCACGCAGTATCCTAAGTATAACTTTAAACTGCATCAAGTACTTGACAGTCTGAAGCACTTGGACGAGTGTAATGCCCCAGTTCTTTGCGAGTAATATTACTACCGACTAGAACTAATAGTTATTAATATTAGTTAGGTATACCTGAAACCATACAATTGTGCGTAAATTATTAGTACTAGCATGACCTATGGATATACCATATGATCATTTAATTAGTACAATGTTTGATATGTTTACTTAAGAGACATTGTTAATAGAAGGTGTGATGTCTATATTGTCGCCATTTCTAATTATCAATTTTGCGAATGCACTGTCTTTGTTTCAGTTTTTGCGGAGCAGCTAATTAACGTTAGTTGTGTACTGTCTGTGATGAAAGTAGCACCACGACGCAATTCACTCCTACACATTGTGCATGAAGACAATAGGTCATTTCTCATACAATAATCCCCAAAGACCTACTGTATGGCAAATTAGTAGAAGGCACCTGACTGGTAGGGAGACCACGCCTACGCTTTAAAGTCGTCTGCAAGAAGGACATGAAGAGCTGCCACATCAACATCAGCACCAACACATGGGATTTTTCACAGAAAAGAGAGCCAGAAAGAGGGAGAGACAACAGCAACTCCAGTAAGCATCACTGTTTGTATTCACTGCACCAGAGATCGCCATTCAAAAATTGGCCTATTCAGCCATGAGAACAGATGCAGCTAAAATACATTGACATTCTGTCATCATCTTTAGAAGGATGCCAACAGTATACAAGAATAGCAGAGAAACAGGTCCGCCCAAAGATAAGTAGAACAGTATAAGTATATAAGGAATATTACAATTTACTCTCATTCAATTAGACGCCGGGTCACACATCAAAAGTAATGACAGTACACACACACACACACACACACACACACACACACACGCACACACACACCAAATGGATCCACGTCATAAACACAATTCGATTCTAATGGCTACTACACATATGAAATTGTTCCCGCTACGTAACAATGATAAAGAGACACGTTTCATCATATACAAGAAGGAAGAGGAAATACTAGGTTCAAAGCTTTTCAACTCAATCAAACCCCCCTAACAGAGCATGCTTAGGTTTTTCTCAGATGAGAAACATCTCTGCCAGGGTCAGATGGTGCGCTCACAGGAACAGCCATTAGCTCGCCCTGTCCATATCAGACGAATCTATAATGATGAAAAGCAAACATATAGCTCATATCAACGTGTTTCGGGTGTTCACCGGCAATGGTAACATTATGCCTCAATTAATCTACCCACATGGCCCCAAAATCAGCACGAGGATGTTAAAGTGCTTTGGAGATAGTGCTGCCCTGGATCAAAAGAATGAGCACTGGAAGACTCTACGTCTGGTAATAGGAGTTTTGGCTGCCAGAAAATTTCTGCGACTGCATCATTCCTAAGATGTGTCTGGTTGAATGAGAAATCAACAAAACTCCCGCAATAGTAAAATAATGAAATGTGGAAAAACACAAAATTTTAGTTATACTATACGTGATAGTGGATATTAACTACAATTTGAGATGACGCGTGAAAGACGGACCTGTTGGCTTCTGATTGGTCGAAAAGTGTCAACAGGGTTAAGAGTGAAAGGGAAATAGTGAGAGGAGAGGGTCAGTAGGACGTTTTCGTTGCGGACAAACGTTCGGAGTCTGGCGTAGGTGTTTGGAGAAGACGGACGGAGAGTGTTGTATGCGTGACAAGATCAGTTCTGTTTCCAAAAGGATAATTTCTCCAACTTGGGTTTCAAAATAAAGAGCTCTGAAAAGAAAAGAAAGTATTGTGTTCATTATTACCCAAGATTCCAAGTAATTCCTGACTCGAAGAACAGATGCAGAATACTAAGAACTCCGATCCAGAATATCAGATACCACAGATCCAGATAAGTATTGAAATTACATACTACTTCACATAGACGCCACGTCACATATAGAGATTTATAGCGCGTGGTGTAATGGTTAAAGTCATAGGAAATGACTTGTCGCCCGGTTCAAATCCTGGACGTAGTAATTGCATCTCACTTAGCGCTAATACCCTTGGGAAAGGTATGAATTCTACTCTCCCTCCAGCTATGGGTAAATAGTAGGACAGACTGGGCTCTTTAACCATGGCTAGGTAACCAGTCTAGGAGAAGAAAAACTCTGAATTAAACCTGTTAAACTCCGCTTAATAAATTGACCTTGTGTCACATCCTGCTCGTGCGGAGAGGTCGGTAAATATATATGTAGAGATTTATATAAAATATAGAGATTTATAACATCATTTCATTTTCGAGCAATGTTGCATATTCTCACATGATTACTAATGACTGTCAACTAGAACAAATAAACTTTATTGTCAGGGCAAAGTCCAAATAAGAATATATATCAGGATAGATGAATGTCCTGAGAAAAAGAATCTTTGTAGATAGTCTTGAGGCTACTAAACAGAGAATAAACATTGTCACTTACTGTGTAGAAAAAACATTGTGTAACAGGTATGCGGTAAAGACGTTACTGGTGCATGGAGCCTCTGTAAAATCATAGCTGGTATAAGGAATGCTTTTGGCTGGGAAGCCAAGTCCCCCAGTCCTAAAGGACAGACAACTGTGTGTTAGCTCTGAGGGCTGGAGAGTCTAAGAAAAAGAGAATTTGGTTATGGCTGTTGGATTATTTTCTGTATATAAGGCGTGCTATAATCCACCACTTAAACTTGTAGACTCAGCGAGGTCACATGGTTTAAACCCCAATAAGGTGGTTAGTTAACTATTTAATGGCTATTGACAGCCGTTCATTTGCACATTATTCGACATTGATGAACGGACCTGCAACACTAAGGGACACCAAAGGAACAACCAAAGGATCATACCAGCACTGTGGAACACCAAGTAGCAACCAAAAATTTCTTCACTAAGATTGCGCTCTGCTTAACACAAGAGATCTCCGCTGGACAGTGCTCTTGCTTGAAGCCTAAGGATGGCCACAAATATCATAACAATGGCGGCACTGCCTGTATATACTACCGGTTCCAACACCACCTAGTGAAAAACCATAGCAAATAATGGCAAACAACTCAAACAGATGCACCTGGTGCTATTAATGATCCTTTCCCTCCAGGTGATGCCCGTATACGTCTAAGGCAGCGACGAATTACAATCCTCTATGCAGAGCTTTCGTCTAGTAAGAGACAGATTGGTCGCCCCGGCTGCGATTTAAGGATATCTTCAAGAATGATTTCAGGTGCTTTGGCATTATCCCTTCCAGCTGGGAAAATTTGGCTCAGCTTCTCCGTAGCGGACTGTTCATGTCTGAAGTCACCCTGACGCAACACTATGAAGAAAGCGACGTCAACAAAGCACCGGCACATCAACATCTTCAGGGGCAGTCACATCTGTGGTCGAGAATGTTTTTCGAGCATTTGACTTTAGTCACAGGAGGCGCTATAAGTTAAGGGGCACAATAAGTATATATATATTTACCAACCCCTCCGCACAAGCAGGATGTGATACAAGGTCAATTTCTTAAGCGGAGTTCAACAGGTTTGAATTCAGAGTTTTCCTTCTCCTAGACCGGTTTGCCTAACCAAGGTTAAAGAGCCCAGCCTGCCCTACTATTTATCCATAGCTGGAGGGAGTAGGATTCATACCTTTCCCAAGGGTATTAGCGCTAAGTGAAATGCTATAAGCACATCCAGGATTTGAACTCGGGGCGACGAGTCCATTTCCCATGACTTTAACCATTACACCACGCGCTTCCATAACTATATAGTCTTCTCAGATTACAATACCGATGATTACAACCTACATAAAAATCCTTAAATGATCCAATTACGAAACACAACTCCAAAGATGAAGTATAGGCAAACATTTATTAATTTAACCATGGATTGTATCTGAAATGCTAGCAGATTACAAAGTCGTCTGACGCCAACAAAGATTTCTTTGAATGAGTTTAAGTGCGGTGTCAGTGTTATTTTCATTTTTGCGTAATTTGGATGAAGATCTGTCGATCGCACCCTGTATATTTATCTAGGCTGGCTGGCTGGTTGCTTGGATTTTTCGGCATGTCAACCCCTGCGTAATTTTGTGCTGAAACATTTTGTTTTAATCATTCTTGTTGGGTATTCAATTTTTCTTCAAACTCAATCTTATTTTTAAACACATTTTTTGTAAACTCATTTTTTTATCTATTTAACCCATAGATGGAACCTTAACAGTTACTACCATTCCGGGTCAGGGTGGACCTGGGAATAATGAAGGACAGCTCCACACTCCCCAAAGCTGCACAATTGGAACTTCACAGGAAACGTATATGTATATTATGTATATTTAGACAACAGATTCTCGTGTACACATGTTTTATTAAACAATGACAGACAAGGATTTAGAATAGATAAATGTAAGAAAAATATGTACTTTGGTATGGATAAAATTTATCATATGCCGACACGTGTGTTTGACTGGAATTTGCTTACATAGAGTATTCTATATAAAATTATTTTAAGTATCAGATAAAATAATAATAATAAAAAACACATGTAAACAAATAGTTTTCATTATCGGCATATAATAAATTTCATCAATTCTAAAGTGTATATATTTTATCTTTTCAATATATCTGTCGGATTCATTTCCATTTATTTCACTTACACACTCACTTACATATATATATGGAAAGCTCATGTATGAGAGAGAGAGAGAGAGAGAGAGAGAGAGAGAGAGAGAGAGAGAGAGAGAGAGAGAGAGAGTGCTTGTCTGCGTTTGTAGCATTTAGAATTTTGCTCAGATAAAAGCGATGAAAACTGAAAGAGTGAAAGGAGGAGACAAATTTAAAGAGAGAGTGTTGGAGAGAAAATTCTAGATGATGCAACTGAACAACTGCTTCTAAATTAGCGGTCTCTTTTACTTTATTTCATTTCCATGATATTTTTGCCTCCAATTTTCAAAAAAAAAAAAAAAAAAAATCCTCATTTTTTTTCTTCTTTTTCTCCCTCCCCATTAACGAACTCCAAGATCCCCCTTTTCAACCGCGTTTCTCCGACACCGACCCTCCGTCACAAATTTTATTTCACTCTGACGTTATTTTGCTGAATGACAGATTGCCTGCTCGGCCGTTCTGTTCACTGGCTATTCGCACAGCAAGCGTTCACATACCACGTGCTCACTAACCCATACCCTATTTTCCTCCACCACACACATTACGTGAAGCTTGATCCCTAGTTGCAAATTTCGATTCTTTTCTACACCCCCCTCTTTCTCCCCGTTGTTCGCCTCAATGCAGCTTTGGGCAGTCAGGCAGAGGGTCAGGGTAGAGGGCCACCCTGCTTGGATGTGAATGCAAGAGCAACCATTGTTCGCGCTCAGTATTGCTATTGGTTATTCAGCTTCTTTTGACCAAGATCTGATGCTCATTTCTTTCTTTCATCTTTTCTCCTCTCTCTTTTTTTTCTCTCTCATTCCATTTCGCTTTAGTTTATCGTACTTTATTCGTTGTTTTTAAATTTCTCTCTCTCCTCCGCTCCTCCTCTCTCTCCCTCTACTCCCCTCTCTCTCTCTCTCTCTCTCGTTTGTATTTTTTTGGTTTTTCATGAAAATTAGAACTTTTTCTCGCCTACTTTCACTTTTCAGCTTTCTTTCATCTTTCGTCCTCTCTTTT
Source organism: Doryteuthis pealeii (assembly GCA_023376005.1). Lineage (NCBI taxonomy): Eukaryota > Metazoa > Mollusca > Cephalopoda > Myopsida > Loliginidae > Doryteuthis > Doryteuthis pealeii. Next base: position 68,347,566 of record CM042142.1, read on the forward strand.
TTCTATCATTCCATTTCGTTTAAGTTTATCGTACTTTATTCTTTATTTCTCTCTCTCTCTCTCTTCTCTCTCTCTCTCTCTCTCTGTGTCTCTGTCTCTGTGTCTCTGTCTCTGTCTCCCTGTCTTTCTCTCTCTCCCGTTTATATTTTTCGTTTTTTCCTGGAAATTAGAACTTTTTCTCTTCTTGATTTTCTCGCCTACTTTCACTTTCGTTTTGCAGCTTTTTCAATAATTCATTTCAACTTCTCTTTCATCTTTTCTCCTCTCTCTTTTCTCTAATCCTATTTCGTTTTAGTTTATCGTACTATTTATTGTTTTTAAATATCTTGCTCTCCTTCTCTCTCGTTTGTATTTTATTCGTTTTTTCATGGACATTAGAACGTTTTCACTTTTGTTTTGCAGTTTTTTCATTGATTCATTTCCATCCCTTCTTTCGTTTAAAATATTAGCTTACTTCTTCTCCATGAATAATGGTTTTTATCTGTTCCTTTATTTTTTCTTTATTCCATTTTTTAATTTTTTCTTATTTTTACTATATTGTTTCTTTTTTCATTTCTCTTTCTATCTCTTTCTTTCATTGATTTTTCATATCTACTCCCATTTACGTTTTTATTTTTCTATCTTCCTTCTCTTCTCCTTCTATCTTTCTTTCCTTTTATTTTTCATTCTTTCTTTTTACTTTTTAAATTTCTTCAATCTTTCATTCGTTCTTATTTGCTTTACATATTTTTTCCATCTTTTCAATTTCTATCTTACATTTCTTCATTTCTTTCTTTGTCCTTTGAAATTTACTAAACTTAGGTGAGTACAATACAAAACCCGACCGAATTAAACGAATTTAGGAGCATTGTGTTGCTGGAATACATGAAGTACTTAGGGACTTACTGCCTTGAAAATCAGCCTACAGTATACTGGCACTGGTGAGGAAAACGTAACTATGACAGTCATTAGGCATACAGTATCGCAGGCTTTTCTTTTAATTCATTTCGATTCTAAAATAGTGTTTCTTTATTTTCCTTGTTTTATTCTTTCTTCACAGATAAGAAAATGTTAAAGAAAATCAAAATCATATATTTAATTGCAATAACAATTCCTCAAATATCTATATATCAATACTTTTGTTACTTAATCCTCTAACCTATATCATCTTGCAACACCCTCTGGTTAAAAATGAGACTGATGAAATGCAAAAATGTAGATCCTTATTACCTGGTGCCACTTTTCCCTCAAACTCTTATTTCTTATGAGTGTCGTCTTCGCAGTGAAATAATGGACCATTCAGTTTTTATTATAAAGAAATAAAGGGAACAAAAAGGAATGGTACACACAGAAAATATGATAAGAAATAAAGAGTAGGGGAAAGATTGAAAGAAAGCGGGTGATAACGCGGAAGCGATATCGCTAATCCGTTTTAATAGAACATAATGAAAAGACGAAAAGAAGGAAAGAAAGAAAAAAGAGTGAGAGTTAAATAAAATTATCCTTTTTACATATAGAACTATTCGGCAATAGCTCTTAAGTAAACATCTGAAACGTTGTAATCATTAAATTTGAATTATTATTATACTGTGGTATATCCACAGGTTCTACTAATCTCGTATAATTTTCTAATTCTTTCTTTCTTTTTTATTTTCTTGCTTTTTTTCTTTCTGTTTTTCTTTCTTTTTTTTTTTTTGTAAATCTTTATTCAAATGGTTTTATTCTTTACTTGTAATCATTTTTTTCTTATAAAATCTTTCACTATTTTTATTCCCTTCTTTTTTCTTGTCATCCTCTTCTTTTGATTTTAATAAAACAATCTTCCATTTCATCACCATTTTTATTCATTTTTTTATCCTGTCATCTGCTTATTTTTTCTTTTTTTTTTAAGAAAAGAATCTCCATTTTTATTTTTCATTTTTATTCACTTTCTTTGTCTCATATTCCATTTTATTTTACGATTTTTATGCTATTCTTCCTCATCGACCTGTGATGTCTGCTCTTGCGCAAATTATGTTTCTTCATTTGAATATCTTCCTAGTTTTATTTAGACGTTCATTTTTCTTTATATTTCACTATTTTCTTTTCTTCTTTCATATTGGTTCTTTTCTCAGTCTGTCTTTATTCTTTGATACTTTCTTTCCAAGCCAATCGTCTTCTTTTCTTGGCTGGTTCTACTTCTTTATTTTTTTTTTTACAATCCTTGAATATCTACTTTAAACTCACCTTCATTAAAATTACTCCACCACCTTATGAACTCCCACTGTTTGTGTCTCCCCTCACCCTCTGCGTCCTTCTTTATTGGAACTTTTCCTCAGAAAAAGTTATTTTACTGATTTGCTTTTGTTCCTACTTATTTGTTTACCTCTTCATGTTTTTCGTTTTTCTTTTATAATTTTCAGATGCAATTTTGAATCTTAATTTTTTTCTTCCTTAATTAAAATATTTTTAGTCTTAGAATTTATTATTGAACTAAACTTCATTTTTATTTTTTTTATTTATTCATTTTTTTTTTTTTTACAAAAATTTCCATGAAATGTCGTAGCCGGAAATCAAATATAAAATGTAGGAATGAAAAAAGAAATATTTTTAAAAAAATCCAACAGCCATTCGTTCTTTCATAACAACAGACGAATTGAAAGAAAAAAAAATCCCCAAAAGATGGTCGCTCTCAGTTTGAACTTTGCATGCACATTTTTTTTTTATTTGATTTTAGTCTCTTTCAGTTTATTTGTGTCTGTTGGTCTTTTTGGGTTTAACCCATTTGTTCCACATTCGCTTTTCATTGTCTCGAGTTTTTACTATCATAACTCTCGTTCTTTCTATTTCCTCACGCTTTCATGCTCGCAAAACTGTAAACGTCACTTGCTTTTAGATTGTCAAATTTCTGCATGCACACAAGAAAAGAGACATTCAGTATATCGTATAGCAATGAAGAAGAATTTGTACACAGTTGTGTTCGCGGAATGACATATACACGTAAACATACCACTGCTGACCTTACATTGTCGTCAAAGTATTACATGTGAATATATATATATATATATATATATATATATATATATATATATATATATATATCTACCGCTGACGAAAAGGGTATAGACTCCTTTGCTGTTCGGCTTATACTGACAATAGGCCACTCCGCTAACTTTTTTATGTCAAAGAAATTCATAATCCCGTTAAGGCCTAGGGACCGTCCAGATCCAAACAAATTGTGAAATTCATAATCTTAGCAAAGGACTTTGATTGATTTAACGAATGTACAACACCCCAATCTCATGAGTATATTGCCAATTAGAATAAGAGAACTGTTGGATAAAAATATATTTCATTAGAATGCCTTCTTGAAGTATCTGGTAGTGACAGTTTCTTTGTAGAGTATCTGTGGCTCAATACCACAACTTGCAAAACTTCCCCACGCCCTTCAAACTTTCTCGTAGGTTGAAGCCACTCTTCTCTGAATATTCCTCCCGAAGCATCTATTAGTCTTACAAAAAAAATGCGCCCTTCACCTTAATTTCTTAGCGATATATAAGACTCATGGCAGGATTTAAACGTACTGATAACAAGGGCAGTTTTGAATTAAATCTAACTCAGACTGTCATAGAGACATTGTTAATAAGATTTATTCCATCTATTAATGATTTTGACTTTAAATTAAATACTCATTGATAACCTTACGCACTTTCTGAGAGTATTGTAACGTAAGCCGAGACGTAGTTTCGGTCACTGAGAGACATCGAATCTTCATTATAAGAAGATCTGGAATCTGAAAAAAAAATGTTCTAGCATTTTGGGAGATATGAGAATCTTTGATGACAACAAATTTCTTCATATCAACAATGGTTTTTTTTTAAAAATTGAAGCTTTCTTGTACAAACACAAAAGGAAACAGTAAACTGTTGAGAGACCTCATGATAATGTCTGGATATATTTATTCCTTTAAAGAAAATTCAATTCTTAGACAAATAAGTGTCTGCTTTCTGTAAGTGGAATTCGACTGGTCATTTCATATTCTTGTCGCATGAAATAACGGCCAATATGTGGTTTTAAGAACGATTTCTCTGTCTTGAAATCACCTTTCTTGATTTTAGATGAAAATTCTGGGAATAATAGTCAACAAAATATGCAAATACATTTATTCTAGGTTCTTGATAATCATGAAGCAATTGAATAGAGTGCGATTCTTGAATGGTGACAAATCCTTATTATTCGGAAGTATAATGGTCAACCATTTAGAATAGCAAGATCCCCATTCATCTTTTTTTCTGATAAAGTCGTCGTATTTTAAGCTCCTCCGATTTGGCTTACAGTAACCTGTATTATTTTTAATGAAAGGTTAGCAAGATGATAACGGTCATACAAATAAGGAACGCGAGTATTAATATATAAAATATATTTAAGGATTACAGTGGGTGCAGCAAATCGTTAATTTTTATTCATTTCAATTTCTGAGAGTGTCCTCATAAAATCCAATTCAACATTTTAATCTAATATTGATATTAAGAAAAATCAAATAAAACAATCTGTCTCGACCCTCACTTTCAAGGTGTTGGCGAAACAAAATCTACTAAGATTTAAGAAAACAGGTGCGTATATCATTTTTCTAAGCGCCAATTGCTTTTAAATGGACGAACATGTTGTCCATTATTCAGTTTTTAACATTTATGTTGACAGCTTAGATTGCTTAGATTGTGCGTGCATATATATATATATATATATATATATATATATATATATATATATATATATATATATATATATATTATATATTTTCAGAGAAAGAAAGACATAACAAACCGTCATTCCGTAATAATTTATTTCGACCAAAAGCTCAAAAGGCTTTTAAAATTGAAATACCTTACTATATTTTGAGGATTCCAGGTGGAATCATCCTTACTACCAGTCATATGGATACCTTATATATATATATATATATATATTTATATATATATATATATATATATATTATATATAAAGGTGGGTGATATCAAGTGTTTCTCTAATAAAATTCAACCAAAATTGAGAATTCAAACATGCATATATATTTTTACATCTACAGAGTATTATGAATGGATATATACATTGTTTTGGATATAAAAATGTCATCTCTCAATGAGATAGTCCCTATTTCTAACGAACCAGGGTCGCAGACTATTGCTAATGAGATAGTTTATCACTAGATGGTCCATACTTCCATCAAACTTTTGCCAGTGATATCGGTTCCCACAAAGATACTAATTACTTATTAGTATATTCTTACATTTTATTATTTTTTACGAGTATTTTCTTTCATCTTTCAATTTTTAACTGTTCTTATCGTAAATTACCGTTGTCATTGTAACGACAACATAGAAAATAATCAATAATTGCGAATAAGTTTTCAGTGGGACTTGAACTCTCACTCGTTTGTCACTGAAAAACTTGGTGGAGCAAGAAAGATTCATTGGTCTGCAAAAGCGCAAACACAATCTATAACGAATCTGTTATTCTGTCAGTATCTCACATCGCTATGATGCGTTGGGAAAGTAATATCGTAGTTTATAGAGAGGCAATAGAAAAATATCCTATTAGAATGAAACGTGATTTTATTGAGCATAATCATCATTACTTATGGTAAAGCCCAGTAAGAAACTATATTTATTTTTGTGGGAAAAATCTGAAATATTTAATGAAAACCTACTTAATATCTAAGGAAAAGCTTAGCACCAGTAAGGCATTGGGGAGTAGTTAATGAAATATATTATTTCCTCTATTATGGCATCTTATATTAAGATATGTCACACAGCGCTCCTTAGCCCTGTCGGCTAGGTCTGTAGAATACGACGCCTGCGCCTCTGTAGAGGGGTAAGACCCCCAACCCATCGAGGCCACCTTTTGGTCTTGAGTGGTGAATCGTGATGCTTAAGGATGGAATCCCGGTGGCTGAGCAGTCTGTGACATTGTTGTATACCCTTTTCTTACTTCTTACTTCTAGTCGTCTTTTCTTCTGGCCGGCTTTGGTTCTATCTTCTAACATCTTGGTCTGGTCTCTTCTAACGTCTGAACTTTTTTGGGGACTTCGGGTCTGGTCTTCTATGGGGTTTTCTCGTTATCAGAAGCCCTGTGTCATTGTTAGTTTTTAGATAATAAACACAAGACTTCGATTTACTTTTGATCTTATTTTATTGTTAATCCCCAAACCAGACGTCTGCGCAGATCCTTACATCCTACGAGCTTGGCTCCTACTTGCTAACTGACTGAGTTACTTACTATCCTTAAACCAGAACAGGTCTTCTATGCCTTCCGGTTATCAGGATTTATCCCCGGAAGGCAAGGTGAGAGTGAGGTCAAGCGCCGTCATTCACTCTCAAGGCCATGGGCTGTGACTTATAACGCCCATTTTGATTTCTACACTATTGCCATAAATATTAGGTATCTAATAATTATGTAACAACATGTAACACTCCTCTTTTACCCTTACATAGGCTAGACGGGCGGTCGAAGTGGTCCCCTCCGATAAATCGGCTGGTCACGCCAGGCCCTAGTACCTAAATGATTATCCCGGCAAACCCTAACCTTTTTTTATCATATATGTACAAGAAGGCGGTGTCTGTCCTCGGTATGATGTTAAACTCTATCTGATATTGAAATTCAAATTCTGGAGCACTGGGATAGATGTATTACCCTTTCATCCCCATTACTCCCAGGTTCACTTTGAACCGATGTAGTAGTACCTATAAGGGTCATATCTATAGGTTAAATAGAAAAAATGAGTTTGAAAAAGTGTTTTAAAAAAGTTGGTTGCCCATGAAGAATGAATGAAACAACGTTTTCCACATAAAATAACTTAACAAAGGTTGACATGCCGTAAAATCCAAATATCCAATCAACATAAAGTGCTCCTTATTTTCTACAAATTGAAAAGATGAATAGGAACGTTTTAAACCACAAATTTCCAGATTTGGTCGATAGAAATTTCAATTCTACAGAATAACAATGCAATGTTCCATTCAGTCAAAATAGACCAAAGGGAAAAGATAAAATCAATATGGTGGGATATTTTACAACATTCTCATAACCCAACTGGGTTAGCATTATTTCCATTTTATCAGATTATTGGTGCACATTCTTCAACGCGGAACGACCAGAATACTATCAATGTTCTTTTTTGTCTGGTAATCTGAAGATTCTGTTTTTAGTTGGAATTTGTCTTTGTTAATCATGATGATTATGCATTTATCACTATCAACTCTCTCTCTCTCTCTCTCTCTCTCTCTCTCTCTCAATATTATATATATATATATATATATATGTATATATATTTATATATATACTATAGTGTGAGATGGTCACTAGCTTTAATGGTGTATATATATATATATATAGTTAAGGTAGCGTGGACAGTCAGCATAAGTTTATTGGCAGAACATCGCATAGGCAAGAAAACTATATATATATATATATATATATATGTATATGTATATATATATATATTTGTGTGTGTAAGTGTCTGGGTGTATAGTCGCAGAATCATTCTAAAGTTGTATGGCACAATGAATGATATCTACAAATATAATTATAAATATTTGATCCCTTCATATTCGACCCTTTGTAAAAACTTGAATTTCTAACAGACCGGACCAGTGTTTGAGTCATCAAAATCTTGGAAAGGAAATGGGCACCATTAAGTACGACATATTGCACCGTAAAATGCCCATAATGTTACACTGATAAGTAGTAATGGGTCACAGAGAGAGAGAGAGAGAGAGAGAGAGAGAGAGAGAGAGAGAGGGAGAGAGAGAGGGGGAGAGAGAGATACACATAAACACACACTCAGAGAAGAGGCATATATACACCCCTCCACACATACATATATATATGTGTGTGTGTGCGTGTGTGCGTGTGTGTGTATGAGTGTGTAGAAAATAGAAAAACACGAGGTATTCCAAAAGAAAACTCCGATTTTTTTTGCATGTCATCCACAATCAACACACAACATTTCCCTACCTCAAGTCCTGATAAAGTTTGCAAAAACCGAAACGTTATAACGTCGACTTCATTATCAAGAATAAAATTCATCTTTTGGAATACTTCGCTTTTTATATTTTCTACATACTGTAGGATTTAATTCCCTATTTACTTCAAACCCATATATATATATATATATATTATATATATATATATATATATATATATATATATAATAAATGATGAGATCTTAATAAGTAAGCACAAATGCTCGAGAGTAATCTTTACTAGGATATCGACCTCACTCACACACACACAAAAAAATCCCCTCACTAAATTGATGCATGAAAAATATGCATTATTTCAGCATTTTTGAATTTTTTGAATTACTATTTAAAATATTTATGCATTTCTCTTCATTTCAATCTTCGTTTTCCCTTGTTCCTTTTTGTTCAGAAGGAAAAAGAATTTAATTAAAATTCACTTTGAATTTTGCTCCCGGCGATCGGAATATGATTTTCTACTGTCAGCTTTGTCGATTCCTGATTTTCTCAATTTCTATTAGCTGAAGGAGAAGGGCAAACAAACCATCTGCGCATGCGTGACTCTTTGTTCAACTTTTCGGTAGAGCACACGCACGGAATCGCAAGGTTTCGGTTTCGATACCGGTCTCCGCCAACTCAGCGCATGAATATCACAGATTGGGTAATCTGATCTATGCGGTAAAGTGGGGAGCTGGCGGTACGTTTGAAGCCCCACCTCAGAAAGACAATCTCCTTGGTCTACTGTTAGCGAAAAGATTGACTCCCCCGCTGTCTGGCTGTGTATAGGTTTCATGAATAAAAATGGGCTGAAAAGCATAATCTAGATATTCAATAACACTCATATAGAGTGGCACAAGGTTATATTATGGGATTCTCAGTAATAAAATAATCACAATACAAGCGTATAATTTAAACTTAAGAGTTAAATTTGAAGGCGACATGGAGTGAAACTTGTATGTGGAAAGTGGATGCACAGATCAGCCCACAATCTTAAAAGTCCGGCAGTTGGTCCAGTCCGAGACAACTGGACCACCTAGCTGTGAATCTTTATTCCAATTTGATATTGTTTATTGTATACGTACGTATAGTTATTATGAAGGAAAAAGAGTTGGGTAGGTTGTAATTTAAGCATGTCAACCCTTGTTGATTTTCTTTATGTCGAAGACATTTTGTTTGAATCATTCTTGATGGGTACTCAATTTTTTAAACACATCTTTAAACTCCTTTTTCAAACTTTTTTTTCTATTTAACCCGTAGATGCGACCCGACTAGGTACTATCCCTCCGCCTCATAAGGAACCAGTGAGTAATGGCGATGAAGGGCACTCCACATTCTCCAGAGCTCCGGAATTGCAACTTCACCATTTGATAACGTCATACTCAAAACAATAAAACCCTTGGCCACCGCTTTCTCGCACATATATGATAAAAAGAGTTTGAGATTGCTATTAAGGCAATAGTATTGGGACAATGATATAGGTGCTTGGGCTTGATGTGATTGGAAGGGGCCTTATTACATTAATTTAGGTTATAACCATCCCAAACAGGTATTCAGGCAGGTATCCACTAATTCATCTAATGGTGATATCTTTAACCAAATTAAAAACTGATTATGAACTGGCACTTAGGAATAGGGGTTATAAATCTAAAACTTTTTATAGTCATAAATGAATCACCCAATGTATGTAGTAGGGGGAGAATAGGTCACGAAAATTATTTGGTTTACACCACCTTATAATATGGTTGTAGCTAATAAATAAGATAGGGATTGTTTAGGATATTACAAAAGAACTTTCCCCCTTCAAATATTCTAAACAAAATATTCAATAAAAATATGGTTAAATTAAGTTACAGTGATATCCCCAATATTGGCAACTTGATTAACGACAGTAACACTAAAAAACAATAAAAATAGCATATTGAGTATCCTAAATGTAACTATATTAATAAGGCCGAATGTTCTCTAAAAGGTAAATGCCAGTATAAATGTATAGTATATAAAGTGGAGCTTTATGCTAATGGAACTAATGGCAGTAAAAATAATAAAAAGATTACTTGGGTTCTATCCAAGGGGTTTTCAAAAAAGATATTACAATCATAAAAATACTTTCAAACACGAGAAGTATATGCATAACACCAGTTTAGTCGATGATTGTAGAGGGCCTCCCCGACCGTCTATCTAGCCTAAGTAAGGGCCAAACTAGAATGTTGCAAATGGTCTGCTCAACCACCAGAGTCCAATCTTTAAGCCTCACTAGTCGCCACCAAAAGGTGGCACCAGTAGTGTTGGTGGGATCTTACCCCTCTGCAGATGTACAGTCAGTGTATTCTAAAACCCCTACCCCTTATAAAAAGTTAAAACGTACAATTTAGATATTCATTAATACTCATATAGTCAGGTAAAGTTTGTATTATGGGATTTTCTGTAAATAAGATAATCATATACTAGCATGTATTTAAAGCTCTACAATGGTCGATCACCCAAGTTCCAATCCTGGACGAAGTTGTTTGCATTTCACATAGCAGAGTTATAAATCCAACTATTCTCCTCCCTACAGTTATGGATAAATAGTAGGACAGACTAGTCTCCTTCATATGTAATGGCAAACAGTGTAGAAGAAAGAAAACTCTGAATTTAAACCTGTTAAATCCCATTTAAAACTTGACGTGTCACATTTTGCTCATAGTGGAGGGGTTGGTAAAAACATACAATAGGCGATTACTACGACAACACTGAAACTCAGATTGGGTTCTCTAGTCTTGGTAAGGCAAACAATATAAGAGACGGAGAACCCTAAAATCACACCATCTGTTCTATTCTTGTGTCATGTCCCGTCCGGAACGGAATATGATACAACTAGAATATATCTATCTATCTATCATGAAATGGAAAATGGAAAGAATTTGAAAAAAAAATTCACATGATTCGCTAGTTGTTTAGCGTCATCAGAATGCAAATCACCTATTACAAAAAAAACAAAAACAAAAAAAAAAAAAAAAACAAAAACTATCTACTTTCAAAACTTTAATTAGATATTTCTGCTATGATAAATTAACAAATTCATTTAAAATGAGTAGCATGATATTAAGTTTAAAATGTGATATTATTAGATTCTAAAAACATTTTATTTAAATAACTACTTTACTTTAGTATCAATTGCTAATAATTTTTTGTCGAAAACTGTATTGGAAATTTAGCGCCCCTTTTAAACGGAACAAATACTGGTGTATATTTTTCTTTTATAAGATAAGAGCCATTTAAATAATTATCAAAATGAGTTTTAAAAAATCTCAAAATTTATTTTTTTAGGTCTTATTTTCATTTTATCTTTCCGATTTCGGTACTTATTTACTATCAGAGCAAATTCCTCATAAGTATATTTTTCTTCTATTCACCCTTCGATCTTAAGTCTTTTGATTTATGCAGAAAAAAGTATCAATCACATATAACCCCACTGATATTTGTGCCCCCAAAATAAGGGGGGTCAAAGTTAAGTAACCTGAAAAAAAATTTTGAACTAAAATAACTAGAAAAGTTATATGATTTATGTAAAGTGCTTGATGCTTAATTCTAATATTTAACTGTATCGCTATGGTAAGACAAATTTCAGTCAATCATATTTATTTCTTATGTATTTTAGTATTCTGCATTTATTGAATGTTAATTTGATGAGCAATGTGGTCTTATTGCATAAACGTGGACGTAAGTTAACTATAGAAGACTCATGAATTAAAACAATATTTTATACATCGTCATCGCTATATTCTAAAAAAAAATTATTAGAACTTAAAAAATTGAAAGACATCTTATTATAATAATTGAACCGAAACTATGGTTACTCGATTTATTTTTATTTAAATCTCAATTATTAATAAAATTGTTTACATCATTAAGGCTGTTAACCATATCTACATACACAGAACATGCCATTGTATTTCAACAAAATAGTATTACAGTGTGAATGGGAAGTCCTTAGTATTATTGATTTCTAATTGTTAGTCTTATCTTATTGGAGCAAAAGGGGATGAAATCTTAACGAAGAATGAACTGTCAGTTTATTCTTTAAAACTAAATAGCTAAATTAGGAAAATTTTGAAAGACGGAAGTAATGGAAAAAAGTTATTTCAAAGTCGAATCATACCCCCTCTGTTTCAAATCTTTTATTTGCATTCTTATTCAGTTTATTAGCCTTTCTAAAAATTTTATTATATTAAAAACTTAAAACTTGATTAAAATAAATATGGATCCTCGCACTACATTAGATAGAGACTGTGAAAGTCGCTTTGACCAGTGAAAAGCGCCGTAATAAGTGTACCGAATGTTGGAATATTTTCACATATAAGGAGTGCTGAGGTCCACCACTTAAACTTATAGACTCGGTGAGGGGGCGTGGATAAAAGCCAACTCGAATACGTGGTTAGTTAACTATTTAATCACCTATATTGAAAGCTGTTCATTTGCACGTATTCGACATTGACGAACGGACCTGCAACTAAGGATTTTGCTCAACCAAAGGATTCTACCCAAAACTAAGGGTCAACGAGGAACAACCAAAGGATTCTTTACTAAAGATCAGCCTTTGCTTAACACAAGGCAACTCACTATAAAGTGCACTCACTTGAAACTAAAAATGGCCAAAAAACCGTGACACCGAATAATAAGAGGACTATGTTGAGGAAAATTAAAGTTTCTTTCATTTATCATTTCTGTTTTGGTAAATTCAGCTTGAGTTTCGATACTTAATTAGCGCTAGATTTCTTGACAGCGTCTCCTCACTAATATTCCACAATGTTTGAAGGATAAATGATATGAAGAATAAACACATGGGTATCGTACTTTTCTATAACTACTTTGACTACTCAGGGAGATGCTGTATATATCTGTTTCCTTGTAGGTGGAGTCACGTGGTGTAATGGCTACCGTCGTAGCAAATGAACTCATCGACGTGAATCTATATCCTTGACGGGGCTGATTGCATTTCGCATAGTGCTAATACCCTTGGAAAAGGTATGAATCTACCAACTCTTCTTCCAGTTATGGCTAGATAGTGGGGCAAACTGGACTCTTCAACCTTGGCACGGCAACCAGTCTAGAAGAAGGAAAACTCTGAATTCATAACTATTAAAGTCCGTTTAAGGGATTGATCCTGTGTCACATCCTGATCGTGAACAGGGGGTTGGTAAATATGTCTGTCTGTTTCTTTCATTGTCAGGCTTGAATGGGGGATTCTATTCTTTTTCTGTGCGTATAAAATATATTATAGTTCCTCTGGGAGAAATGATAAAAACTTAGATGTACAAAATAAAAGATATAAATAAGCTATTAAAAGCAATATTGCAACTTATTTTAAAAGTTAGGTTTCTCTTCATATTTTAATTGGGGCTTTTAAGCTTTTATAAGTATTGAAATTCATTCTTGCTATCAAGCAGATTTATTATTCAACTTCAGATGATTTTTACAAAATATATTTACTTTTTCCTTTCAATCTTCTTTTGTTTTATAGATAATGGAGATGAACTGCTTTTAAAAAATTAGACTCGTTATAACTTTTCTCTTTTGTTTAAGCATTGATAAGAAATAGCCGATTAGTATATCCATATATTTCAAGATGAATTTTAAAAGCATTCTTTAGGCAAGAACTTTAATAAGTGCTCCCTTTTCATTTTTTTTTTAAATTTCTAATTTTATTTTATCGTCATTAATTTGATACAAGCGGGAACTTAGAATCTAAATCGAATAAAAAAAGATGAAAAAAAAAAAACACTCTATATGATGACTGCAAGACACTTTTTCACGAAAAAGATTTTAGCATATTGACATTTCTTTTTTTTTCGGGCGGTTAAAATCAGCACACCAAAAAGGTCTTAATCATCAGACGCGAGAGGGAGAGACAAATTAGGTGGTTCCATTTCAATAATCCCCTTTACATTTTTTAATGGAGACAAAAAAAAAGTAAATAACTACATTAAATGTTAGATGTGTGCAACATTTAAGAGACAATTTAGGAATTGATTTGTACATCTTGAAATTAATGACCGGCAATGTGACCTTGAATTGTGTGCTCAGTTCCCATTTAGCAGGAAATCAAAAACCTTGTAGCAAATTTGTCCTCCTCGAATAGGGGATACCAATTTCTCGAGATGATAGCCACTATCTACAAACCAAATATACACACAAAGCTACAAGCAAACTATAAAACTCTTATATAAATTATTTATTTATTTCAGTTAACAAGACATTTTTCAATTATAAATTTTGTAACGAAATTTTCTTAAAATTGAACCCATTTTCTTTTTAAAAAGACTAGCAACCTCCGGGTGCAAGTATTTAAGTTTTAATGTAAAAAAATATTAAATCAAATTAGAAAATCTAATGAAACTAAATAAGAATGCAGATAAAAAGATTTGAAACCGAGGAGGGTATAATCCAAAATTAGAAATTTACTCTTCCATCACTCCCGTCTTTTATTGCTAAATTTTCATAATTTAACTAGATAGTTAAAGTCGGAAGTAAAGAATAAAATTAAAGTTATTTCATCTTGTCAATGGATTTCTTTTAAGATTTATACCCGAATTTTTTTCTCATATTCATATAATAAACCAAGATAAAACCAAACAATTAGAAATTAATAATGCTAAAAACATATTTATATTTTAAATATAAGAAAGAAAAATTGGTTGTCAATTACAGTAAATAATGAAGATTCGGTTTCTGTCTGTCAGTAACCAAAAACGACGACACTGATTACGTCGCAATACTCCCAGCAAATGAGTATTTAATTTAAAATCAAAATCATTAATACATTAAAATAAATTTTATTTATCAACAATGTCTCTATGAAAATCTGAATTAGATTGTCTTCAAAATACCCCATGATATTAGTGTGTAGAATCCTGCAATTTGTATATAAAATATATCACTAAGAATTAAAGATTTACATGATATACATATAACCATATAATATGGTTAATTTGCATACTGGTTTTAACAAAAGCGGATTTAATAAATAATTACGTGGTTTTATTGATCTCTAATACTATTGTCTTATTCTCCAGCCTAGTAAAATCAATCCTATGAACGATTTTATATAGAAAACAATTAAAATATAATTAAAATAAGTGTAATCTGTTTATAGGCGTTGTTATATTTTATTGTTAGTCTTTCTAATCTATTTCATTACATTAAATCTTAAATACTAACGCCATAGGAAGCATATTCTTGCTAGTTAGAGTAAATAATTTTTTCAAAATAACCTAGTTTGTTAATTAGTAATTTCGCTATAACCAAATGGTCATCAAAATGCCCAATATTGATCCTTGTTGGTCGATAGAATTTTCCATGAAGTCGATAAATTCTTATCAGTCAATAAATGGGATTAGGTCAAAAATTGAATTTTAGAGGTTGAAATCTGACATTAAGAAATAAAAAAATTGATTTACCTTTGCTAAATGACAGCCACAGATTCTTCCTTCCACGTATTTCAGGCAATTTATTTATTTTTCTATATTTCCATATATTCCGATAAGATGACTCTAAATCCCTGTCTGTCATATTTAATAATAATAATAATAATAATAATAATAATAATAATAATAATAATAATAATAATAATAAGAAGAAGAAGAAGAAGAAGAAGAAAAAGAATACCCGACCTAGTGTTGATAAACAGAAAAGAAAGAACTTGTCAACTGGTGGATTTTGCAGTGCCAGCAGATCCCAGGGTGAAGCTAAAGGAAAATGAAAAAATGGACAAATATCTGGACCTTGCCAGAGAACTGAAAAAGTTATGGAACATGAAAGTGAAAGTGATACCAATTGTGGTTGGTGCACTTGGAACAGTCCCAAAAGGATTAGAAAAGGGTTTGGAAAGTTTGGATATCAGAGGAAGGATTGAAACCATTCAGAACACTGCATTGCTGCAATCTGCCAGAATACTCAGAAGAGTTCTGGAGACCTGAGGAGACTTGCTGTCACTCAGACTCCAGTGAAAGACCATCAGCTAATGCTGATGTGAAAACTCAAAAGGAGTAAATAAATAATAACAATAATAACAGTGATTCTGTATCTGACTATCTGTAACCGAGCCTAAACCATTGTTTACGTCACAATACCCTCATAAACTGTGTAGGTTTATCTATTTAATTTATAGTCAAAATCATTAATATATAGAATGAATTTTATTTATTAACGATATATCTAAGAAAACCCGAAATATATTTGCCTCAAAACAGCCCATGTTATGCGTACGTTTAGAATCCTGCTAACATTCGTATTGAAAATCTGGAAGGGATTGTCTCTGGTCAGTAATAAGACTAAAACTTAATAACAGAATAGTTTTATTATATTCGACAGCTATTGCATGTTGGGAGTTATACTGAAGCTAAAATCTAACTCAAGGTGACGTAGATTTTTGCTATCTAAAATAAAAAAAATTCTATTTACCAGACATGGATAGCCTAGAGCCGTTCTCTCACAAGCTTTCCTATCGTCATTTTCCCACTAGGCGGTTATAAAACGTTGTGAAAGTTTGGCAAAAGAAGCATTAACGATCTTATAAAGCGCCAAAAGCAATCCTCCTCTTCCTGGAGATGCGAATAACTATATAGATTCTTTTATCCGAGACTGGGAGCGTCGTCACTTGTAGAAAGAGAAAGAGAGATAATCAGCTGGATGTATTGATTTATCTATTGAATGTTATCGATTACCGTTTATAGTATTGGCTGCTCTCTAAGACTGAGTGCATTACTTGACCCATTGATCTAGATGTTGAGAATTTCCGAATTATCGACGAACTGAACAATCGTGATGACCTGGTGACCCTCAGATTAAGTGGCTCTATGACATTTTGATTGATTGATCCGAGAGACGACCGACTAACCTATTGGATTATAGATTTAAACTTCTGCTCGATTATCTTATTGATCGCTTATTTGGGCCAAGTTTAAAATATCTGGATTAAACAAAAGACTGGAAATGTGGAATAATTAAAATAAAAAGATTTTATTTAAAAACTCCAGCCAATATGATTCTAATCAAATTACATAGACAATTTGAGATAAATGTATGGTCGATTGTCAGGAGTTATTAGAAGCGTTGCTGACAGAATAGAGATCTTATCCGAATAGATTTATTTTATTGTTTGGTTTAATGGCATATCAAGCCTGTGGGTTATTTAAGCCAACTCTTTATATATAAATAGATATAAGATAAAAGGTGTGTCAAAAAGATTATTGAATTTTTTGTACTATTTGACACACCTTGTATTCTGAAAAAAGTTCCATTCATTCTTCATTTCGATTTTGGTAAATATAGCTTTAAACTTGGTACTTTTTTGACACACCTAGTATTCTGAAAAAAACTAATGAATGAAACGTTATTTATTTTCAGAATGCAAGTTGTGTCAAAAATTACAAAAAAATCTTAATACTTTTTTGACACACCTTGTACATAATATATACAATCTTATTATAATACTGTTAATACCATATCTACATACTAATAACATGCAATATTTATATATACAATAGCGATTTACAGTGTAATTATTTGCATATTATCTTAAAAATGTGATTTTAATAAATATATGCTTAATATTATTGATTTCTAATTGTTTGGTTTTATCTTAATGAATATAAGCAAAAATATAAATCTTAATAACAAGTTAAATTAGGAAAATTTACCACTGATAACGGAAAATGATGGAATAGTTAGTTTCAAAGTTGTTCTATTTTTCATCAAATATTGTTTCATTAGCCTAATAAATACTTGATATAAGAATATAATATAAGCATATATAATGTAACCAATAACATAACAATATATAATTGAGCAATGTATAAATAGTATAACAATATATAATAGGATATGAAAACATATATAGTATAACAGGATATATATAAAATAAGCAACCTAATCCTTATATCAATACTCTTGTACCTTAATCTTACGACTCTTAAATTAAGGACCACGAGTATTGATATATATTTATTGTTTCTTTAGCACATATTGAAAATCTAAAAGAAAAGTATTGTCGATTGCCATGGAACTATTAGAAGCGGTAAAGGAAGAATAGTAAAATTATATGTACGAGGGAGACAATAACTATCCGCCCTCTTGTTTTATGGAGGCTGAGCTCATTGTGGATGATTTGACAGACAGAACCATGACTAACAAATTCATCGATGATAACTCGCTCGTTCGCCATACCATCTCTCGAGCCTGCTAAACATTCTCGTCAGTAGTTGAGGTTGATTGGCGTCGTGCTAACTCTTCGTGCGTCACACGTGTCGGCCACTTTTAAACTCCTCTATCTTTTTATATACACTTCTTTGCGATTGTGCACGGTCTCCGTATTGGGATGAATTTCAGCCCCTGACGCTCCTTCTGACATGAGAAATCCGGTCACTGCTCCTTGTTCTTTCTTGGAGCATAGTGCTAGTGAAGCGGCCATGTAGAAAGAAAATTTGAGATAAATGTATGGTCGATTGTCAGGAGTTATTAGAAGCGTTGTTGACAGAATAGAGATCTTATACGAATAGATTTATTTTATTGTTTGGTTTAATGGCAAGCAAAATGGCGGGATCAGGCTCAAACTTTGATCACGTGATCACAACAGTGCCAAATATACGTACGCATGTGTATAACGTAGTTTGACTATAATAAACTTATTATGGTGAAAGTGTGAGTAATTTTTGACTCTTCCTCGTATAATTATAATTTTACGTAATTATTTTGTGCCAAATTAGAAGATGATTAATATTTGAGGTATTAGCAAGGCATAAATCATGGTGTAAACAACAGACAATGACACATATTTCTTATTTAATATGGAAAATATTAATATGAAATTTGCCCCTTTAAAAATCTAGCCATATATAGTGTTAAGTATCTGGCCCCCATCCTTGGTCAGTTGTAAAAATTTAAAGTGAATAAGTAAGTAAGTCCTGAATTATAGAATCCCTTGGTAAGTGAATAAGTCCTGTACTATAGAATCCTTTGGTAAGTGAATAAGTCCTAAGTTTTGGAATCCTATGTAGTGTCAAAAAGTTCCAGCGATATATGATCCGTCGTCCATGAAGATCCAAGTGGTTGTGAGTACCTAAGATTAGAATCAGTCAGTATAAATAATAATATCAGCAGCAGAGCACTGCCAGTGATTGGACAAGAATATGGTCACATGACTATCGCCCAGTCTATAAATAAGAGTGGGCGTCTGGCACACACCTTATATCCAGAAAAGTCAACATACAGTGTGAAAAATAACTGGCCATTCTTCACATATTCAGCGTTTTTAGAAACATCGCATCTGTCATGTTACTCTTCTACAATACAAATTTTCATCTAAATAAAAGTAGTAGCAATATACGTAGCATATAAGTATGGAGTACCCTTTTATCACCATTATTCCCAGGTCCACTCTGACCTGGAGTGGTAGTATCTGTTAGGGTCCCATCTATAGGTTAAATAGAAAAAAATAAGTTTAAAAAATGTGTTAAAAATTGAGTTAAAACTTTGAAAACCCTTCAAGCATGAATAGAACAAAATATATTCTGTATAAAATACCCCAACAAGGGTTGACATGCCATAAAATTCTACAAACCAAACCTAATCACAAGTATGTACATTTTCATTTAGTTCTCTCTCTCTCTCTATTCTCTCTCTCTCTCTCACACACACACTCACTCTCTCACACTCACTCTCTCACTCACTCACACATACGATTAATGTTAGAAAAACGGTTATTTACTTAAGTGGAAGGATATTATTAGGAGGAATCTTTTTAGATGTATCCGAAAAGTATTCCACCATTTTCTTTATGCCCAGAACCGGTTATATTTCCTCAAAGTATATGTGGTAAGGTCAGTTGCTCTTGTTGTTGTTTTTTGATTTTTGGTCGTCTTTGGTGCTCGTTCGCTGTTTTTTGCTAATTTCCTTTCTTAAACCCTAAATATACTTTTCTTTCTTCTTGTGGGTTGTCAGGCTGAAAAGGAATAAAAGGGAGGAAAAAGAAGAGACATAGACAAAAGATCTTTTAGATTCAAGACTTTTATTCTAGGTTCATTTTCTTCCTGTACCACTCGTAGCGTCTGTCCCCAGTTAAGGGTTTAGCGGTATGAAATGGCTCCTTTTTTCTGCCTATTCCCAGGGATTTTTCATATTTGCGGGCTCCTGGGAGATTGTTATTTTTTATTTTTTCATCTTATTTCATTTCGATTTTATTTTAATCCCCACAAGTAACCTGGCAAATTAATCAGAGCAAATGTACTGCCCATATGAGAATATACACTTTCTCGTGAGTTAATCCAATCAGTATTATGGTTTGTTTTGTTTTACGGCATATCAACCTCAGTGGGTCATTTAATGCCGATAAAGTTTTTAAATAAATCAATTCTTAATGGATAATACAATGTTTTTTATATGAATACATTTTTCTATTTAACCCATAGATGGGATCCTAACAGGTACTACCACTCCGGGTCAGAGTGGACCAGGGAGCAATGGTGATGAAGGGGTGCTCCACATTCCCCAAACCTCAAAAACTGGAACCTCACCATCAGATAGAGTTTAACGTCATTCCTAGGACATGTAGACCCGCAGCCACCACCTTCTAGCACCCATACAATAAAAAGGGGTTGGGGCTTGCCATAAGGGCAATAGGGTTGTGAAAATCATATAGGTGCTAGGGCTTGACGTGACCAGCCGATTGGTCGGAGGAGGTCTCTCCGACCGCCCGTCTAGCCCAAGATAGGGCCAAAGTAGAGTATTGCATGTCATGAACTGCTCATCCACCTGGGCTCTATCCTTAAGCATAACGGGTCGCCACCCACGGCCAACAGGTAGCCCCATTGGGGGAGTCTTACCCTCTGCAGAGGTGCAGTAGGTGCATTCTAACGCCCCACCGACAGGGCGGTCAGTATTATTGGGTAAAGTTGTTTAAGGTGTTGTCGTTGTATTCAGGGTAGATACGCATCAAGTTTAGCTTTAAATTCAGACATGTCTCCCGCAGAAAAGAATTGGAGGATTAAGATTTTCTTGGACGCGCGTGGCAAAATTTAAATCTTGCTACTATCACTTTAAAATTGACACATTTTAGAAGGCCCTCGGCGTCGAGAATACACAAAAATCTATTGGTGTAGCAATGCTAAAAACCGAAGAAGGCTATGTATATTTTGGGGGTGCATGCGTGTACCCGAGTTAATTTCAGAAAATATGTGCCGTCTTTCTGTCTGTATGTTTGTATGTCTGTCCTCTCTCTCTCTCTCTCTCTCTCTCTCTCTCTATATATATATATATATATATATATATATATATATATGTGATTGAAAAGAGATAGAAAAACAAATGTTTATAATATCCTTATTATTAACATTTGTTTTTCTATCTCTTCTCAATAATACTGTCGGATTTATTTCCATTTATTTTATACTTATACATACATACATACATACACACACACACACACACACACACATATATATATGTATATAATAATAATAATAATAATAATATATATATATATATATATATATATATATATATATATATATATACAAATACTTGAGGCCTATATACTTGTGCCTTGGGTAAAGGACTTTATTTCAGGTAATGAGCCAAATTCGTCGATTGAAATATTCTCTGAAACCAATAGGGCGTTTTTTTATCTTATTTTTTTTTTTTAGTAATAGCCTAAATTGATCAATTCTAGTCACCCTGCGGTTGACTAAATTTTGGTCTTATTTTTTGTATTTGATTCCCTTCTCATTAGTAATTGATTTTTTTTTTAGATTGATTAATCGAATCTTTCACTAATTAACAACGACAGTCCTCATTCATTGCTTTGTAAATGAATTTATACATTGATTTTGACAAATGCTTGATGTATAATCGATTGGTTTTGTCGGTTGTTGATTTTCAATTAAAGTATTGATGAAATACTTTACGAATATTCTGACAAAGATCTATACATTAATACACGTGTTCCTTAATTGTACGACCGTTACCATCTTGAAACACCCTCTCGTTAAAATCAGACCGTCCAGATGGTTCAAAATGAAATGCAAAAATGTAAATCCTGATTATCTGATGTTGGTTATCAGCCGAAGGTTTATTTCTTATGAGTGTCGTTACCTAAGTTGAATAATGGACCATTGTGTTTATATGATAAAGGAAGAAAAATGACATGCTACACAGAAATAATGTAATAAGAAAGAAAGAAGTAGATTAGAGATAGAGAGCGGGTGAGCGTGCAGAAGCGATAATGAGGATATGTTTCATTATGAACATTATGAAAAGATGAAAAGAAAGAAAAAAAGGAATGAAGGAGAGTTAAATCAAGATTAATATACTTTTTTACATATTGAACTATTATGCAATAACTCTTAAGTAAACATATCAAACGTTGTAAGAATTAAATTATCATACCTGGTATATCCACAGGTCCTGCTAGTAGTAGTTAATTCCTTTTTTGAATAGTAACAAGAATAACGTCTTAGGATGGTTGGATTTTACGGCATGATAACCCTTGGGTTATTTTATTTAGAGAAGTCTTTGTCTTGTTCATAATTGCTGGGTATTCATTTTTTTAAAAATTTAACCCATCGATAGCACCCTAGAAGTACTGCCACTCCGAGTTAGAGTAGACCTGGGAATAATGGCAATGAAGCGGTACTCCCCAGAGCTCCGGAACTGGAACCCCCCCCCCCACTTTATGTAGATTAACGTAATACCCAGGATACTAAGACCCTCGGCGACCCTCTTGTAATACATATATGATAAAAGCGTTGCATAAGATATGGGTCGCTAAGAATTGATGTAGCCAGCCAATTGATTGGAGAGGGCCACACCGGTCACTAACAAACCTAGCATCGCACACAAGATTTCGTTACCCAGTAAAACTGAATCCGCATCTTTGGTAATTTTCACGAGAATAAAATCTATTTTTCGGACAGCTGCCCCCATCTTTATTGTGAATTATACATACACAAAGTCTTGGCAATTGTACCATCTGCCCTTCCTCAGGTGTTTCTTGTAATTCATTGGGGGTATACTGCCCTCACTCCGCTACAAGTGTTAAGACTTTGTTTATCCGAGCATAGTAATGACTCAGCTTGGGAAATCATTTTGAATAGTTTGACTGTTGACTATTCAAAATGATTTCCCAAGTTGTTCTATACTAAGCAACACGTAGACAATATCAACAAGAAACTGGTTATTGTTTCTACACGATCATCATACACTAATTACGTTTAACATCGTGGTCGCCTCCACCACCCGAGAACCTAGTGTCCAGCTGTGTGACCAGCAATAAAAGGTCAATTCTAGAACTCTCGCTGTAAGTGTGAGAGACGGACAAACATGAGATTTGGGATTTAAAAAAAAAAAGTAAGTTAGTTACAAATCACAACTTAATTTTCGGGGTAAGCAAAACCACCCGCTCCACATATGGGATGGGCTATGATTTGTCAAAGAATATATCTTTTCTTTATAGACTTTAGAGTACCACCTCACGTCTTTGTGCTTTTGAGACCGGACCAGAGGAAAATTATAACATCGTCAATAAAGTGAAAGGTATTGTTCTGACCACGTGTCTGAATTTTCTAAGTTAGATATAACCACCTGCACTCGTTCACTGGGCGCCCCATACTTCTGGCCTTGTGCCACATCTAAGTTAAGCTTCGTAAATAACTATAAACACCTGCACTCGTTGTCATCTTTCAACCCGTCTTTTTCACTTCGTCTGCACCAACTTTCTTCGAGATGCCCGCAACAGTACATGTGATTTTTTTCTCGGATTTCTAGTACTCCATTTTCTTTTCTAGTATCTTGCGGATTATTTCGAGTGCTCAGATTATGATTGGCATTACTGGTGGTCTTCATACTCCACAAATGTTTAAGAATCTCTTGTAATGTTTAGATATTTAAAGAGCTTTTCTCTTTCCTTTTTTTTTAACTCTATGATTTGTTGGAAAGGCAAATTTGACTTCCTGACAGTTTCGTATGATTGTCACTTCATCTCCACAAACTTTTGTTCGAGATGAATTGTGGATATCACTATTGAAACAATTTTTAGCCCTTACAGTCTATTCGCATTGAAAGGACCGTTTCTCTAGGATCACCAAAGTTAAGCAGCAATGACCTTGTTCAATACTTACATGTGTGACCATTTAAGCAACATCAGGTTATGTGAGTAAACTGAATATCAAAATTCGGTATTAAATAACCCGAAAGTATTTGATAGGCCGTTAACCAACCAACCAACAGATCTAAGTCTCTATCTGAATTATCATACATTATGAAGATACAAATGCATTTTGCATGATGACTCAAAGGAATACAGAAAATTTTTTGCTAAGAATATTGCAGCACAGAAATATGGTAGAAGCGAGAGAAATTTTCTTACAACATAATTTTCTCTATCCCTAGGAGTGTTACGTAGCTCCCTCTTTACCGGCACTAAATATCTATATGTTATATACTGGCTTCTTCAAATTCACGCTGCTAAATCGTGTATCTGTATACGTAGCGGGTATGTAGTAGTCGGACTTAGAAAATCACAACACATGGTGTAGTAGGAAGTTGACTTTATTTCTCTCCCTCGGGTGGTGGGTGGCGAGCGGTGACAATGACTACTACTGCTACTGCTGGGATGGTGAGGTAAAGGGGTGGCTGGTGGCGTCTCACCGCCCTTGGCCGCGACGGACCGTGTCGACGGTCGCTCCTTGGGCTCTGTTTGCCGTCCGCTGTCTGACTCCCTAACTGACCTGGCATCCCTGACTTCCTTTTATATATATATCAAACGCCTACGCATTTTCTCTTGTTATCTTTATCAGCGGACAAATCTATTTCCGAACTTATTGTTACTCATCCTTCTTTGTTCGCTTTACCCGGAAAAAGTCATTTGTTACTCTGTTCGTCCTCTCCCTGCCTCGATCCAACCGGAAGACCCTATTTCTATTTTCACCTTCTTTTAAATATCCTCAATATACAACAGGAGGAGTATTCAACAAGTAAATATCAAGAAAAAAAGTTATTAGTTTCAGAAATTCAATATTTGTACTCTATATTTTCCTTCTTCATTGATTCACATTCTTTTTAAAAAGGGCGTAATTTCCTTCTTAAAAAAGAATAGTATTACGTTAAATTTAATAGAATATTTCATTTTTGTCTCTGAATTTCAACAACGGTCCAAATAGATTTAAGCTAGTTTTGCTATTTTGGTATTGACAAAGAACAAATGATGGTGTTAACTGGATTTATGTCCCTGTGGGATTTATCCTCTTTCCTTAGATGAATTAGCTCTTGTTTAAGCCATTTAAATCTTCTTCCATTAATCTTAATTATTCGCCAAATTAATTACTCAATCCATCAATTAAATAATTAATTAGCTCCTTCGTACATTAGCCTCATAACCCCTGAATACCGGTCTCTATCGAAAGAATTATCTTTCCGGACAGTTTATCCAACCAAATCAATCTGAACGGTAAGCAACGGTAAGCAACCCTAATAAAGATCCATTACGGTTATCTTACAAGATCTCCAGCAGGTGCCTTTTACTATATATATATATATATATATATATATATATATATATATATATATATCCCCTTCCGTTTAAATTGTTTCGTCTTGTTGCCAACATCTAAAAAATTCGCTACATTTGGATGACAAAAGGTATACATATGAGACATGACCGACATATATATGGCGCGAATGCCCACGTTAGTGAATATTGTAACGTTTTTCGTTTTTTGCAGTATTAAGGTTTTTTGTTTTGTAAACTCATTTGAGTTTCCACTCCGACCCAAACAACTATGGGAGTGAATGAGCTCTGATGATGATTTTTGTAAAATCGAAATATTGATCAGTATCAGCTATGATTATATTATAAATTGTTTTCTTCTTTAACAGCATTGTGTGATGTTTTCATTCCACCTTTTCTTACTCATATTATCGGATTCATTTCCTTTCTTTTAACTTATATATATATATATATATATATATATATATATATATATATATATATATATATCTTATTATAATGGAAATTCGGTGTCTGTCTGTAACTGAAACTACGTCACTGCTTACGTCACACTACCCCAAGAAATTGCGCAAGTTTATCTATAAGTATTTAATCTGTTGTCAAAATCATTACTACATAGAATAAATTTTAATTATTAACGATGTCCCTATCAAAACCTGAGTTAGACGTGCCTCAAAAATAGCCCATGTTATAAGTGCGTTTAAAATCCTGCCATGTATATATATATATAGTCGGTAGAGAGTTCGGCTAGAAACCGCAAGGTTCCAAGTTTGATACCGGTCCTCGCCGACTCAGCGTATGAGTAACACAGGAATCTTTACGGTAAAGTAAGGAGCTGATGGTAGGTGTGGCGCTCCTCCTCAGACGGTAAGATAATCTCCTTGGACTAGCGCTATTGAAAAGGGGATAGACTCCCTCGCTGATTGACTGATACCGACATTTGGCCGCCCGACGACTTTACTTTTTACTTATATATACAATTTTGTTGTATGGTCAAAATTACATTTTTTGCATGATTCCCAGTGGATCACCTTCCCAACCCAGTCGTGTCTAATTTTTGCTTTGATATAGTTTGTCCTTATGGCATTATTTTGTGCATTATTATTATTATTATTATTATTATTATTATTATTATTATTATTATTTCCTAGACTTTCTGTTTTCGATGGTTTCTAATTACTGATGAAAACGTAAAAGCAGATACGCACGTGCGTTCCTTAGTTCATATTCATGAACATGCATCTACATAGAGTGCGTGTACATATTATATATTTTACTTTTCAGCTCTATGTTCATATCCTTATGAATTATACTTCCCAGCAGGATTTGGTCCTTTTTCAAAATAAACTATAATCATTCCAGGTGGCAGGTTATTCATTGCTTCATAAGTGTGTGTGTGGTGTGTGGGGGGAGAAAGCTTAGAAATGTTTTATTAAGTCTGTTTTTATACCGAGAGCACCTGCATACGATTTTTTTTTCACCGATTGCATTAGTGGGTGTCAGGGAGGTTTTTTTAATCTGCTTTTTCCTTCTTCCTTTCTTTCTTTCGTTCTTTCTTTTTTTTTTTGAAATAAGTTCGCTTTGTTACCATATTTCTATTGAACTTCTGAATTGTCGACCAAGAATAGCATTTTTCAAACTTTTATTTTTGTACATATCCTAAGAACTGTTGCAATTCTTTAATTCATTTCAATATGGTATGACTTTTTTAAAGTATGCACATATATCCCCATATATATATATTATATATATATATATATATATATATATATATATATATATATATATATTATATATATATATATATATATATATATATATATATATATATATATTATATCATGATGATTTTGTGGTACGTACAGAATTTAAGCGTATGCATTTAAAAATATATTTTTATTCTTATTCTACAAAAAAAGGACCCTACATTTCGGTCACGTCTCATCAGGAAGAATTGCGTGACAGACAAGTAGTAAAAAAGGAAATAGTAATGATTGCCAAAAAGCAGAAGGATAAAGAAAACAAAGCGAATTTTTTTTTTCCGGCAAGAGAGTTAATTAAGGAGTTAGTCTCTCACACCATTACTACCCATAGAATTTTCTATTTTCACAAACATAGGAATGAGATCTTCTCATTATTATGCTCGTCTAAACTTAATATTGTAACAATCCCATACAGAAAATTGAATGTCCAAATTTTCATGAAGCCTGAAAATATGATATCATTCATAAAATGGAAAGAATTAAACTATTATAATATGAAAGCAAATAGTGTCTCCATAATGATTAATGTATTCTGTTCTGTAGTGATTTAGGTTTTGACTAGGTGCTTTTTTCTCAAACAGTTGTATTTTCTACAATAATGTTTTTCTGAGGAGCCGGTATAGCTCCGTCGGTAGAGCGTCGGACTAGGAACCACAAGGTTCCGAATTCGATTCCGACCCACTCAGGTTCCGAGTTCGATACAGACCCACTCAATGTATGAGTAGCACAGGGATCTGTACGGTAAAGTGAGGAGCTCATGGTAGGTGTGTTGCTCCACCTCAGACACCGGAAACAATCTCCTTGGTCTACTGCTTGTGAGATAGACCCCCTTACTCTCTGGCTGATACCAAATTTAAGCCACCCCCGACGATATATATATATATATATATATATATATATATATATATATATATATATATATATATTTAAAACGATATTTAAAATAAAATATTTAAAATAAAAATATAGACCTCGTATGCGAAAATTAAGAAAAGATTCACACACACACACATATATATGCGTGCATTTATATATGTATTTATTAATATATACACATATATTTATTAATATATATATATATATATATATATATATATATGTATATATATATATATGTGTGTGTGTGTGTGTGTGTGCGTGCGTGTGTGTGTGTGTGTGTTTATGTATATAAAGATTTTTAAAATAGAATTAAACTAAAAATATGAACATAAACGTCGTATGGGAAAATTAAGAAAAAATTCTGTGTCATAACAAAATCAGAATAAAACAAAAAAGCAAATCATTTATAAGAATAGTTTTCACCTAAGGCAGCAATGTTCGGCCAGCTGTAGAAAATATTTCCGTTCTCATCGTCTTTTACATTTTAAAAAAGTTTTACTTGTGTTGCTCTATCGTTCTTTTTTTTTTCTTCTTGTTTTTTTTTTCTTCTGTTTTACGCCTCTCTTCGTCACTGACTTTATTTTCTGCATTTTTTTCTTTTCATCTTCTGGTTCATGATTCTCCTTCCCAATTCATCCTATCTTATTTGGAGTGTTTCATTTTGAGTTTTCCGACTCTTTCCTTCTTTGGCAGTTTCTTTCATTTTTTTCACAAATTCTTTCATTTTTTCACAACTTCTTTCATTTTTACGCAATTTCTTTCATTTTTACGCAATTTCTTTCATTTTTTCCCAAATTCTTTCATTTTTTCGCAATTTCTTTCATTTTTACGCAATTTCTTTTTACTCATTTCTCTTTCTTTAAGCCATTTCCTTTGTTTCTGCTTCTACCCTATCTTATGATTTTATCTTTCCATCTCTTTGTCTTATACTTTTTTCAAATCGTCTTTTTTTTCCTACATATTCTATCACTTCCGTTTTTACCTTTTTTTCTTCTTCTTCACATTTCTCTTATTTCATTGTTTTTCTCTTTTCTTTCTCTTTCGTTTGTTCTTTTTTAATTCAATTCTTGTACTCAATCTTCTTCTTCTCTATCAATATCCATATCCTTTCCTTCTCTTTCTTTCTTTCTTTCTTTCTTTCTTCCTTTCCTTTTTCTTATTGTTTTTGTCTTCCTTCTCATTATTCCTATTTCTTCTTTTTCTTCTTTGATTTTCCTTCTTTTTCTCACGTCCCTCATTATCCACCTTCTACGTCCCAAGTCAAACATTGATTGGGGGGCAATCAATGTTTTTTTTTATTTTTTAAATTTTTTCTTCGGTGGTTCTTTTTTACTTTTTTGTATTTTTGTACTCAGTCTTCTTCTTCTTCTTCTTCTTCTTCTTCTTCTTCTTCTTCTTCTTCTTCTTCTTCTTCTTCTTCTTCTTCTTCTTCTTCTTCTTCTTCAATATCCATATCGCTTCTTCTTCTTCTTCAATATCCATATCGCTTCTTCTTCTTCTTCTTCTTCTTCTTCTTCTTCTTCTTCTTCTTCTTCTTCTTCTTCTTCTTCTTCTTCTTCTTCTTCAATATCCATATCGCTTCTTCTTTCTTCTTCTTCTTCTTCTTCTTCTTCAATATCCATATCGCTTCTTCTTCTTCTTCTTCTTCTTCTTCTTCTTCTTCTTCTTCTTCTTCAATATCCATATCGCTTCTTCTTCTTCTTCTTCTTCTTCTTCTTCTTCTTCTTCTTCTTCTTCTTCTTCTTCTTCAATATCCATCTCTTTTCTTTCTTTCCTTTTTCTTCCTCTTTTTGTCTTCTTTCTCATTATTACCATTTCTTCTTTCTCTTTTTTCCTTTTCCTTCTTCCCCTCATCAACCACCTTCTTCATCCCCAGACCCCCCCCCACAAATAATGACGCCTCCATGTCTGTGCTCTAAGGAACTGGTTTGAATTCTTCTCCATTCGTTTTGTTCTCATAAGTACACAAAACCTGAATTTTAACCTTTTTGAGCAGATGTTAGCGTCATCTGCACTTTTCTCCTTTGCATACCACGCTAACGAGATTCACCTCACCTTCTTACGGCCATGACAATCATACTCAATTCCTTCATAGACAAATGCTTCGTCACTTTCCCCCTCCGGTCAGAAAATCACGGATTGAAATCCAACCCCACATTGACACCGCAATTTACACTGTTTTTCATTTTAGTTTTTTTCTCACCATTTTCTTATTAATTAACATACAAAGAAAATAACATCAGGGCTATTTGAACATTTACGTGTGTGCGTGTCGGCTTTTCTCAACATCCTTCGATGCTGTTGATGATGATGATGATGATGATGATGATGATGATGATGATAATAATAAGAATGATAATAATAAGAGCAAAAATTGATAAGACTCATAACAGCAAATGTAGAGTGCGTGGTGACAGAGATGAGACCATGATCGATGTATAAAGCGAATGTAGCAAACTAGCACAACGAGAATACAAAGCAACGACGAGTGGGTTGAAAAGGTGATCTACTGGGAATTATGAAAAGAAAATTGAACCTATAACAAAATGGTACTAGCAAATATATGCACCCTCCGGGTGCAAGTATTTAAGTTTTAATGTAATGAAATATCGTATTAAATTAGAAAGTCTAATAAGAATGCAGATAAAAAGATTTGAAACAGAGTGGGGGTATAATAGAAAAATAGAAATGAAACTTACTCTTCGATCACTGACGTCTTTCATTGCTGAATTTTACTTATTTAACTATTTAGTTAAATTAGGAAATAAAGAATAAAATTACACTTATTTTTTCTTGTTAATGGATTTCATTTAAGATTCATTGAAGAGATGTTTGCTTATATTCATCAAAATAAAACCGTTAGAAATCAATAATACTAAGCACATATTTAATAAAATCACATTTTTAATATCAATATGCAAATTAGCCTTCCCGTTCACACTGCAAACCGCTATTTTTTGTATATATAAATACAATAGCATGTTATTAGTATGTACATGTGGACAGCACTAATAAAAAGGTGAAGCAATTTTATTAATAATTGAGGTTTAAATATAAATAAAATCATGAAGAATGTGATGAAAATAACTATGTTAATTGTGACTCGATTAGTAATATAGTTTCGGTTACAGACAGAAAAACACACAATCTCCATTATAATAAGATATGCATAAACCAGAATCTGTTCTTGAGAATGAAACGCATAAAATTCTCTGGGACTTTGAGATAAAGACGGATCATCTTATCCCAGCCAGAGGATCTGACCTAGTATTGATTAACAAAAAAAACAACCCAAAACAACTAAAAAACAACAACAAGAGAACTTGTCAACTAGCAGAATTAGCAGTTCCAGCATATCACAAGGTAAAGATGAAAGAAAACGAAAAGATAGACAAATAACCGGACATTGTTGGAGAATTGAAAGAACTAGGGAATATGGTCAAAGTGATACCAATTGTAGTTGGTGCACTTGGAAAGGCCCCCAAAAGCTTAGAAAAGAGACTAGAGGAACTGGAAATCAGAGACGGAATTGAGACCATCTAGACAACAGCATTGCTGAAATCAGCTAGAATACTCAGGAGAGTTCTGGAGACCAGTGGTGACTTGTTGTCACTCACACTCTGGTGAAAGTCCAACAGCTTAGGCTGGTAGGAAAAACTCACAAGGAGTGAAATGATAAAGATTAACTAACAGGACCTGTGAATATATCCCATTATGATAATTTAATTATTACAACGTTAGACATGTGTACTTAAGAGCTATGTAAAATAGTTCAATATGTAAGAAGTATAATAATCTTGATTTAATTCTCTATCACTCTTTTTTCCTTTATTTTCTTCTTTTCAGCTTTTCATTATGTTTGATTGAAACAGATTAGCGTTATCACTTCTGTGCACTCACCTCCTCTCTTTCCCCTACTCTCTTCCTTTCTTTTCTATATTTTTCCTGTGTAGCAAGTCCTTTTACTTCTCTTTCTTTATAATAAAAACGTAATGGTCCATTTTTTTAGCTGACGTGACGATACTCATAAGAAATAAAAATTCGGTGAATAAACAACACCAGATAACAGAATTTACATTTTTGCATCCAATCTTTGTCCATTTGGTCGGTCTCCTTTTTTAACCAGTATTGGAAGATGATCACTGTTGTGCAATTAATGAACACACGTATTAATATAGTGATAGTGATAATAATAATGATAATAATAATAATAATGATAATAGTATTTCTGTTATATACCGGCATCAAATTCTATATGTTATATAGCGGCTTCAAATTCACGGCCCTACTTCGTGTATCTGTATACGTAGCGGTTATATAGTAGTCGGACTTAGAAAATCACAACACATGGGTATAGTAGGAGTTGACTTTATTTCTCTCCCTCGGGTGGTGGGTGGCGAGCGGTGACAATGACTACTGCTGCTGCTGGGATGACTGGAGCTGGTGTTGTGGAAGGGGAGGACGAACCTCACTGCCCGCTGGCAGCGATGGACCGTGTCGACGGTCGCTCCTTGTGCTCTGTTCGCCGTCCGCTGTCTGACTCTTGTCGAATCGAACCCTCAGGCCTTTTATATTGATAGGTACTCCTACGCATCTTTATCTTTTGATCTGATAACGGGCATTTGTTATATATTTCTTTATCTTCTCCCTGCTTCTTTGACCGGAAAACCTCGCTTCCGTTTTTTAACTTCTTTGTTCGCTTTTACCGGGAAAAAAGTCCTTTGTCATTTTTTCGACTTTTCTTTGTTTAATTTAACCGGAAATTTCTATTTCCGTTTGTACAATATATAACATTTCTATATAAAACAAGAGATTTTTCATCGCTAGTATTTTTAGCTTTCCGAAGTGTCATCACCGGAAGTAGATCTAATTGATTCAGAACAAACTCTATTACATCTACCCCTGATAAACTAAGGATGAAAACTTTGGTTGACTAAGCAATAGACTCCACCCAGATATTAAGAAATTGCAAGAGAAAGGATCGAAAAGAAACTCGTCAGACATGTGTAACACTACGCTCTCCTTGTCAAAATGGAGAGATTTGTTAAACGTTTGTTATTTTACACTCTCCCTGTCGGAATGGAGATGACGACGCGTCAACTCTCGTTACGACTGGAACTCATTTCCGAATGGAGAGATTACGTGTCCACGTTGCTTAAGCTACGGCTCTTACTAATAATGGAGCGATGATGTTGGTAGTAGAAATATTTAGTATACTTATCTCTCTGGGCCGGTATTACAATTGAGAGGCTGGAATCCTGGTTGCTGGATTGCTGTTCAGTTGACTTCCAGTTTTATGATGTCATGGAATCTAGACAGACTTGGAGCTGAGGGATATCTTGCCTTATGCCATTCAGATTTTTTAGTAATAACACAAGGTCACTTCTTTTTACTCATGAGTATTTTATATCCCCCAAGGTCACAACTACAGAGAGCAAGAAATACATGTCTTGCTCCGTTAACGCATTCTCCCAGATTCAATTTATACGCTGATCTCTCATTCCCCATTTCTCCCATTCGCCCGTCCAATCAAACCATGCCATGTGTCTATGCTGACATCATCATTTAAAATTTTCCGTTCTCCTCTAACTCAAAATTCTTGCTTACAAACTTTCCGTGCTAATTTACATATAAGGTTACTCTCATGACTCCAAGTCATGCCCATTACGTAACACATGAAATGACCGTCTTTTTCAAAACAGTATGCATTAAAGAAAAAATGCTGCCCAAACACACACACACACACACACACACACACACACACACATATATATATATATATATATATATATATATATATATATATATATATATATCCCTAGGCTGGTTACCAGGTAAGTTGGTATTAGGATGATTCAAAGTTGGGCCTTTATTCCAAAAGCGGTATGTTATAATTGTTATGGTCCAATTTGAGAGCTTGATGTTCAATATTATTCAACGGAGCAATATAATGAGGTGTTTGGAAGGAATGTTCTTGAGAAAAAAAGAAACGGTTCACTGAAAATCAACGGATAAAAATAAATTAGTAATAAAAAAATATTCAACAGCCGGGGGAGCAGGGTGGCCGAACCCTTTGATAAAGAATTTATTGAGGGGACAAAACCACCCAGATTGTCACCATCACCACCACCACCACCACCACCTGGTTAATTACTCCCCAGGCGAAAACACCGCCATCTAAGGTGATGAGAAAAACTGATACGGAAGCCTTTTCAGAAATCCCCAGAAAAAATGTATATATTGCCCCTTCAGTTTTCTGTTTACCATGTTCAATAAAGTTAGTGGTCTGATGAAACTCTTAGGTATACACAAATACCTGGGGCTAGAAATAGATTTAAAACTATAAAATGGCCGATTTTTAATCTTTTTTCTTTATCATATATATATATATATATATATATATATATATATATATATATATATATGATGACAAATCTGGATGAAAACCCCATACCAACGGGCGTATGCTTTTACAAGGTAATTTTAATTTACGACATACAAGGGGCATGATAATATTTAAATATGGTTTAAAAAAGTGTGTGAATGCTCGAGGCAAGCAGGAAAGATGGGAGTAAATGAAACAGATACTCATTGAATGTATGGATTTTTATTCATTGTTGGTTTTTTTTTTGCACATAAAAAAATTAATAATAAAGTCATAATAAAAAGAAACAAAGGAAAATGTTGTAAAAATAGGACAGTTTTTATTGATAGTAATAATAAAAGATTTCAAAATGAAAAGTTACAGCAATGACTATACAAATAGGTGTATAGATTAGCGGGCGAACTGGGTGATTAAATTCATTCTTAGCACTCCAGCCCTATTCATAATGCTTTCGCCGAGACACTGATTCAGCCAAACGCTTTCCGCTGCTCTGTCACTTTTACTGAAAAACTGAAAAAAGAAACTTCAGAAAATATAAGTCTACTTAAAAAGAAAATATACATAAACCAAATTATACACGACCAGGTATCATATTGATGCAGGTAAAAATAGTGGAATGCCCTGGATAAATATAAACAATTATTCAAAAGTCAAGATTTACTATTTCTCTGAATTTTTGAGATGAGTCTTGATATTTGAATTATTTGGATTAATCGGACTAGTGTACTCATTTTTGTTATCGATACAACGTATCTTCAGGTATTTTTTGTCGGACTCGGGAATATTCGATATGAAGGTTCCCGAGTCCGACAAGAAACACATGAAGAAGGCTGGAAGGCACATCGACCAAAATGTTGTGTAGATAACAATAAAGATGAGTACTATAGTCCGAATAATCCAAATAATTAAAGAATAACTATTGTTTAAAAGGGGAATTACTATTTATCATGTAGTTTTAAATGGGCTAAATATTATTATGACAGTCTTTTATTTGTTTCACTCAATTGGGAAAGTTCCAGAAAGCCAGGTTTCCCAGCTTTCTGGACAGATGTATTTATATAAACGTTTATCCTATTTTATCAAAGAATATTATATTTTAGTATAATCAGGTCCGATGTCATGTCTGTTCTTTTAAATAATATTCGAAATTATATTGGTAAAATCAGAGCCGATTTACAAACAACGTTAGAAAAGAATATCTATGTTATATTATCGAGGTGCTCGTAGCGTAATGGTTATCGTTGTAGGAAGTTAACTAGGCTATTCGAGTTCAACTTCTCACCGAGTCTGCTTGCATCTCACATAACATAAATACCAATAAATACAAATACAAATAACACGAAGGTATGAACCCACATATTTTCCCTCCAGCTATAGGTAATACCTTGTTATGACAACCAGTGCAGGAGGAGGAAAACTCAATTCTGAATTCAACCCAGTTGTAGACCTGAAGATGTGCTCCGATTGGCTCTTACAAGGGACTTACAACCAAATTAGGTTACCGGATAAGACTTTCTTCTTTCACATTTTATAATGGTTACTCATCAGAAAGTCACTCACAAGAACTTAGAACTTTTCTCTCTTCATTTTGGAGAGATACAGTGCGAAAATTTGTGATACATTTTGACAGCATTTTTTTGGGTATCCAAATACCATCAACCAGGCACTATTCCAGTGGTACAATACGCTGCTTCCAAACCTGCAGAAGGAGGAAAGTGAGTTGCCTGAGGACGCATGAACGGTTTTTATATAACTAGCACGACATCCCATTCATACCCGGGGTACGACCTGCGCGGGCATAATGGAAGAAATCTCGGACTTCCCTCAGTCTTATTCCGCTATCATTAAATATCAACGTTGGATCTTGAGGTCTTGGTAAGTCTTTTATAGGAGGGATTGGGATATCACTCAATCCATCAGAATATCTCATCCTCAAGTGATTCTAGATTTCCTCACGTGGAACATTATTTGATTCCACGGTTATTTAGATAATTCAATTCATTTGTTATATTCTATATGATTAGATATTACATAATATTATTTGTATATACGAATTAAACCATTGAATTCTCCCGCGTTTAATTAGATTAAAATTCGGAAGTATGAATATTTTCTCTTTCAGTTACCACATTCAACAAGGCTGTTATTTTCACTTGTGGTATATCTGATCAGGTGGAATTCAGTATACATAGAATTGCTTATTTTGTAGATATCTCAGAATTATCAGAATTTGAAATAGGCTCAAAAGAATGTTACATTATTAATTTGGTCCTAATTATATATTTAATATTCATTTAAATGTGCTCCTAATCATATAGTTACTATTTATTAATCGCTTTCATAATTGTATAGATAATATTCATTCATTGTTATCATTATATAGTTAAAATTTATATAATGTGATCATAATTATACAGTTAATATCTATATATTATGATCATAAATATATAGTTAATATTCATTTAATGTGGTCATAATTATATAGTTGATACTTATTCATTGGGATTATATTTATATAGTTCTCGGATGCAAAACCATCTTTCTGGTCAAGCTATAGTGAAAATGGGATAGATTCCTTCACTGTCCGACTAATATCGATATCGTCAAATGAACTTATAATTATGTAGTTAATTCATTTTAATGCGGAATAACTATATATTTTGTATTAATTTAACGTAGTTATAATTATATATTTACTATTTAGTAAATATAGTTATAATTATATACTTAATATCTATGTATCAATACTCGTGTTCCTTAATTGTAAGACCGTTATCATTTTACAACACCCACTGGTTAAAAATGAGACCGCCAAAATCTCCAAGATGAAATGCAAAAATGTAAATCCTAATTATCTGTTGTTACTTATCCGCTGAATCCTTATATCTTATGAGAGTCGTCGCCACAACTAAATAATGGACCCATTCTGTTTTTATAATGAAGAAAGAAGGGGAAGAAAAAGGACAGGACACAGAAAAATATAATGAGAGAGAGAGAGAGAGAGAGAGAGAGAGAGAGAGAGAGAGAGAGAGAGAGAGAGAGAGAGAGAGAGAGAATCAAATGAAGATTATATACTTTTTACATATAGTAATAGATCTTAATTAAACATATCAAACGTTGTAATAATTAAATTAGCATATTGTTGTAGATCCAGTTCTGTTAGTATATCTTTAATGTGGTCAAAATTATATATTTAGTATTTATTTAATGTGGTTATAATAATATACTTAACGTATTTTTACCCCAATCATTGTCGATTCACCCCCCCCCTTTTTTTGCTGTATGGCGAAAATATTAATCGTGTATTTTTTTTTTCGATCTCGAAAATTCTTGACATCTGGTTGTCTTTTGTAATTGTCAGATCCGCCTAAGAATTCATTGCATTTGGGAAAGCTCCTCCCAGCACATGTTATCAATCGAATAAATGGTCGTTGATTAACCCTTTTCATCTGTTCAACCACTCTCCCATAGGCATAATATTAATAATCTCACTCCCATTTTCTATAATTACTTTTATGGGAATTGTTCCATCAAGCTTCTCAAGCTTCACCAATCCATAATTTTTAAATCTTGTAAATTATGCACATGTGCTTTAACGATATTCCTCCTTTTCTTCGCAGGTTATTCGTTGGATGGTTGGTTGGATTTTACGGCATGTCAACTCTTGTTGGATTATTCTATGCCAAAGATGGTTTGTTTTATTCATTCTTGATGGATATTTAAGATTTCTTTAGAAATTTAAACTTTTAAAAAACTCATTATTTCTATTTAATCCATAGATTGGAGTCTAACAGGTACTGCTACTCCGGGTCGGAGTGGACCTGAGAGTAATCACTAAGGAGGTGGACTCCACACTTTCGAAAGCACGATATTTGGAACTTCACTATTAGATGCAGTTTAACCTCATACCCAGGACGTGTTTCTTCCCATTTACAGGTAAAATGTAGAACAAAGCTCCTCGTGAGTACTTTCAATGGAGGCGTTCGAGGCATAAAGGCAGTCGTCTTAGGAAAGGGGCTCTGTGAACCGAGTTCCCATCCTGGACGAGCTTGTTTGCATTTCACATATCACTTGGGAAAGTTATAAATCCAACTGTTTTATCTCTAACTATAGGTTAATAGTAGGACATGCAGGGCTCTTTAACTTTTGTAAGACAACCGGTATAGAAGAAGGAAAACTCTTAATTCAAACCAAATGTATTCCTCTTAAAAATTACCTTGTCTTACATATGTCCATGAATTTTCAGCATATGTCCATTGTTTATGCTCTTGATTAATGAGTACTAACAGGAATATGCGCCCTCCGGGTGTGAGTATTTAAGATTTAATGTAACGAAATATATTAAATTATAAAGACGAACGAAATTAAACTAGATTGCATATAAAAGATTTACCTTATATTTATTAAATTTTAATTGGTTTCTACATAAAATCATTCATGGGATTGATTTTAATACTTTAGAGAATAAAACAATAATATTAACACCAAATAATTATTTATTAAACCCGGTTTGTTAAAACCAGTATGCAAATTAGCCACACCATATACTATGATAACCATTTTTTCTTTGTGATAAATTAGACACATTACAGGATTTTAAAATGTAAAAAAAGGGCTGTTTTGAGGCAAAACTAAATCTGATTTTTTTTTATAGAGAAATCGCTAATAAATACGATTTATTCTATGTATCAATGATTTTGACTATAAAGTAAATACTCAGTGATGAATTTACGCAATTATGACGTAAGCAGTGACATAGTTTCGGTTACAGACTGAACGACACCGAATCTCCATTATAGTAAGATATCAAGGTGTATACGAGATTTCAATGCTGAATGACATCTGTTTTCTTAGTTATAAGAGAACAGGTGCGTACCATATCATTCCTTATATATATATATATATATATATATATATATATATATATATATATATATATATATATATATATATATATATTGTTTGTCAAATAGTATCGAGATATGTTTGTACTTTTTGACACACCTTGTATTCTGAAAAAAATAATGTTTCATTCATTGTTCATTTCTATCTTGGTAAATACTGCTTCAATCTCGATACTTTTATGAAACACCTTGTATATATAAATAACGCTGTTAGCAAAAAAACACATGTATTTATAATAAAGGAATAAATGTTAGTAACTTTGTAATAATTAAACGAAAGAAAAATAGATTTACATTATTTTGTAGTTCTTTTTCTTTTCAATTAATTCGTGTCGGCAACAGTTGAGGAACGTGAGAAATGAATTAAAGGCATTGAAGGCATTGCCATGGTAATGTTGAAGTTAAATCCACAAGTGTACAATCGATCAGAGTAACTTTGTGTTCGAATCCCATTGCAAGCATAAAAGTCAAGGCTTGTCGTTGGCAAAGAACTGCGACGTTTATTGCTCGTCCTCTATTAAATCAAGCCCAGTAATTGCGTGGCTGACGACAGCGTATTATCACTCGGAATTGATTTTCACGCTTTTTCGACTTGCCTTTCATTTAATGGCCACATCAATATGTGCACACAGAAAATATGAAATTTAACACCAGAGACAAAGACACAAGAAGTTGAGTGGCTGACGGATGGACTCATAAAAGCCAAGTTGACCAGAATATTAGCCTGTTAAAACCTTTCATTGGTTCAATTCACTTAAGCGATTAAAGGAACTTTCTGGAAGTTTTTCTGACTGATTATTAATTCAAAAGTTCCTGATATTGTTAACGGTCAAAATCTAAAAGAATGTATGTGAATTATACTTGAACTAGTTGTCAGGGTTTCTTGAACTGGGTTCCACATATCCATTAGATTTGGCATAATATATCTTTTTTCAACATTAACATCGCTTTTTGTATCAATGCACGTTTAGGGAGGCATGGTCTGCTATAAACAGATTGTCAGTCATATGGAAATCTGATCTCACTGATAAATTAAAGTGACAATTCCTCCAAGCCGTAGTTGTATGTCTGCACCACTTACAAAGCGCCTAGAGAATGGGCTAGATGGGAGTTGCCCATACATTCTGCGGATGACAAATCGTGGAAACAACACCCCACAAGGAGACAGCTGTACGGCTACACAAACCATCTGAGTGAGCCGAACAAGATATGCTAGACACTACTGGAGAAGCAAGGACGAACATATAAGTTTTTTGAACAGGGTTTCGCATATACTTTAATATCGGTATAACATACAGCCATTTCATATAGTCTGTGTGCATTTCAAAATCTATTTTGTTAAACGTGCCCATCGACTTTATGGACAGCCTGTATCTTTTTAGTTCCATGGCTAATTCTGAAAGATAAACCTTGCACAGTTTCGAATTAAATGCTATCTAACATTGTAAGATGCAATTAATAAATATGCATTCATTGTACCAAACTTCAGTAATTGAATTTCATTAAGAAATCTACAATTAATGTAGAAGTAAGAATAACTATACATATGAAGAGTAAGTTATCTTTTAAAATTCTATCTAAAACATATAGTAAAATACTTGAAAAACGTTTCTGGTCTGTTTGATTTTAGTTTACTTTACTATTTATTTAATTCCCATCTAAGGCAATATCTTTTATTTTTACACCACCCGGAGGGTATCATTTTTTGCTAGTTTATTGAATTATCATTTATTTGATTCATCTAATCCATAATAGTATAGGTACACATTTTCAGTGAAATAATTCTAAACTTTTATTCACTACAAGAGTTACATATATGTATGTGAGGAAAATTTAAAGTACACAAACATCTATATATATGCTCGTGTTCCTTAGTGGTACGACCGTTATGATCTTGCAACACCCTCTATTTAAAAACATCAATGAATAAAACAAAACGTTTTCGGCATAAAATAACCCAAAAAGAATTGACATGATGTAAAATCCAACCAACCAACTAACCAACCAAAAAGCATGTTACAGATATTTACGAATACAACGTGTTTATCATATTAATTTGCGAACGGACGCATAGATACCCTCATCGATGAACATGGCGTCAAGCAACTGGAACCATCTTTGCATCTCTGAAACAACAGGTTTATCTGTGCGGAAGTATTTCCCTAATGAATGTTGTTTGAGAGGCCCATACAAATGATGGTTTCAAAGACCCGAGTCAAGACAATACACTTAATACCAACTATATCAACCGAGGAGCTAACGAGCTGACACTGTCCAATAACATGGATGAGTTCCTTGTGCCGTCTATCATACTAAATCAAACTTCAACGCGTACATTATAAATCAACTAACAGGACAGAGTCTGAGAATTCAATTATTACAGCGTTTGATAAGTTTGCTTAAAATCTATTGCAAAATACTTCAATATGAAAAAGTATAATAATCCTGATTTATCGCCGCCCCCTCTCTCTATCTTTACTCCACTCTTTCTTCCTTCTCATATTCTATTTCTATGTAGCATGGCGTTTTCTTACCTTTCCCTATAATAAAAACGGATTGGTCCATTATTCAGCTGAGGTGACGACATCCACAAGAAAAAAGAATTCTGTAGATAAGCAACACGAGTTAATCGGGATTTAAATATTTGCATTTCATCTTGGACGATTTGGACGGTCTGATTTTTAACTAGAGGGTCTTGAATGATTATAACGGTTGTAAGTTTAAGGAACAAGCATATTGATATTAATGAAAGAAAAATATGAATATAGACGCCCTAAAAATGTTGTTGATTCGTGAACGTACTTCACAAAACGCTATCCCCTTCTTACTCATTATATATTCCCTATAGCAAGCAACATGTTCACAGTGAATTTCTTTTTGGATTTTTGTTCTGGGCATCCAAATTTATTATCACCCATTGAAACTGTATATCTGCCATTTTTTCTATGACATATCACATGGATACGCTTAATATCACGGCCATTCTTACCATTGCAGGAACTAGTGCTGACTCGTGTTACGTTGTGTATGCTAGTTGAACTATATTTAAGACTGGTCAATGTATGCCTATCATTAGCGTATTTTTGGAACACCTCTTTTATATATATATATATATAAGTAAAATCGTCGGGTATCAGCCAATCAGCGAGGGAGTCTATCCCCTTTTCACTAGCGCTCGACCAAGGAGATTGTTTTGGCATCTGGGGTGGAGCCATACACCTACCATCAGCTCCTTACTTTACCGCACAGATCCCTGTGCTACTCATACGCTGAGTTGGCGAGGACCGGAATCGAGCTAGGAACCATGTGGTTTCTAGCTGAACACTCTACCGACTGAGCTAATATATATATATATATGTGTGTGTGTGTGTGTGTGTGTGTATGGTGGAATTGTTACCATCGTAGAAATGGACACGCAAGACGATTTGAAATCCTGGATGAGGCTGTTTCCATTTCACATAAAGCTTCTGCTCGTGGGAAAAGTATT
The DNA here is from genome assembly GCA_023376005.1 of Doryteuthis pealeii. Lineage (NCBI taxonomy): Eukaryota > Metazoa > Mollusca > Cephalopoda > Myopsida > Loliginidae > Doryteuthis > Doryteuthis pealeii. The sequence goes on from CM042142.1 coordinate 68,390,499, forward strand.
TTCCACAGCTATGGGTAAATAGTAGGGACGATATTTTGTCTATCAGATTTAACTGTAGTTTCATATGTAATTATAACTGTTACGATCTACCTGATTAATTAAGTGGGTTTAGTACAATCGATTTACTGATATATTCAACTATCTCTATCTCCGTCACTATATAATATAATATATATATATTTTATTATATTAAAGGGTACCCTTTCCTTTCTTTTTAAGAAAAAAAAAAAATTTACATAATGCATATGCTTTTACGCGTCCTCATTAAATTTTGTACTACAAATAAACTTTATATATATATATATATATATATATATATATATATTATATATATATATATAATATATGCATACATTGTCTAGAGGAATAACTTTTTCTAAAAGTACTGAACATGTCTGGATATTTGGTGCGTAACTTATATTTCTGCCAAGGAGGGGAGGTGTTATCTGCTGATCACGTTATCCTCGTCTCGAAACGAAATTACGCGTGAATTGGGAAGAGACGAGACTACGTGCAAAGTTAGCTCTAAAAATGTAGATAATGGTGAGCAAAAAAAAATGTAATTAAGGCGGGAAAATAGGCCAAATCAAAAAGAGGATGGATACGAACAGACGACAATACGAAGTAGAAAGTAATAATTCAATTTCTCTTCAATTTTTCACGGGTCACGTGTCATGATTAAGGATAAGAGGATTAGTGGGCACTGCTGTCCTATTTTTGAAGGGCATTGTTTTATTATGTAAAACAATGGCTTTTATTAAATGCATTCTTGTTTCATTTGTGGAAGAAAAGTTTGTTATATGGGAATGAGCCTAAGGGAGAAACAGTCACCAAATGAGGGAATAGATAAGCGTATTAAGGAGACAGATGATCGAATTAATTAACGAAGTAGCCTATTAGGGGGGAAATAATCCAATGCTGCTTAAATGATCGGGAGGAATTTTTAAAGAGTGAAAGAATAATATAAGACTTCTTAAAGAAATGTAAAAAAAAATTCTACAAAAGATAACAACAACCACACTGATAATAAAATTCTTTATAACCAAATCCTGCAGCAGAAAACTAATGGAAGGAATAACTACCAGGACTGTCTATTTTATAAGATACTCTGGACCCTTCTTCAACTGAATAAGGGAGTATCTTAGGAATATACAAATAGATACAAGACAAAAGGGGTAGAAATAGGACTCGCAAGAATTGTGCAGAGTCTCGATGGAGCAGAGAAAGATTGGTTGGTTGGAATTTTCGGTATTGTCAATCCTTGAAGTATTCTATGCTGAAAATACTTTGTTTTTATTCATATTTTGATGGTATTCAATCTTTTTCAAACCCTATTCTCTTGCACATATTTTAAAACTCTTTATAACAATCTAACCCCTAGATGGGGGCCTAACAGGTACTATCACTCCATGTCATCGTGGACCTGGGAGTAATGGTGATGACAGGGTATTCAGCAATGGAAGGACTCTAGAAATATATTTATAAGGGCAAAGTGTAACTCATTACTGCAGTCAGTGACAGCAATAACGGGAAAGCAAAAATTAAACAAAATTAGAAGACACAATATATATTATATAATATATATATATATATATATATATATATATATATATATATATATATATTCTTTAAGTTACAAACCCAGGAAATTGCATATGGGGTGACTGGACATGGCTATGAAAACGAAACCTAAACATAGAAGCTGAATCTCTGGTGATAGTAGTAAAAATTAATGTCATAAGGACTATATATATCAAAGCGAAAATTGATAGTACACATGAGAATAAGGGTAGGCTATAGAGTTGATCCCATTACAAGTTAACGCAGCAAGCTAGCACAAAAAATACAAGAAAAAGCACGACTGGTAGGAAAAAGTGATCAAACGGGAATTGTGAAAGGTACTGAAATTTGACTATACTGGCAAATGGTATATGCACTAACCAGAATCAGAGAGAATTCTCTTGGACTGGAGATGAAAAGTTGGATAACATACCCAGACATTGCCAGAGAACAGGAAATGGTGTGGAAAATGAAGGTGACAGTAATGCCAGTCGCAGTTGGAGCCACTTGGAACAGTCCCTAAGAACCTGGAAAAGTGAATTGATGAACAAGAGATTAGAGTAAAAAGTGAAACCATTTAGACCACAGCATTGTTAAAATAGGTTAGTTGTGGAGATCTGAGAAGACTTGCTTTCACTCAGATTATAGAATTGACGATAGAAAGAAGGAAGCGAAAATATAAGAGACGTCGGGCAAGGTAGGACAGGGAAGCAATTGTTTTTAAAGGGAGTGAAAAATAACAGCGAACGAAATAATACAAATAAATAAAGATTAGAAGTGATAAAAAGAAACGTAGATAAATTACAAAGAAAAAGTTATAGACACCTCATAAAACCAATAAAAGAATACAATACAAAACAATAAACTCATAAAAAGTAAAGTTAAGTCGGTAGTGTGGCTTGAAAAGTAAACCTAATTAAACGGGAATTTTTTCACTCAGAATATGCGTATAATATAGTCCCGGTTTAGCTCAGTCGGTAGAGCATACAACTAGGAACCACAAGGTTCTAGGTTCGATACCGGCCCTCGCCAACTCAGCGTATGAGTAGCACAGGGATCTGTGCGGTAAAGTGAGGAGCTGATGGTAGGTGTGGCGCTCCGCCTCAGAGACCAAAACAATCTCCTTGGTATTGCGCTTGTGAACTTTTCACTAGGCCTAGACTCCCTCGCTGTCTGGCTGATACCGACTTTAGGCCACCCCGACAACTTTACCTTTTTTCTTACTTATACGTTTAACCAGAGATTCTATTTTCTGTATTTAAATAAGATCTCCAAAAGTTGTTCACGAACAACAGACAAACTTTTAAATATGATTTTGGGTCATTACAATACTCAGGTACACCGGGAACACCTGAAGAAGGGCGGAAGATACAGAGACCGAAACGTTGTGCTCATACATACCACAATAAAGATGAGGACACCATTCAGAAACATCAACATTTTTCTTATCAGGTAATATTAAATAGAAACTAATATCAAATACAAGATAATTCATATGTATTACATTGTATCCCAAATCTGACTATTCTAGAGTTTTATATTACACAAATGCATATATGTAAGCAGCACATCACACTGAACAACATAAACTGAATCTATTACATTTTTTAATGACCTCGAATTTGATAACCTCCGTCAAAAACCAACATTTGATAATAGATATACATTGAATATTACTTCCCCTAAAGAACCCTCACAACTATCTTCATAGAGTGCAACACATTACAATGAACTAAAACACCTGAACTAATATCTGAAATATACTTTTAGAAAATAAAAACTATGAGCTAAAAAAGCAGATTTTAAAAAAGACCACATGTCTTGACCCTATATTTATTGACGAAAACCTTGGGGGTACTTGAAGGAACTGTCTGTAACCAACCGCCGTTGACCCCATGTGTATGCTACCCTAAGTTGGATATAAATATTCTATTTACGATATTGAATTCTATTTACTTACAAATATAGCACCCATATTTTTAACACACACACACACACACACACACATATATATATATATATATATATATATAGGGTCATCCACAGACACATGTTTCGACTTATCAAGTCTCTTCAGTGTGGCTAGACATTTTGTAAGCTACCTACAGCCGGAATTGAAATCCGATCGGTTGGGTGTCAGTCCGGCACCTTAACCATTAGGCTGTCTTCACTTACAGAATGGGAAGGGGATTTTAACTGTTTTAAATACACACATCGCTTTGTGTGTAAAGGCCGTCACAAAGTGCTCCATTCCTTAGAATATATATATATATATGGTCATTAACATTCAATTATAAACGCTAATCAACGAACGGTTACGAACCTTTTTTACTTATTTTCCAAAATCAAAGCATTCGAATCATCCACCATCTTTTTTAACTAGATAAATCTTTTTTCCTCTTGACGAGTTACGAAATGGTCCTGAAGAAGGTTACTTTATAAACCGAAATGTTCGAACATCAACATTACGACTAATAAATTTCCATCAATTGTAAGCCATAGACAAACACACACACACACACACACACACACACACACGCACGCACACACACACACACACACACACACATATAATATATATATATATATATATATATATATATATATATATGTGTGTGTGTGTGTGTGTGTGTGTGAGAGAGAGAGAGTTTGTCTATGGCTGTAAGCGAGCAAGGGCGCGTGCACGTGTGAGTGCAAAAGAAAGATTAAGAGGACTACGGATACGGTCGGGTATATAAATCCTTTGTTTAAAGATTAATACAAAGCTTTTTATTTTTATTTTACACAATAAACGCTTTTCCACATAATCCCCTTCTTTTTCGATGCTATTGATCCAGTGAGAAATATTGATCCCCAAACTGTGAGAGAGAAACTGTGTGGGGGATCACATTGAAAGAAAAACAGAATAACTCGACGAAGGATGTGAAAGAAAAACAAATTAGTTGAAGATGAACAAAAGAAAAGATAGAAACTTAATTAAGTAATGAAAAGAAAGAATAAATGATTGTAATATAACGCAAAAGAAAAAAGGAACAAGAAGAAAGAGACAATGGTAAAAATAAGTTATAAAGAAAGAAAGAAAGAAAGAATATTGAAGAAATTTAAGAAGGAAAGTGAAAAGATGGAAAAGAAGAAGGAAAGAAAGAAAGATTGAAGAAATTTAAGAAGGAAAGTGAAAGGATGGAAAAGAAAGAAGGAAAGAAAGAAAGATTGAAGAAATTTAAGAGGAAAGTGAAAGGATGAAAAGAAAGAAGGAAAGAAAAAGGAAGAAATTAAGAAGGAAAGTGAAACGATGGAAAAGAGAAGGAAAGAAAGAATGATTGAAGAAATTTAAGAAGGAAAGTGAAACAATGGAAACGAAAGAAGGAAAGAAAGAAAGATTGAAGAATGTAAGAAGGAAGTGAAAGGATGGAAAAGAAAGAAGGAAAGAAAAAAAGATTGAAAAATTTAAGAAGGAAAGTGAAACGATGGAAAAGAAAGAACGAATGCAAGGAAAAAAAGAAAGTAAAAAACAAAACAAAAAAAAAGAAAAAAAGATTGAAGAAATTTAAGAAGGAAAGTGAAAAGATAGAAAAGACAGAAAGATTTAGGGAAAATAAAGTAAAAGAAAGAACGAGTTTAAAGGTGAAAGTCGAAACAGAAGAAAGAAAGAAAGAAGAAAGAAAAGAAAAAAAGAATCTAAGGAAGAAAAGTATAAAAAAGAAAGAAAGAAAAAAAGAGAAGAACGGAGTCAAGGGAAAGTCGAAACAGAAAGAAAGAAATAAAAAGACACAAAGAAATGTAACCTTAACAAATAAAAAATAAAATTGAAAAAAGGAAGATGGATGGGAAGGAAGGATCCTTCAGATGAAGTTTATCCTCAAGATGACAGAAGAATTATAAAGGAAGAAAGCAAAGACAAGAACGAAAGGGAAGAAAAGAAAAAAACCTGTAAATCGAATAAAGCAAGTCCCTTTTTTCTCAATCATAGAAAACAACATGTAAAATGAAATAAGATTAAAGCCCCTGTGGTAGATTAATACGATGAGTGGACAAGTACAGTGTATAAAGCCGGCTATGAACTAATGACTTCTTGACATAATAAAATCAGCAAATCGTCGGGTGTGGGGGGTGGGAGAAGTTAGAAGGATAAGAATCATAGGACTGAAGGCGACTAATCAGGTTAAATCTTGCCTAATCGAGCTTAGAATAAAAGAAGATCAGCAAAATTCACTTTATTCTTCCCAATTCTTTTTCTGTTCTTTTTTCTTTTTTGCGAAAATAGGAAGCCAATCTTTAAAATGCCTTAGAAGAAGAAGAAAAGCTAAAAGAGAGAAGAGAGAGAGAGAGAGAGAGAGAGAGAGAGAGAGAGAGAAGAGAGAGAGAGAGAGAGGATGTTGGGGGGAATAAAATGTACTAGAAAGAAATGCTAGCGAGAGTGGGGTATATGACGCCCGCGGTCAGTAGGGTGGATAGGAGAGGTTAAGATAATATTTCTGATGACAATGAGATAGTAATGGATTCTAATAAATCCACAACGCATACGTTTTGGTTATCAATAACAACAATAATGAAAACATAATTAAAGACAACAAGAACATTATTATTATTATTATTATTATTATTATTATTGTTGTTGTTGTTGTTGTTGTTGTTGTTGTTGTTGTTAAGATGAGACTGTAAACCATATAATCTGCGAATGTAGCAAACTAGCACAACGAGAATGCAAAACTAGACACGACTGCGTTGGGAAAGTGATCCACTGGGAATTATGCAAAAAATGTAACCATACAAAATGTTTGACCATACAACAAAATGGTATATGCATAAACCAGAATCTGTTCTTGAGAACGAAACGCATAAAATTCTTTGGGACTTTGAAATAAAAACGGAACATCTTATCCCAGCAAGAAGACCAGACCTAGTGTTGATAAACAAAAAAGAAAGAACTTTTCAACCGGTGTATTTTGCAGTGCCAGCAGATCACAGGGTGAAGCTAAAGGAAAATGAAAAAATGGACAAATATCTGGACCTTGCCAGAGAACTGAAAAAGTTATGGAATATGAAAGTCAAAGTAATACCAATTGTAGTTGGTGCACTTGGAACAGTCCTAAAAGGAAAAAAAGGGTTTGGAAAGTTTGAAAATCAGAGGAAGGATTGAAACCATTCAAAACACTGCACTGCTGCAATCTGCCAGAATACTCAGAAGAGACACGAGGAGACTTGCTGTCACTCAGACTCCAGTGAAAAGCTAACACTGGTGTGAAAACTCAAAAGGAGTGAATAATAATAATAATAATAATAATAATAATAATACAGCAGAATATATATAGACAGAGACCAAACTGTTAATCATATAATAAGCGAATCCAATAAACTAACACAAAGAGAGTACAGGACTGGGCACCAGTCGGTGGGAAAGATAATCCACTGGGAATTGTGAAAGAAATTCAATTTTCACCATACAAATAAATGGTATATACACAAGCCTGAACCTGTCCTGGAGAATGAGACGCATAAGATTCTCTGGGACTTCGAGGTACAGACGAATCATCTAATCCCGTCCAGGAGACCTGACCTAGTATTCACCTAGTACAAGAAGAGAACCTGTCATCTCATGGATTTAGCCTTCCCGACCGACTACAGAGTAAAAATGACAGAAAGGGAAAATATAGACAAATACTTGGACCTGGCCAGAGAACTGAGAAAACTGTGGAACATGTAGGTGAACGTTGTACCAATTGTAATTGTTGCCCTTGGAACGGTCCCCAAAGGTCTGGAAAAGAATTTGGTTGAATTGGAAATCAGAGGAATAACCGAGATGATCCAAACCAGCATTGTTAGGATCGAGAGGAAAGGAGAAGAGAGAGAGAGAAAGAGAGAAGAGAGAGAGAAGAGAGAGAGAGAGAGAGAGAGAGAGACAGAGACAGAGACAGAGAGCACATAGATTTTAGTTTACATAGTTGAGAGTTAGTTGCTTTAGACGACTGACTTTTGATGTTAAGCTGGATTTAACGGAGAAAGTTCCATTTCTGGAACTTTGGGGAGTGTGGAGTACCCCTTTATCGCCATTATTCACAGGTCAATTCTTGATCGGAATTGTAGTAGCTGATAGCGTCCCATCTATAGGTGAAATAGAAAAAAAAGAGAGTATAAATGTGTCAAAAAATTGAGTTTAGACATTTTTTGAAATACTAAGTAGGACAAAGAAGACGTGCTGAACACTACAGGAAAAATAAGAACGAAACCATAAGTGACGTTCTCTTGTAGACACCTACATATGACACACTAGTGTTGGCTGACCAGCGAAAATTACATTGATCAGTTCTGTGCAGGCACTGGGTGCTGAGTGGTGGACTTATCAGGAGCGATTATCTATAGGGACGAGTGACGAGAGAGAAGAGAGAGAGAGAGAGAGAGAGAGAGAGAGAGAGAGAGATGAAGAATCACTAGTCAACATGATGATATCAGCAACATGGGAATTTTTCTGTTCATGCCTTCCTTAGAATATTATTTATTTTTTATATTTATTTGACACTATCCTTATCAAAAACCGACTTCTCAGTGGTTAGAGCATCCGCCTGGGAATCGCAAGGTTCCTGGTTTGATACCTCTCCCCGCCAACTCAGCGCATGAGTAGCACAGATTAGGTTATCTGATATGTGCGGTAAAGTGGGGAGCTGACGGTAGATGTGGCCCTCCACCTCAGCATAAACAATCTCCTTGGTCTAGCGCTAGAGAAAAGGGGATAGACTCCCTTGCGGTCCGGCTGATACCGACAATAGGCCATTCTGCCAAATTTGCTTTTACAGTCTTAGTGATGCGGATAGCTTTTAAATTTTGTGAGTCTTGGGACGCATGTATTTGATTTGAATGACTTCCAACTAAAGTTTCTTAATGAATTATAGCGTTTTTATTTATGAACATCTAACCCCTACCTCATACTCGATACAGTGTAATTCGTTTCCAAGAAAATATTAAAATGTATTTACAGTTATCTAGAAATGGTGTGTGTGTGTGTGTGTGTGTGTGTGTGTGTGTGTGTGGCGGGAACACTGAGACGCATGGATACGATTTTTCTGCGTCCTTTAAGATTTTTCTGCGTCAGTTACGCAGGACTCTTACCTACTAGCATCTCTGCAGTCTTACGTAACGCTGAACCATCTTTGAGTAAATTATTTGTTTGTTAAGTTTCTATTGTTCTTCAAATGATCGATTGAAAACAGCGTGGATAATGTAGCTTTGTCTTTAGCTATTTATTTTCTCACAACGGGAGAAAATGTTTTTAGGTTTCTAAAATTTAGCAATTCCTTTTTTCCATATAGTGAAAGGTTTCCATCACAATGATAATAACAAAAGAATCTATTGTCAATATTTCCGTGCATCAATGAAGTTTCCGATGTGCAGGCCAATTTCTTATACATTCTTCACTCACACCACACACACACACACACACACACACACACATATATATATATATATATATATATATTATATATATATATATACTTTCCATTCATGTCCTCTTTAAAAATAAAATACTCTAATACAATACTTCACTATTTATGTAACTGGTATTTTTAAAAATTTTTACCTGCAGAACAATACCAAAAGTTTGATATTAAAAATGTAGTGTTTATTAAAATGTATTTTCTTTAATTCCTATAATTAGCAAGAATACGCGCCCTTCGTTGTTAAGGATTTAAGTTTTAAATGTAATAAAATATATTAAATTACAAAGACTAACAAAATTATATAGAGAGCATATAAAATGATTACCTTATTTTAATTATATTTTAAATCGGTTTCTATTGTAAAAATCATTAAATAGGATTGATTTTAATAAATTGGAGAATAAAACAATAATATATATATAACACTAAGTGATTATTAAACCCGGTTTTGTTAAAAGCGGTATGCAAATTAACCACTCTATATATTATGTAAACCTTTATTTCTTAGTGATATATAAGACACTTTGCAGGATTTTAAACGCACTAATAACCTGGGCTGTTTTGAGGCAGATTTCAAATTTTCATAGAACCATCCTTAATAAATATGATTTATTCTATTATTCTGTGTATTAATGATTGTGACTAAATTAAATACTCTTTGAAAATCCTACACAATCCCTGAGAGTATTGCTACGTAGTTTCGGTTACTGACAAATACCGAATCTCCATTATTATAAGATGTCTTATTTCTTTTGTTGTCAGATGAAGCTGAAAAGTATAAAGCAAAAAAAAAAAAAATTACAGATAAACGTGTATGTTTCGGTAGAGATATAAATAGTGTGTCTATGTGTATACGTGTATGCATGCGAATATGTATGTGCGTTTGGGTTTATGGGCGTGTGTGTGTATATATAAAGGCATGTGTGTTCTATTGTACGTGTGTATATGTGTATTTCTCTGTCTCTTTAATTCTCCATTTGAATCTTACCTTAATCTATATAATTTCTTTTTTAGCCATTTATATTTTTTGTTAATAAGTTTCTAAAATATAAAAGTGTGTAAGAGCGTTGAGACGTAGATAAGGTTTTTGTGTGTGAAAGAGCATGTTATATACCCACTTATTTATATACTATAGAGAGAGGGACACCCGATTGGATATTTATTCTCGTATGATAGACATTCGTGGTTGTGTCCTCATATTTAATCTTCTAACTTGTGTACTTTTTTGTGTAGCACTTTCTTCTGTTTTATGTGAGATATTCGTGGCTATATCCCTCATATCAAATCTTCTTACATTGTACTCACATTTTTGTTGTCTGGAGTAGCTCTATCGACCTTGCTGTCTGTACTTTCTTTCTTAGTTGTGAGTATGTGTCTAGGAGTAGATATCTTCATGGCTTCTTCCTAATTCTTCAGGGACTGGTCTGGTCTCATGTTCCGGGTGGTTTCTTCTCTTAACTTCTTGTTCTGGTGTCTTAAGAGATGCCAAGGTTGTCGTTGTTTTTAGAGACGGACACATGCCATAATTTTTTGTGGATCACTTTTTATTAATTCTTAAACAGCAGACCTTAAACTACGCGTAGCTGAGCCCCTGCAGGGTACATCTTTACATTATGGCGTCCAGCAGCCGACTGACTCTAAACTAAAAGCCTTTCTCACAGTTGCCTTGCAACAGGAAATCACGGGTCAGACTAAGGTTATTAAATGTCAACCAGTATAACAGTCCAGATTTGAATTTCCCATCTATCTTCTACATTAAACGACCAAATCAATATATAACAGGAGTATTTGCATAGATTTAGATCACTTAGTTAAATTAAATATCTTCAACCTTCCTCTTTTTCTCTTCATCGACTATTTCTCAATCTCCTTAAGTCGGAATGATGAGGTAAATTATCATTGAACCAGTGATAAATCAACAAACTTGTTCTCACAAGTTACCATGTAAATCTAATGCTCCTCCCTCCGCTGTGTGAAACTGAGAGTACTAACCGTGCAATGCAATACAATGATCCACAATAAACTCTTCCTAATCAAACCCAATTTGGGAAACTGGTGACCAACTTTAGGAAAGTCTAGAAAGGAATAAGTCATTGCGTCCCGATTACGCATTGGTCACACAAGACCAACGCACTCCTATATACTCAAACAAGAAGAACAACTACAACAATGTGAAACATGTCAAACACCTTTGACTGTTAAACACTTTTTCATGGAATGCAGGTATTTTGCTCACATCAGAAACCGTTATTTTAATGCAACCAATATGAAAGTGCTATTTGAAAATGTCAACATGGATGACATTCTGTCCATTTTGAGGGAAATAAAATGATACCATAGTATATAGACATGAACTTAATCAATACCATACAACATGATCCTCGATGGTGCTAACACATTGTTAAAACCAATTACTAAAAAGTATAAATATAAATACACATATACTACTTCCTAACCGTTAGGCATGACATAACACCAGACGGGTTGATATACCGTTAAAATCAATAAACCAATCAACCAATAAATTGGCAATACAATGAATAACCATCCTTAAATTTATTTTCCCACATACTTAAGTTTGTTCTTACTTATCTGACATAGAGACTTCGACTCTTGTATCTGTAACGAATATAATGTCAGCGGGATCCCAGGCAACACCTACCCCCTCCATTTAAAGAGACAGGACTGAGTTTATTGCCCAGTGCCTGGGGCACCTTAAAAGAGGAATGCCAAAGGGCATGCGCACAATTTTTAACGCTGGCCACCGTACGAGTTTCGGTGTATGCGTGGCTCCACACATAAGTCGGACTTTGTATTCATCTCACATGATGAGATGTCAGGAATTAACTGCTAAGGCCAGTTCGTTGTTTTCTTATAATACAATCCACATATCTATATACTAGCGTCGTTTTAATTACATATCTACCTACCATTGCTTTCAGAATTTTATGTGGTTCATGCTATGAAGAGAAATAGACTAAGACAAGATACTCTCCACCATGTCCATGTATATACGCATGTATGACAAGGGTTTGCTGGCGAACCTGGTTATGAAATTAACTTTTAGCTCTCTTCAGAACCAATTCGCCTCGACACCTGTCCCACTCAACCGCTCTGCGTCACGTTCCTTCGCTCCCTCTGAAATAGCACTGCAGTATCAGAATTATATTATCGAGATTATACTGTCCTCATCTTCATTGTTATATGCCTAAAGTTTCGGCTGAGGTTTCCTCCTGTTACATAATTATTAGATTCCTAATACTTGTGTACAGTAGTGTGGAAACCAAAATGGCTGTTATAAGTTGCAGTCCACGGCCTTGAAGGATTGAATGACAAGGCTTGACCTCATCCTGATCATTCCGGTGGATACCGTGAGAATCGGTGGAGAAGACCCTCTTCAGGTTTAGATTAGAGAGAGTTTGAGTCAGATCGGCCAAAGCCACGACGGTGGCAAGTCGTGTTATGCACGGTGCCGACTCAATCTGCGCTGGTAGTCTGGTGGGGATTTCAGAATAAAATATGATCTAAGTAAATCGAAATCTTGTGTTATTATCTAAAAACTACCAATGACACAGGGCTTCTGATAAAGAGAAATCCCCAATGGAAGACCAGACACGAAGTCCCCAAGACGAGGTCCAGACGCGAGAAGAGACGCTAGAAGAATAGAAGTAAGAAAGTAAGGAAAGAGAGTATACAACACTCCGACCTTCTTCAGGTGTTTCTTGTCGGACTCGGGAACATTCTTGTCAAACTCAGGAGCAGACAATACAATTTTAAAGTATACCCCCCACCCCAATTTTCATATCTCTGTAAACTTTATAGATTGTATTCTTCACTTCTTTATGATATCTTAAAAATATCTTAACCAGATTTCTGACTCTTTTTGACAAAAACTAATTGGATAAATAAAAAATAAAATTGGGTGGACATAATCTAAATATATTTTTTCGTTGCTTTCTACTTTTATTTAAATCTCAAGAAAAATATTTAGACAGCTTGAAAATATTCAAACTTTCATAAGTCATTGATTTCTATTTGAAAACGATTCAAGAAAACTTTTTATATTTGCATTTTTTTTTTTTTAGCTAAAATATCTTTGACAATATCGAGTTTGTTGTGGATTCCATCAAGAAGACCCCCATTAGCCCCCCACCCCCACCCCCAACATACACACATGACGATCGAGACATCGACGAGGAGAGGACCAAGTTGAGCTAGGGTCATTAACAAAAACTTCTCTAAAAGTCTGCTTCCAGGAAACATCCAATCCCCCATCCAATTCCAAGCCCAGATCTTATGACCATCATCTCTCGACTCCAACATTTTATTTCTTATAATTCTTTTCCGTTTTTCGACCTCGATCGCCTTCTCTCCCTTCAATCGTTCGCAGCTTGACAGTTTTGACTGCCATAATTTTGACAGAGAGTCATCAAACTCCTGGGCGCGCCACAAACATCTACACCGCCGCCGCCGCCCCCTACTTGTTTTCATGTCTTCTTCCTTCAAACACCTTTCCTGTAATTGCTATCGACCGCGTTTTGGGGGGTGGCGGCGTGGCAGGCGCCGCACACAGGCCCGTGATCAATTACTGAATCCTGAGCATAATTTTGCGTTCGGTTAAGTTGAATCGCTTGAATGATTTCCGGCAAGACGATATTTGTTGGATAAATGTCCCGTACTTTACCTTTTCTTGACGCAAATGAGAATCGGTTTGCATGAAATACACACACACACACACACACACACACACACATACACACACACAGATTATATACATATATATATATATATATATATATATATATACACAAAGTTTGTCAAAAAAGTATTGAGATTTTTCGTATTTTTTGACACAACTTGTATTCTGAAAAAAATTAACGTTCCATTCATTTTACATTTCTATCTTGGTCAATACAGCTTCGACTCAGCTCTTTTATTCTGAAAGAAAATAACGTTCCATTCATTGTTCATTTCTATCCTGGTAGATAGAGCTTCAAACTCGGCACTTTTATGACTCCCCTTGTATTCTGAAAAAATTAAAGTTCCATTCATTGTTCATTTTCATCTTGCTAAATACAGCTTCAACTCGGCTCTTTTATGACACAAATTGTATTCTGAAAAAAGTTAACAGTTTATTCATTGTTCATTTCTATCTTGGTAAATACGGTTTAAACCTCGATACCTTTATGACACACCTTATATATATATATATATATATATATATATATATATATACATATATATACATACATACATATATGTGTGTGTGTGTGTGTGTGTGTGTGTGCTAGCACACATAAACCCTTCACGCGTTAGTATTTCATTTTAATGTAAGAAAATATATTGAATTAGAATGACTATGAAATTAAATAAGAACGCATATAAAAACATTACACTTATTTTGATTATATTTTAATTGGTTTCTATATAAAATCATTCATAAGATTGATTTTAATAGGTAGTAGAATAAAACAATGACAAAATAAGCAATTATTTATCAAACCCGTTTTGTTAAAACCACTATGCAAATTAATCAAATCATATGTTAATCTTTATTTTTAAGTGATATATACAGCATATTTCAGGATTTTCAACACACTAATAACATGGGCTATTTGTGGCAAATCTAATTCAGATTTTCATAGAGACCTCGGTAATAAGTAAGATTTATTATATTCAAAGTATTAAAGATTTTGACTATAAATGAAATTCACTTTATTACGCAATTCCTGAGGGTATGGTGACGTAAGTAGTGACATAGTTTTAGTTCCTGACAGAAAGACACTGAATCTCCATTATAATAAGATGTGGAAAGTGAATATCAAATTAAATGCAATATATCAAATATATTCTCGACTTTTATAAAAAAAAAAGCTGCGCATTATAGAAGAGATCATTTGGGAAAGTAAACCAAACAACAGCTGATACATTACAAGGGAGTGACATAAAGATGATCGGGAGGGTGTGACATTCCGTGTGTCTCTCAGTCTCATGTTGATCAATTAAAATTTTATAAAAGTTTTATTTTAAACTGAGACAGAGATTCTTGCTCGTTAAATTTGGTTGTTTCTGATGACATAGTGGCCAGAACTGATATCACAGGTGAGAACGGGTGGATTAATTAATGGCTTTATTCTTGGCAACGGTGCAATTAGATTATTATTTCAGGCACCTGTTGAAATATGTCTGAAATATTGGTGAAATTATATAACACACACACACACACACACACACACACACACACATATATATATATATATATATATATATATATATATATATATATATATGTGGAGGAAATGCAGATTAGTAAAATAAAACCGACAAAATGTGTGTATCAGTTGAGGAAAGCAATGAATAACAAAACACAATTACATTCAATTAATATTTCACCTCTGTTGACTTTAGAATCTTCATCAGTGGTGGTCAGGGAACGAGATCTCAGCAGCACATAAACCAAATGATGAACTTTGAGGCGCATTATTCTGAGAAGAGCTAGCGGGACAACCAATCAAATGCGACTACGGGCTATCTCTCTCCCATAAGAGTGGAGGAATCCAAGCAAATGGTTTTCCCTTTCCACTAAAGAAATTGAAAGCTCATAGGAACGCTTTGATGTTAGGAATGGATTAATTAAAAGTTAAATTTAACCAGTCTTCTAAAATCTGTTTTTAAAATGTTGTTAAATAATCACTAAATAACTGAAATAAAATAAACTTTTCATCTTGCCTATGTAGACAGTTATTGCTTGTTGAACGAGATAACTGTAGCAAAATATCCTTATTAATTTTTATTGGAATCTGGGCTTAGCAATGTGTATTATTTTATAAGAAAACAGAGAATCCCTTTGAACAATAGAATGTTGTGACTAACGGCTTGAACTCACAAACCTAAAACTTAATATTCGTGATCTCCTCAGTGCCCACCAAACATATTCTCCCAATTAAAACATAATTCAAGAATTAATGCTGCCGTGGCATTTATAGTTTTCTGATTCTGTTATGTAAATTGCATTAAACATTGGTAAATTAGTTATGTTTTATAAATTTGTAATTCAATTTGGTTATGAGCAATGCATCAAGTAAAAAGTTTAAGAAGTTCTGGTATGACATATAAAATTAGAATTTACTTTTATATTTTCTGTCAATAACTTGCCTCGCTAACTAAATATTACGAATGAAATTGTCAAGTAATTTGTCAATAAATTTGATTATAACAGACTTTATTTTCCTCGTCACAAGGACTTAATTTACGTATTATAAGAATATCCCGCAAACTATTGTTCAACGATAGGCGTACAAAAATTCAATTATCATGCTATAAGCTTATTTTAATAGTGTTGTCAATATATAATTAATTTAGATATATATATATGGCGTAATGACTACCAAACGGAAGTGCGACATCGTAGTGAGTGAGTTCGAACTCCAATCGCGCCATTACGTTCAAAATGTTTGATCAACTGTCAAACTATTAAAAATGATTTCCCAGGTTGGATCATTACAATACTCGGATACACATGGAACACCCGAGGAAGACCGGAGAATACAGAGGTCGAGACGTTTATACATACGACAATAAACATTAGGACAACGCAGTACATGAATTCCACGGCTTGGGTAATGTGATATATGTGGAAGAATCAAAATTATGCTCTGGAATTGTTTATGTAGCTTGCTTAGTGCGACACAAGGTCAATAAACAAAAATAGTAATTTAATGTCCAATTTGGAGACTACGGTTTGCGAGATTAGTTATCTGTTTACCAGTCCCCTTCTTTTATACTTATCTTTCTCCCGTCACTCGTCAGCTGATTATTTTGTGACGTAATTAAACATTATTTTGCTTATTGTTTATATTCCAAATATCTCTTTGACATAATAAAATAATAAACGTTTTACACTTTTTCAGGTCAGTTAACTTCGAACAACGTATCTTGGAATTGGAACACAGTTTCTCAAAGATCCATGGTTTAAAGTTAACTGACCTGAAAAAAAAATATAAAAAGATTTTAAATAAAATAACTGGTGCATTATATCATTAAAATATCAACACTTGGAAATTTCATTAAATTCGGTTAATTTCCTGAATTTTGGTATTTTTTTTCCGTTGGGGTGACATACGATAGTGGAATTTAGGTCCGTTAAGTTAGATTTTACCAGAATTTTGTTAACTAAAATTAAAAAAAATAAAAATACATTTCAGGATTTTACTTTTCAAATCATTCTTCCAAAATATTTTCCTGCCTATCTTCTTTACTCCTAAGTTACATTTACTAGAATTAATTGTTTTGAGACCCTTAATTATATTAGGGTGTGACACAGGGCCATAAAAAAAGTAATTTAAGGTGTAACTTGGAGACGATGGCTTGTGAGATTAACTATCTGTTTACCAGTCTTGGACAGATACTCAAAATTACGTTTTAACCGTTGTGCTATATCTGCAAGTGCGTTTGTAGTTAAGTATAAAAAGGTTCTGGCTGGGATTATTTTTTTTCTTTCCTTGTTCTCTGTGTAACGAAGTGTGAGTCGTTATTTGAAGGAAAAAGGCTTTGAAAGGTGATATGTCGATGTCTGGATTCATAAATTATGTCAGATTACCGAAATATAAGAAATATAAAAGAAAAGAAAAGAAGAGAAAAAACAACACAACAAATATAGGAAGAAAGATTAGTAAGCCAACAGAGATGGCATAAATCGAATTTTATGAAAGAATGGACGAATGAATGAATGAAGGAAAGGGAGAAGCAAAGTAAGGGAGTGGGTAAGAAGAGAAAGAAAGAAAACGTGATAATATGGATGCAAAAATAGTGAGGGAGAGTTAATGGGATATCTTAAAAGAAATATGTCAGAATGAATAAGGAAAAAAATACAAAAAAGGAAAGAACATTATACATACATATATATATATATATATATATATATATATATATATATATATATATATATATATATATATAATGATGGAGTGAGAAAGGAGGATATAAAAAGTAGAAAAAAAGTCTAAATAAAATAGAAGACAAAATGATAAATCGTGCCAAAAAAGTCCATGAAGGCCATATTTTTTTTTTTAATTCCGTGAAATAAATTATTGCATGTTATTGTAAAACAACAAAGGAATTTTATTTTTACCTTTTTTTTTTAAAGATAAGTGAATACTTGTCCCGAATATGAAAAGAAAGAAAAAAAAACGGGGAAAAAGCAAAATAAAATAAAATAATCAAACAAATACAAAAGAATCAAAATAGCAATGAAAATAATACTTAACCCGTAAAAATACTTATAAAGAAAAGAAGTAGCCAACATATAGCCCCCCCGCACCATTTAAAAAAAATGATGCAAAGGCACTTACATACATATTTGTACACACGCACACATCAGGCACGTACGCATATATATATATATATATATATATATATATATATATATATATATATATATACAAGAGGAGGTTATATATACTAGCTTGAATATGCGCTCTCCGGGCGTGAGTATTTAAGTTTTAATGTAATTAAATTTCATATATATAAAGTAAGTAAAGTCGTCGGGGCGGCCTAAAGTCGGTATCAGCCAGTCAGTGAGGGAGTCTATCCCCTTTTCAATAGCGCTAGACCAAGGATATGTTTTGTATATATATATATATATATATATATATATATATATATATTTATATATATATGGCGTTCATGTATAGACAGTATGTAAGGCGTTTGCTTTTCTGCTCTAACCCTAACGAAAAGTGAATAGCCTCCCTCGTTATTCGGCTGGTACTGACAATAGGACACTCATCAGACTATATATATATATATATATATATATATATATATATATATATATATATATATGTATATATATATATAAAGTGTGTTCAATAAGTCCATCGTTGACATCTAATTATTACCTGATTTTTCAAGAATCAATAGACTTATCGATATACGTACTAGCATATATATATATATATATATATATATATATATATATATATATATATATATATATAATGTGTGTGTGTGTGTGTGTGTGGTGTCTGTTACGTCCAGACAACAGCATTGTTGAAATCGACTAGAATACTCAGAAAAGTCCTGGATACCTGAGAAGACTTGTCATTCAGACTCCATCCACTTATACTTGTGGGAAAAACTCATGAGGAATGAAATAATAATAATAATAATAATAATAATAATAATAATAATAATAATAATAATAATAATAATAATAACCATGTATTAAGCGAATGCAACGAACTAGCACAGCGAGAATATAACGCTAGGCACGACTGGATTGAAAAGGCGATCCACTGGAAATTATGCAGAAGCCTACATTTTATATTATACGACAAAATGGTATATGCCTAAACCAGAATTTGTTCTTGAGAATGAAATTATAAAATTCTCTGCAACTATGAGATACAGACGGATCGCTTTATCCCAGACAGAAGACCAGTTCTAGTATTGGTCAACTGGTAGATGTTTTAGTTCTAGCAGATCACAGGGGGTAGATGAAAGAAAACGAAAACAAAGACTAATACCTAGACTTTGCAAGAGAATTTTTTAAAAAATCTGTGGAATATGAGGGGGGAAAGGATATCAATAGTAGTTGGGGCACATGGAACGGTCCCCCAAAAGCTTAGAAAAAAGACTAGAGGAACTGGAAATCAGAGGAAGAATTGAAACCATCCAAACAACAGCATTGTTGAAATCAGCTGGAATACTTAGAAGAGTCCTGGAGACCAGAAAAGACATGTTGTCACTCAGACTCCTGAGAAAGAACATCAGCTAACGCTGGTATGAAAAACTACTACTAATAATAATTAGACCTTGTCAGAGAACTGAGGAAACTTTGGAATATGAAGGTGAATTGGTGCCCTTGGAAAGGTCTCCAAAGCCCTGGAAAATAATATAGGTGAATTGGAAATCAAAAAGACTACTGCACTGTTGGGATCGGCTAGAATTCTCAGAAGAGTCTTGGAGACCTGAGAAGACTTGCTGTCACTCAGCCTCTAGTAATCCACCAGCTGCGGCAGGTGTGACAAACTAAATCACAATCCAACAACTTGAAGATTACACAAGAAGGAGCAAAGACAAACTACTTATGGTGGCCAACAATTGTAGAAGTGACAGATGGACAAACAGAAAAACAACAAAGACTAAAAAACAATTATATGGACGCTTCAAACGACAAATAGAAGAGATTGCACATGAAAAGACTTGGATATGGTTAAGAAAGGGAAACCTCAAAAGAGAAACTGAATCACTTATAATTGCTGCACAAAATAATGCCATAAGGACAAGCTATATCAAAGCGAAAATTGATAAGACCCAACAAAATAGTAAATGTAGACTTTGCGGTAATAGAGATGAGACTGTAAACCATATACTCTGCGAATGTAGCAAAATAGCACAACGAGAATACAAAAC
The DNA here is from genome assembly GCA_023376005.1 of Doryteuthis pealeii. Taxonomy (NCBI): domain Eukaryota; kingdom Metazoa; phylum Mollusca; class Cephalopoda; order Myopsida; family Loliginidae; genus Doryteuthis; species Doryteuthis pealeii. Next base: position 68,410,907 of record CM042142.1, read on the forward strand.
TAGACACGACTGGGTTGGGAAGGTGATCCACTGGGAATTATGCGAAAAATTTAATTTTGACCGTACAAAAAATGGTATATGCATAAACCAGAACCTGTTCTTAAGAACGAAACACATAAAATTCTCTGGGACTTTGAAATAAAAACTGATCACCTTATCCCAGCAAGAAGACCAGACCTAGTGTTGATAAACAAAAAAGAAAGAACTTGTCAACTGGTGTAGTTTGCAGTGCCAGCAGATCACAGGGTAAAGCTAAAGGAAAATGAAAACATGGACAAATATCTGGACCTTGCCAGAGAACTGAAAAAGTTATGGAATATGAAAGTGAAAGTTATACTAATTGTAGTTGGTGCACTTGGAACGGTCCCAAAAGGATTGGAAAAGGGTTTGGAATGTTTGGAAATCAGAGGAAGAATTGAAACCATTCAGAACACTGCACTGCTGCAATCTGCCAGAATACTCAACAGAGTCATGGAGACCTGAGGAGACTTGCTGTCACTCAGACTCCAGTGAAAGACCATCAGCTAACACTGATGTGAAAACTCAAAAATAATAATGATAACAAGTTATGAACCTAGATATTTATACAATATCAATATTGTAGAATTTATTCGTTCATCTCCTGTTAGAAGAGTAGGAAGATTGTATTGCATCCATCTTCTAAATGGCTTTTCTGGTAATTTATTCTAAATTCGGGATATTACTTACTAGCGTTGTCCGATAAATATAAATATAGATAAATAGTCTTAGCCAAAGGCATTGATAAACATTGTACACTATCTAGTTTGATGAATAAATACATCATCTATTCGGGGGGAGGAATGTTTATTAAAGAATGATAGTAAAAAGATGAAAAGCGCATGGGTCAATGGAAAGAAAGCATTGAGAAATGATTAAGAAACGAAGTAAGCAAGAAATACACATAGATAAATGATAGGTGGTGATGGAGACAAAACAGGGAAAGAATGAATTTGGAAGAATGAAATAAAAAAGAATTAGAGGGTCATGTCAAAAGAACGGAAGGAAAGGGAAAAGAAAAGAAAGAATGAAAAGTTTGGTTTGGTTTGGTTTGTTTTACGGCATATCAACCTCAGTGGGTCATTTAATGCCGATAAAGTTTTTGAAATAAATCAATTAATGGATAATATAATTTTTTATAAATACATTTTTCTATTTAACCCATAAATGGGAAGAATGAAAATAAAAAAAATAAAAGGAAAATAAAAAAAAAAATAAAAAAGGAAAATATTGTATTATTTAGATTTTTCTCAAGGGAGTTCAAAAAGAAACACCAGAAGAAAGCCGGATGGTACATTGGCCGAAACGTTTTGTATATAACAATACAGATGAGGAAAATAGTCCGAATAATCCAAATAATAAAAAGTGTCATGTAAAAACTTCAGACAAAAAAAAAAAAGAAATATATTTTGAAAATTTGACAAATGAAATTAGTGTGGAATACTGTAAATAAGTAAAAAGCCAAATAAAATTGAAAGAAAGAAGAAAATAAACCGGATAAAGAAGAAAAAGAACGAAGATTATAAAAAGAAAGAAATGGATGAATAAGATACTCGTACTAAAATGTTGGGAGATCGTTGAATAAAGGTTTTTAATGAAGAAGAAAAGAAAATCAACAAAAATAAATAAATAGATAAAGGAATTTGAATCAATAAAGAAAATGGAAAATAATAAGTAAAAGAATGTTGAAACAAATAAAAAAGAAAAAAATATCACATAACCAAACAAAACACTTGACTTGACAATGACAAACTTTATTCGTCCTCAAATTCACTTTG
>CM042142.1:68417702-68430202 GCA_023376005.1 Doryteuthis pealeii
GTATACGCTTAAGTAAGGCTCTCCTATTAAACGGATATGAGCTGTCATTGACATATATACCTATGTATGTATTTATTAGTTAAAATTCCACTTCTTACTTGTAGGTCCTGATGGCCGAGATATCTCTATTGAGATATTTTTTTCCTTGGTCTGGGCGGTCTCATAGGCGTGAAACTGTCAGTCACCAAGCGCAGTTAACTTTCTGTCTACACTATTCAAATTTAGATCTACTTATGTTCTATCTATGATATTGAATACCCCATCTTTTTATAAATATGTCCAACCATATATATATAATATATATATATATATATATATATATATATATATATATCTTATTATAATGGAGACTGAGTATTTTTCTGTCTGTAACCGATACTATATTACTACTTAATTTATATTCATAATTCCCTTAGTTATTTACGTCACATTCTCCCTGATTTTATGTTTAAACCTTAATTATTAATAACATTGTTTTACATTATTAATACTGTTGGCTTTATCAACATACCAAGAACATGCAATTGTATTTATATATATAACAGAATAGCGGTTTAGAGTGTGAACAGGAAGACTAATTTGCATATTGATATTGCAAATTTGATTTTGATAAATATATGCTTTGTATTATTGATTTCAAATTGTTCGGTTTTATCTTATTGAATATAAGAAAAGATCTCGTGGATAAATCTTAAAAGAAATTCGCTAACAAAAAGAAATAACTGTTATTTTATTCTTTACTTTCTATTTTAACTAAATAGTTAAATTAGGAAAATTTAGCAATGAAAGACGGGAGTGATTCAAGAGTAAGTTTCAATTGTTCTATTTTTTTAAAATTATATATTATATTCTCCTTTGTTTGAAATCTTTTTATCAGTATTCTTATTTAGTTTCATTAGTCTTTTTAATTTAATATGGTATTTTATTAGGTTAAAACGTAAATACTTTCACCCGGAGGGTGCAAATATTTGCTAGTATATATAATATACCAAACTTGTTGGTAAATCCTCGCGGTGAAAAAAAAGATCCAGCAAATAGTTTGATTGTAAAAATATATAACCAAACATCACCCGGGGAGAAAAAAATTTTTGGAAAAAAAGAAAAGACCACGATAATCGTATCAAACAAAAATAATCTATTGATAATATGGGATAATAGTGTTATTTGGTATACACATTAGAACTGAAGTAGTAGATTCAAATTTACTTTAAAAAAATTAAATTAATAAATAAAATATAATAAAATAATAGATTTAAATGGTGTCCTGTATTTGTTGGTGTTTTTTGTTATTCTATTGGTTGGTTTAGTTTATGCTAATTTATTTGAATTACGGTGGTAGGTACTATATATTAATGCGTTTGCTCCAAGTCTCTTTAGTCGCATCTTAGCCCTGAAGAGCACTAAGCGAAACTTTTAGTAGGTTTATCTGACTTATTAGATTTATATATATATATACATATATATATATATATATATAAACTAATTAGGCAAATATCTGCCTTCAGGTTTTAAATGCTTATGCAGATGAGCAAATATATGTACCCTCTGAGCACAAGTATTTAAGTTTTAATATAATTAAATATTATATTGAATTAGAAAGACTACTGAAATTAAACAGGAGCAGAAAAATATTACTCTCACTTTTACTTTATTCTAATTGATTTAAATATAAAATTATATATATGATTCCTATTAATACCTTTGAAATTTTATAAATCAATGATACCTAGTAATTATTTATCTAACATGATTTTGTTAAAAACACTATGCAAATTATTTACACCATATAGTAATGTAAACATCTATTTCTAAATTATATATAATACAAATTGCAGGGTTTTAAACACATTAATAATGACTGTTTTGAGGCAAATCTATCTCAGTTAGCCCTTGATAGAGACATAGTCAATATATAAGATGCTAATTAAGATGCCACAGAAAAGAGAGCTAAAAGAAAGGAGAAACAGCAGCACCCCAACACCTACAGAAAGCATCACCTTTTGTTTGCAGCCACTGCACCAGAGACTGCCATTCGAGGATCGGTCTGTTCAGCCACTCACGTAGCTGTAAGAGAGAGAGAGAGAGAGAGAGAGAGAGAGAGAGAGAGAGAGAGAAGAAGAAGAAGAAAAAACTACGCCATCGTCTAAAATAGACGGAAGTTTGCCAACCAATTAATATTAAATAACGATTATTTAATAACCATTGAGAATATAACGTAAATAAATAAGGGAATTGTGACATTGGTGGTGATGTGGTTTCAGTTACAGACACACACATAATCTCCATTATAATAAGTTTTCATAGGTTATACTTGCCTAAAAATGGTAGCTAATATTTTCGGCTATTACTTCTGTTTGATACACATTGAGTTTTGTACACTTGTGTTTTGTTTTTGCCAGACTAAACTAATCTTGGTAAGTGTCTGTGATTTCTATCTTTGGCCGAGAGTAGCGTTTCTTTTGACATATAATCGTAAGCTGCCAACATTCAAAGAACTAAATCTGATCTGAAAAATAAATAAAAATTGAAAAAAAAAAGGAAAAAGAAAAGAAGAAAAAAGAAAAAAAAACATGTCTGAGATGTGTAAACAACTGGCTAGACATTAAATGAATTGATTTCTTAGGCTGGTAGGAAATTACATAGAAAAAAAAAGTTAGGAAATAAAAAAATATATTCAAAAACGAAAAGGAGTCAAGAACATAGGATTTATCCAGAGTCAAACATGTTGGGTAGGGTAGAGGAGGGTCATTATTCTGGGAAATACCATCTGCTGAAGAAGCTAAGAACAAGTTAGATTGTGCCACATACACTTACTCTTGTAAAAAAAAAAGCCAAATTGATAGGTAAAAAGCCATGAGCAGAATTTCAGATTAAATATTAACACGAGAAATTAAAACACTCAGGAATTTGAAAGAAATATTTACTAATGATTATATATACTAGCAAATATATGCACCCTCCGGGTGCAAGTATTTAAGTTTTGATATAATAAAATATCATATCAAATTAGAAAGGCTAATGAAACTGACTAAGAATGCAAATAAAAAGATCTGCAACAGAGGGGGTATAATCGAAAAATAGAACAACTTTGAAACTAACTATTCCATCATTTTCCATTACTCCCCTCTTTCGTTGGTAAATTTTCCTAATTTAACTATTTAGTTAAAATAGGAAGTAAAGGATAATATTACAGTTATTCTTCTTGTAAATAAATTTCTTTTAAGATTTATCCACGAGATTTTTGTTATATTTCTTAAGATAAAACCAAACAATTAGAAATCAATAATATCAAGCACATGTTTATTAAATAAAATTTTAAATATCAATATGCAAATTAGCCTTCTCGTTCAAACTGTAAACCGCTATTTTGTTGTATATATAAATACAATTGCATGTTATTAGTACGTAGATATGGCCAACAGTATTAATAATGTAAAACAATTTTTATTAATAACTGAAGGTTTAAAAGAATGAAATCATGGAGAGTTTGACGTAAATAATTAAGGGAATTGTGACTTGAGTAGTAATATAGTTTCGGTTACAGACAGAAAAACACACAATGTCCATTATAATAAGATATATGAATCGGGAGAGGTAGACGATTTGTCTAAGCTCCCTGAAATAGACTATAAAGCAAAATCTCTAAGTCTTTTGTTATTTCTTTACTTATATATTTGCTCCGTGACTCTAACATTAAGAGCACACATTGAGCTCTCAAACTGCGACAGGATTTTTAAACAAAAACTCTTGTGTCGTAAGGAAGATTTCTTCTCTGGACTTTGGATTATATATATATATATATATATATATATATATTGTGTGTGTGTGTGTGTGTGTGTGTGTGTGTGTGTGGTGTTTGGTGTGTGTGTGTGTGAAGAAAACAGGTCTTTGAAGAATATGACCGGTTGTAAGGGAAATAATATATACTAGCAGATATATGCACCCTCCGGGTGAAAGTATTTTAGTTAAATTTTATAATAAAATATCATATTAAATTAGAAAGGCTAATGAAACTGAATAAGAATGTAGATAAAATGATTTTGAACAGAGGGGGTATGATTGAAAAATAGAACAACTTAGAAACTAACTCTTCCATCATTTTCCGTTACTCCCGTCTTTCATTGGTAAATTTTCCTAATTAAAATGTTTAGCTAAAATAGGAAGTAAAGAATAATATTACAGTTATTTCTTCTTGTTAAGGGATTTCTTTTAAGATTTATTGAAGAGATTTTTGCTCATATTCATTAATACAAAACCTAACAATTAGAAATCAATAATACTAAGCATGTATTTATCAAAATCAATTTTTTAAGATCAATATGCAAATTAACCTTCCCATTCACACTGTAAACCTCTATTTTGTTGTATATATAAATACAATTGCATGTTATTAGTATGTAGATATGGTCAACAGTGTAAGTAATGTAAAACAATTTTATTAATAATTGAGGTTTAAATAAAAATAAAATCATGGAGAATATGATGTAAATAACGAAAGGAATTGTGACTTGTATAGTAATATAGTTTCGGTTACAGACATACAAACCCACAATCTCCATTATAATAAGATATATAATGATTCCAATACACTGCTGAGTTGGGGATGATTCTATTTGGGATCATGTATATGATGCATGCCCATAAAGAAGGTCACCTATGAAAGCAATTATACAAGGATTATTTAAATATCCCTAAGCGAGCTCAATGTATGATAATTAATAAATTAATTATATACTGAGTAATCTTTACACTTTCAATAAGAAAGAAAACCTCAACAAGCCGTCATTTGGCTATTATAAATTTATTTCGGTCAGTAACTCATGAACCCAGTTTCGTCAGATAGTCATTACAAAAATTTGTAATAGCCATCTAACGAAACTGCGTGAATAACTATCATTGATAATTAGTACCATAAATAAAATGTTTTTGTTTATATCTATGGAGATAGGCGAGAAAACTGCAGTCATCAAGGGCAGTTAACTTTCTGTCGTCGCTATTAAATCTTAGGCCAACATATATCACTATATATATATATATATATTTTGGGGAGAATATGGGCTTAACACATCGTTTGTGTATTAACTTCTCATATATATATATATATATATATATATATATATATATAATATATATTTAACTACTACTAACTGGAGAAAAAAACTGGAACACAAATATATTACCCCTGACGATGGCACTTTGAAGTGCCGAAAGTACTTGGGATAAACACTTCGGTGGACTAATCCACGGATTCCATCCAAAATGTCAAAAAGTTGGCCAGAAAGCTCGAAAAGATCATTAATAAAATTGTTAAACAGGAGACGTGTCTCTTGTTTAATTTCTCTCTCTCTCTCTCTCTCTCTCTCTCTCTCTCTCTCTCTCTCTCTCTCTTCTCTCTCTCTTTTAGCTCAGTCGGTAGAGCGTTCGGCTAGAAACCACAAGGTTCCTAGTTCGATACCCGCCCTCGCCAACTCAGCGTATGAGTAGCACAGGGATCTGTGCGGTAAAGTAAGGAGCTGATGGTAGGTGTGGCGCTCCACCTCAGATGCTAAAAATAATCTCCTTGGTCTAGCGCTAGTGAAAAGGGGATAGACTCCCTGGCTGCATGGTTGATACGACATTAGACCGCCCCGACGACTTTATATATACATATATATATATATATATATATATATATATATATATATATATATATATAATGTGGGCCGCCCAGCAAGGACCTACATTGACCAACTATGTGAGGATGCTGGTTGCTGCGCAGAAGAACTACAAGGAGCAATGAATGATAGGGAAGGTTGGCGAGAGATTGTCATGGATATCCATGCTACTTGCGTGACATAATGATGAAGATATATATATTATACATATATATGTGCGTAATTTTATAAGAATGAAAAAACAAGTTTCATTGACAGATGTTTACTAAGCCGATGCTACAGCATTTCAGCCTGTTAATGAAACCACCGTTGAGGCTATCGTCTGTGTAAAAACGAAACTGTTAGTAAAAAGAAGTCTGCGAGGCTTTTTTTTCTATGTGGTGGCTTCTGTTGGTACTCAAATATGAGGAAAACTTAGTTTAAAACGCCACGTAACGTTGGCACCCACATCTAAACCGTGTGACGTAATTTTCTTTGAAAACTGTTGGAAATAATTTTTGTGAATGGAAAATACCTTATTTAATTGTGTATTCAAAAGAAAATTAATATTATTAATCAGCAGAAGGCATTTTGTAATGTTATAGCACTAGTTTAATTAGGTTAAGGAGATAAGTTGTAAAAACCGGGTCTATGTTTAATCGTATTTTAATTCGAAATTATTTCAGATTTCACAATTTTTTCTTAGTTTTCTGTTGTGTATCCTTACTAATATTTTGTATTTAAAAAAATTAAAGCGGTGATTTGTCGCCACAATGCGTTTAGTTAGTGTATTATCTAATTGACCGGTTTTATATCTCTTTTTTGGTCGTAGATTCGTTTGTTGATGTTTCTTGATGTCTCACCTATGTATTACTCATTGTAACCTAAACATGTCATGGTATTTACGCTCGAATCAGACCTCAGGAGCGTATGGTTGTTTTTATTGTTGATTATAATGATAATTGTGGCGGAATTCTTATTTGAAAAATTCTTATCGGAAATATTCTTATCGGAAGTATATTCGGTTATGGATTTTAAAAGCTTTCTTTTTGGCACACACACACACACACACACACACAACACACACACACACACACACACACACATATATATATATATATATATATATACACACACATATTATATATATATATATATATATATATATATATATATGTAAGTAACCGATTATCAAAATAGCATGATTCGGCATTAAATGACCAGGAAAGGGTTGAAATGGCATAAAAAAAGCAATCAACCTTATATATATATATATATATATATATATATATATATATATATATATATATTTTGTTCCTTAATCATCCGATCGTTATCGTCTTGCAAGTTCCTCTGGTTAAAAATGAGATTGTCCAAATTGTTCAAGATGTAATGCAAAAATGTAAAACCTGATTATCTGGTATTGATTATCCGCCAATTTTTTATTGTCGTCATCTGAGCTAAATAAGGGACTATTCTATTTTTATTATAAAGAAAGAAAGGGAAGAAAAAGGACATGCTACATAGAAAAAATATACAAAAGAAGTAAAGACAGAAAGAACGTAGGGGGAAAATAGAAAGATTGATGAGCCTGCGGTAGCGATATCGCTAATATGTTTCTATTGAACATAAGGAACAAATGAAAAGAAGGAAAGAAGAAAAAAGAGTGATAGAGGGTTAAATCTAGATTATTATACTTTGAACATATTGAACTATTTATCAATAGCTCTTGAGTAAACATATCAAACAATGTAATAATTAGATTATCATACTGTGGTATATCCACAAGTTCTGCGAGGATATATATATATATATCTGATATGCCAATGGCGTCTCAGGGTCACATGTATCAGCACGGCAAATGGAATTAACAAGACGAATTTGCATTTCACCTCGAGTTGTTTTAGTTCACTTCGCACCAATCCCCTTGGGAAAGGCATGAATTAATCTAATCTACCCGCAGCTATGATTAAAATAGTAAAGCGGAATGGATTCTCTCCTCTTGGTATGGCAAATATTCGAGAAGATCTATTCTAAATATAAACACCTGCTCAAATCTCATGGGACAACGTAGCAATGCATGGTCATTACTTCCATGTCTTAGGGAATGGTGCGTGGCCCGCAGTGAACCGAAAAAAATGCAACAAGAAAATATATATATATATATATATATATATATATATATATATATATGAGAACCTAAAGAGTCAGGAACTATCTATCTAGGTTTCATCTAATGGCTCATCAGTATAATTCTAACTGACAGAGGTTAGTACTAACGAATTAAATGAATTTTATTATTAGGAGTCGTCACAAAAAATGAGAAGAATTAGGATAAAAACTGAAAACTTAATTAAAAATATGAAAAGAAATTGCAAAGCAAATACTTCAAATTCTCTTTGTGTCTTTTGTAAGGAATTATTTACTTGTTTTTGTTTCTGGAGACAATGAAATTACTCTTGAAATGTCCTATTTACCAAAATGTCTTTTACATTTTTTAAAACTTTAACGACAATACCATCTCAGAAAAAAAAATTTTTAAATACATTATTCCACATTTTAATTTATTTTCTGAAATTTCCACATTTGTATCTCAGTAATTCAGATTTGTTTTCAAAACAATTGTCAAATTTCAAATTTCGATGCGGAAACAAAACCTGAGTTCAAATCTTCGGTATGTATCAATATATATATTGAAGTTATTGATGTTGTTTATAGTATTCTAAAAATAATTGCCGTCTAAAGTTTATTAGGCAAAATCAAATAATCACAATTTTACTTCCATAATAAAATCATCAATAATTGATTTAGCACCTATATATAGAATAAATAACAATCATATATCATTTAATCGTTTCCCATAGGTTTGCTTTGTTGTTATATTGTTTGCTACCTTCATATAATTTCATCTTCGCAAATTGACCATAATTTTTAAATCGGATTCACATCGGGATTGATGGTGATTATTCCATTAGCTTCTCTCTAACAAATTATTTATGCCCAAGAATTCATGGGGAAGCTTCGATACATGATAGGGACCATTGTTGGACATAAAGTATTCTTCTTTTTGAAACTGCAAATTTGGGACTTGGAAATTGTTAGATTCTAGTCATTATTTTAGACGTTTACTCCCCTGTTTGCTAAATCCAATGGTTGAAAGAGTGCCGCTTCTCGAAGTCAAAAGTCTGTTGCATTCCTTGAAATCCTTGTTAGAAAAGGCTGTAGTCTCAGCAGATCTTCTTGCCTGTTGTGTTCCTTCTCGTAGAGAATCCGGTTAGCAACTGATTCAAAGTGAATTACAAAAGATCTTAAATGCTCAAATGCTTTTCTGGGCTCGTTTCTAATTGGCCCATTTTTTTTAACGTAAATGCATGCTGTTGATATTCATAAATCTGAGTGTAAATTTTGCGTAAATCTTATACCTTATACGATAGATCAACGAAACGTTTGTCCATAAAATCGCAGTAATTAGAACTGTTTAATTTAATTCTTTCATAGACTTGGATGACCCAAAAATGGTTTAGTCAACAATTTCATCCCATATAATCACACTACCACATCCTTGTTAACTTCTCTGAGAAACAGGCACGTCTGGATTGAATAAAATCTATCATTTGACCCATCCATCAAGTCCATCAAATGTCACTCGTGATTATTTCATTTTCAAAGATCTGAGCGCCGATCAAAAGAAGTTGTTTTGCTATAAATTACGTTTATCTCAAGGAAGCAATCCTTTAGTCAACTTAGTTATATTTTCAACATCCTTCTTTATTGTTTGGTGATCACTGCAAACCTCCTTTGATATCTCCAAGGCGGACATTCCCTCACTCAATAACTTTCCTGGACGCATGTTTTAACATATATTATGCAGAAAATAAAAATGTTTATACTAAATTTCATAAGCATTAATCTAATATTAATTTAATCATATATTAACTTCAGTTAGTCCAGTTTCGTAATTACAAATATCACAAAAACTAAACAGAACACGGCAGAAGATTCACTTTAATATTTTACTAATGTAACGTAATGATCGGCACATCAAAAATCTAAATAAAAAAATTTCAGGAGATATAGAAAAAAGGAAAAATAATGTTTTTAGGAGACAGACAGTCTGCGAACGATCATTTGAGAATTAATCATTTATCAGAAGCTCTGAATACATATGTCTGGCCTCTGCAAAAGATTTACCATTTGGCATGACATATGACTGACGATTGAATTATGCAAACGTTTATCGTTAATTTTCTGTATTCAAGCGCATTACACTTTGTCTTCTTTGACTTGATGAAGTCACATGTGATATATGACAGCATCGGGGCATCCAGTGACGTTTTTTTCCTCTTTATTACAATTCATCACATTATGGATCTGAGTTCATTTAGAGACCAATGGCTTATTTTACCTGCTCCAGACAGGTAGTAATATCTCATCCACAGAAAGCGATGTTAACACTCGAATAGGAAGACATGGTTGGCCACCAACAAATTATCAGTCATATGGAAATCCGATCTCCCCGACAAGCTAAAGAGACGTTTCTTCAGGCTGAGGTTTGTGTCGGTACTGCTATATGGCTGTACCACCTGGACCCTAACAAAGCGCCTTGAAAATAAGCTAGATGGAGCTGCACTAGAATGCTGCGAGCGGTCCTGAATAAGTCGTGGAAGCAGCACCCCACAAAAAAGCAACTGTATGGCCACCTGCCCTCCCCCATCTCACAAACCATACGAGTAAGACGGGCTAGGCATGCAGGACACTGCTGGAGAAGCAAGGACGAGCTCGTAAGCGACGTACTACTGTGGAAGCCAGCACATGGGCATGTTAATGTGGGTCGCCCAGCCAGGACCTACTTGACCAACTATGTATGGATACTGGCTGCAGCGCAGAGGAGCTCCCAGAGTCGATGAATGATAGGGAAGGTTGGCGAGAGATCGTCATGGATATCCGTGCAAACTGCGCGACATGATGATGATGAGACTATGCAGCAGACCTGCACTAGTATGACAGGAAAAATATATAATAAATACAGTTCATGAGTGAAAATCTCCCTGCCAAGTTGTACAAATTTTTGCCTGATCACTAAACAAATGCCCCGGTGGAATATTGAACACTTTCTGTTAATTACAAGCACTTTGTCGATTTCTGGCTTTATTGGCTCTAATTGGTAGCATTACCTGTTCAAATTAATCGGTTGGTTCCCCGGAAGGAGCTAATAGAAGAAAACGCCATTCCAATTCCATAATATACACAAGAAAGCTCTTCTTTGAATGAAGACCTTCAGTCAACTAAATTAATTTTAGTTTATACACAGTATGATAATTTAATCATTACAAAGTTTGATATATTTAATTAAGAGCTATAACCAAATAGTTCAATATGTACAAAGTATAATAATCTTCATTTAACTTTCTGTAACTTTTTTTTCTTTCTTTCCATATTTTCATTATATTCGATTGAAACAAATTTGCGTCATCGCTTCCACGCCCACTCTCTTTTCCTCACTCTCTTTAAAATGTTTAAAAAATTAAATGCAAAAAAATCCCATGGTGTTATTATTCAAATTTTATTTTTTTAATTATCTTCACGAATATAAAGAGAATCTTCATTATTGTTGTTCAAAAAGCAAGATCTGGTGATAGTGAATATGCATATATATTTACTTTATCGTTTAATTGTTTTGTTTTGGTGGTTTCCCCCGATATACGTACATACACACACACACCACTTGCCCTGTATACATGTATAGATAGGTTATATTTTGTGAATGGTATCCTTTAAATGGGCACCGTTTTCTTCTGTACACAGGCGGGCTATTTTTAAGTGTTTTCCATCACCTGTCGTAATGTATCTTAGGTTATTCCTTCAATTTCTTCATTTGGTTTTATTTCTGGATGGACCGCGGTTTGTAACGGTATACTCTGTCTTTCAGATATCTCCCACAGGAAAAAGTCTGAAACCGATAGATCTAGTGAGCACGAGGCTCAATTAATTTCTGAGTATCGCGAAATTATTCTCCTTCCAAACATTTACCTCAAGGGTTCCATCGTCACGCGACCTGTTTGGGTAGTAGCCACGTCTTGCTGCCACCATAACTCTGAATGAATTAAGTATTGCTTGTTTAGATGGTGCTTCTCTAACCCGCAAAATGAGAAGAGTAATGTCTTTGAATTCGCAGAATTGATTGTTGATTTTCTAGAGAATTTGTAATAAATTTTATTCGTGCCTATGTCGTGAATTTCTCCTTAATTAGTTTCTAAGGGTTAATATCATATACCTTGGTATATATATATATTTCTATATATATATATATATATATATATATATATATATATATATATAGTTAATAAACATTTTTTTAAACATAATCCTTTTTGCAAACCTCTTTTTTATAAAATATCTATTTTTTCTCCATTGGACCCATAACAAACTTTATATATATATATAATATATATATATATATATATATATAATATATATTATATATATTATATACCCGGGTATATAAATGGCGGAAAAGTTCTTAGGAGGGTTGTGAAGAGATGAGAGGCATTTGTATATGTCTGCCGCATCTTTAAGTCTTTTCTTACTTGAAATATGAAGATATGAGGTATGCTGACATGAGACCATCCATGGTCATACCCCCACATCCAAATTCCTATACTTACTTGGTAAGTTAGTAAGCTCGTACTTTATTTCAGTTTCTTGCGTAGCTGGGACATTCTTCTAACTGGCCTTTCTTAATTCTCGTCTCTTCATTTCTTCTAATTGGTCTGGTTATGTAAAAGCTGGTTTGCAAAGGCTGCCATTAACAGAGACAATACGAGGCATATTTTATGTGATCATATCTTTTTAGATTCCCAAACCGCG
>CM042142.1:68435202-68485202 GCA_023376005.1 Doryteuthis pealeii
TTTTCTTTCCCCTTTGTGTGTTTTCATTTCTTTGTTAAACACTCGAAACATTTAAGACGTTAAGGTTAGGGTAAGATTTAGAGTTACTGTTGTGTTAGGGTGTGGGTAATTGTTAGGGTTAGTGTTGTGTTAGGGTGTGGGTAATTGTTAGTGTTAGTGTTAGTGTTAGAGTAATAGTTAGGGTTAGGTAACTTCGGGAGATTCCGTAATCTAATGCTATTTGTATGTGAAATGTGATTCCAATGAAATTATATCTTGCTCGCTATTCTGAATTTGTACCAGAACATCAATTATTAAACTAACTCAGATTCCAATACGATTCCTTTGCTTGCTTTGATTCGACATTAAATGACCAGAAAAGGATTGATATGCCGTAAAACCAACCAAACAGCCAATTAACCAACGAATCAGATTTGACCCAAGGTCACGAGACACCTAGTGAGGTCTAAACTCGCTGCTGCTACTAATTAGTCTACGGGGCGAGCTTGCTTAAAATTTCACCGTGCCAATTAACAACAAAGTAAATATATATATATATATATATATATATATATATATATATATATTAAATATCACAAGTTCTTGCTTTTTGTGTTAAAAAATTATTAAGATTAGATATTTAAAAATTAAAATATACATAGAAATAGCATTGAAATTCTACTTAAAATTTTCCAGCATTTGTAAATAAAAAATGTAAAGAAATCAATACATCAGTTTTTTACGTCTCCTCTCTACCCATTCGACACTAGGTAGCCCCTTCTAGTTAGACATCAACCTTAACTCAGCACATGGGCAGGAGTATGGGAGCACTCAGTAGGAATCAAACTCAATAACAATGATCTTCTTGTCAAGTATAGCTCCATCAGTACAGCATTCACCTAGGAATCGCAAGGTTACGGGTTCGATACCAGTCCTCCGTCAACTCAGCGCATCAGTAGCACAGCTTGGGTAATCTGATCTGAGCGGTAAATCACCAGGAGGTGACGGTATGTGTGGCAGTCCACCTCAAACAAAAACAATCTCCCTGGTCTAGTGCTAGCGAAAATAGGCCTCTCTCTCTTTTACTAACCTAGCTTGCTAAAAATGACACCATGACGAGATTCCTCCTGATTGTATAACCATAGAGTGCATATATATGAGATTGTTTGTGTGTATGTATGTATGTGCGTGCCTACTAGTGAACATGTACATAAACAAACACAATAAAGCAAATCGCAAATGTCAGGACTGTCTGTTATTGTACATTATAACAAATTATGTACAGAAATTCTGACAAGAGAAATGCGTCTTTTTCATTTAATTTTGTTCATCTGTCATTGGAATTTAATTCAATTTATTTTCTTTTTGTTTTGTATTTTTAGTTCCTTCCAGTTTATAGCATTATTGATCTGTTTATCTGTTAACGAATCTATTCACAAATTAAAAACAAAATGAATAAAACTGTATTTCAAACGAGAATTCTTAAGGCACTCCTCAGGCCATAGAATATTTCAGGCATTATATAAAGATTATTTTTATCTATCTATCTATCTATCTATCTATCTATCTATCTATCCCAGACTGCACATATCTATATATCTATCTATCCCAGTTAGCTCATATCTATCTATCTAACTATCTATCTATCTATCCCAGTTTGCTTATATCTATCTATCTTGGCCAGTTTCCTCGTATCTATCTATCTATCTATATCTATCTATCTATCTATCTATCTATCTATCTATGTCTCTCTCTCTCTCTCTCTCTCTCTCTCTCTCTATATATATATATAATATATATATATTATATATATCCCAGCCTTCTCATTTCTATTTATTTATCCAGTCCAATCTTGCACATATCTATCTATCTATCTATCCAAGTCTACTCATATCTATCTATCTATCTATCTATCTATCTATCTATCTATATATTATATATATTAATATATATATTATATTATATTTTAATATACAAAGCGTGTTGGTAAATCCTCACGGTGAGAAAAATCCCAGCAAATAGTTTGATTGTAAAAATATACTACAAACATCAACCGGATAGAAAAAATTTTTTGGAAAAAGAAAATACCACGATAGTCGTACCAACAAAAAGTAATTATAAAGATAAATCTAATGAGTCTGTCGAACCTACTATTAGTTTCGCTTAATGCTCTTCAGGGCCAAGATCTTAGCTCTGAAGAGAATATATATATATATATATAATATATATATATATTATATATATATATATATTCCTAGCCTCTCATTTCTATCTATTTATCCAGTCCAATCTTGCACATATCTATCTATCTATCCAAGTCTACTCATATTTATCTATCTATCTATCTATCAAAGTCTACTCATATCTATCTATCTATATATATATATCTCTCTCTATCTATCCCCCTATGTGCATATCTATTTATACATCCATCCATCTGTCTGTCTAGAAAGCTAGCTAGCTATTTTAGTGTCTATATCAATTATTGGGAAGGGCTTGGTTGTCTGCCTTCTATAAATGGCTCAAACCTTTGATATAAAGTTAATATTTTTTGTATGCATAGTTACTTGAGTCTAGTTATGATTTTAATGTAAAAAAGTTTGTTCCTTGGGGCAAAAAGAAATAAGTCTCCTATCAAGAAGCAGTATCTCCACCAATCGGTTATCACAGGGAAGTCTGATTTTTACCTAGGTATAAATAATCGCAGTAAAATATTATACTTTAAATGAAAGAAATTAATGAATATTCTTTCTAAGAGAAATATTCATAACTAGCAAAAAACATGTGCCCTCAATGCGCAAATATTTACATTTTGATATAATCAAATATTATTTTGAATTTGAAAGACCAATGAAATTGAATAAGAACATTTCGATATAAAATTATATATAGAATTGCTTTTCATACGTTTGAGAATAAAACAACAATATTGGAAATCAATAACACGAAGTAATTATTTATTAAACATAGTTTTGTTAAAACCGGTATCCAAATTACCATATACTATGTAAACCTTTATTTCTTAATGATATATAACATACAAAAGATTTTAAACACATTCATGATAGGGGCAGTTTTGAGGCAAATCTATCTCAGCTAGACCTTAATTGGTGCATTGTTAATAAATGAGATGCTAATTGAGATAAAATAATGATTCAATAATCATTGAGAAGATAACGTAAATAACTAAGGGAATTATGACGTTGGTGTTGACGTAATTTGCTTACAGACAGATATACATTTTTATAATCTCTATTATGATAAGATTAACCTCTGCTAGTTTGGTTTATTTCTAGTTTTTCAATCTGGTGTGTAAGATAATTACCATGAAGTATAGACTTAATTACAAATAACAAACCTGATAATATATTAAAAAAATGTTTAAATTCGTAAAGTTCTTAAGTGTCAATTGAAGAAGGCTATATAAACAACTGTGGTTATTTTCATACCGTCAGGCCCTTTCAATGGATCAACCATGATACCTCCAATAATACCAGCCCAAATCATAATATACCCCCCATCCTTGTCGGCGCCTTAAGCGTTGATAACGATCTCATTCATTTACGATCCAGCATTTGCTCCAATCATCAGCCCCATCAGGTGTTGCATGAGTCACATCTGTGAACTAAACTTTCGAGAAATCGGCTTTTTGTAAAGTTTTTAAATGCCATCCTTGGCCAGTTGAAAAGGGCTTAAAGAACGTCCTGTGTTATGGAATCCTTTGGTGATCGTATAAGTCCTATCCTGCGTATTTGGTAACGGTCCAGTGATTTAATCCTATGTTCGTCGTCAAAGAGTGTCAATGTAATTATGAACAGTAGGGTCGGGGTTAAGTATTGTATCAACCAGAGTACTGCCAGTGATTGGCCAAGAGTTAGATCACATAGTTCCGGCCTAGTCTATAAGTAGGAGCGGGGATCCATCACACACCTTATATGACCAAATTCTCAACACTTTTATGTTCTCCTTTTCCCACCTCAAAAGCATATATATATATACATATATATACATATATGTGTGTGTGTGTGTGTGTGTTGTGTGTGTGTGTGTGCGCGTTTACTTTTGTCAATCAAGGTTTTGTCACTGGTCATTGATGTCCCAACCATTTTCAGAAGAAAATAGCGAGTACTTCTAGACACTGTTCCTCTTTAATGCTCCTGAAAAGCGTTCCACTTGTCAGTCCTGTGTAATTTACAGCTGTAAGTTTCCTTCATGACAAAGAACGTCGGGAAAAACCCTCAAGTGACCCTTATTGGCGCTCTTACGTACCTTCAAGCTGCAACAAATATTTTCCCAGTTTGGTGAGATCTTCCAATTAGTTTGCATGTTTCAAATGTAGATATGCTCAAAGTTCAGATGTTATGATATCTTGCTCTGAAGGGGTCAAGTCAAATTTGCGAGCCATAAGTTATAGCATGGGAACACTTCTATATTGTTTTATACTGCAACTGGCCACGATCTGTTTCCTGTTGTGCAGAACATTACTGTTTTTATAGTCTGGATTATCTATTTCCATTATACTGTGAACATTTTATTAAATTCTAATGGTAGTTTTAGAGAGATTGAAAATATGCAGTGTAGTCACATTATTTTATATATGGATTATATATAAGGAAACCGAATAATCCTTCTAGGGTTCATTATTTAGCTTATGATTCGTGTAAAAAAATGAGTGCTAACATCCAATGCAGTGTGTCTATTTTGACACCTGCTTAAATGATTGACATGCTTGGTGATTCAGGTACATATCGCCTAAGCAAATATATGAGAACCGAAACAAAAACGAATATTTAAAGAAATATAGAATTTGATTGATTAAAATGAACACGTGACCAAATACAGAAGTTTTTGTTTTCAGTTAGATTCATGAATTGTCACCGAAACAGAGAAATGTAATTTGAGAGGCTTCGAGCTTTAACACCTTTTTTAAAAACCTCATTTGGGCTATCGTACTAAAATGATTAGAAAACCTTTCTTCTTTCCGTAATGAAAACTAAAGTCCCCACGATAAATGCCAGTCATTGATGTAAAAAGTAGTAAAGTGGGAGTATATAAACATATAATACTCGTGTTCGTACGACCGTTATCATTTTGCAACACCCTCTGGTTAAAAATGAGACAGTCCAAATCGGCCAAGATGAAATGCAAAAATGTAAATCCTGATTATCTGGTGTTTGCTTATCCACCAATTCTTATTTCTTATGAGTATCGCCTAATAATGGACCATTCGGTTTATCATAATTATAATTTCCAATAAACAGAATTTTTATATATTTACCAACCCCTCTATATGAGTCGGATGAGACACGGTCAATTTCTTTAACAGTGTTTAACAGGTTTGAATTCAGAGTTTTCCTTCTCCCAGACTGGTTGCCTAACCAAGGTCAAAGATTCTAGTCAGCCATAATATTTACCCATAGCTGGATGGAGAATAGTTGGATTCATACAATATTTGCGCTATATGAAATTTAAACATCCTCGTCCAGGAATTGAACTCTGTTCATCGTGTCCATTTCCTATGACGGCAACCATTACACCACGCGCCTCCATTAATAGAAGCTTATATTTCTCTATGATTATCGGTGTTCTCCTGTTATTCACATCATTTTATCGCAAATAAGAAAGAAAAGAAACACCAGGGTTGTTGCTACTTTGTGTAAAAAAAAGTTCCACTAATAATGTAGATGGAGAATTTCATATACAACTGCCAAAAAAAAAAGTTTTGAACCTTCAAACTGGAAATTGTAACAGATATTTAGCAACAAGTGTGCGTGTGTGTGTGTGTGTGTGGGGGGCTTTGTGTTTCAGTCATTTATGACAAAATTAGACGAAAAAGAAGAAGAATGAGAAAATCGAGTTTCAATGAAATCGAAGCAATAAATCTCTGCCCAGTGTGTCAAATGTTGAAACTTACCGAATTGGGAATTGTGAAGATTTGTAATATGGTTTATTCACATCCAACCATCTCTCTCTCCCTTTTTGTTTAACCTCTCCACCTTTTCTGTTTCCGAATGGATGTAAATGGTTCGATTAAAAATGTATTATAATATCGAAAAGATAATGGATGTGTTCAGTTAATAAGCTTACAGATACACAAATACATCAACCCCCTCCCATATATATATATATTATATATATATTATATATATATAATATGTGTGTGTGTGTGGTGTGTGTGTTGTGTGCGTGTGTATGTTGAAAAAAATATAATAATAAATAAAGGAAAGAAAATGTGAATGGATAAAAATTGTTTAATGAAGTGCCGGCACGTGTTTCGGCCGAGAGGATGTCCTGTACAAAATGTATTCCATCTATTATTATTTTGAATACAAAAATTAATAATAATAATAATATAATAATAATAATAATAATAATAATAATAGAAAAATATATAAAAAATTTGTTAAGTATACTGCTGTCAGGCAAGATATTTGATATTTTTATATTTTTTCAACTTATATATATATATAATATATTATATATATATATAAGTTGTAAACACGGTGTGTTTGGAATGGCTTTTTGCCGACAATTATATATATATATATATATATATATATATATATATATATATAGAGAGAGAGAGAGAGAGAGAGAGAGAGAGAGAGGAGAGACTCTTGATATTTGCAACGAGTATTGTCTATCATGCTATTGGACTGATTACGACACGGAACTGAAATAATGCAAACATGTTCCACCGGGACATACACACATATGCATACACAAGAAGTGCACACACATGCACAGATACACACTCATATTATCAAATTTTCATCATATTTATATGTATGTACAAATTAGCCAAATAAAAAAAACTACACCATCATTACTTGATTTTTATAAGTGTAATGTTATCGATCACGCCATCCTCTCGTGTTGTAAGGCGTTGTGAATAGAGTATGTCGATTTTTCAGTTTTTTTATTACAAATGGCCAGGGCACATAAGTATTAGTATACTGAATACTATTTACAAAAATCAGATTTTTTCCTCTGCACTATTGTTTGAAGATCAATCGCTAGTCACGTCAAGCCCTAGTTCCTATATGATTGTCTCAACCCTATTGTTTCTTGATTGCAAGCCCCAACCATTTGATCATATTGTGTTAGAAGGCGGTGGCTGAGGGGTCTTCGTGTTCTGGGGATGACGTTAAGACTCTATCTGATGATGAAGTTTCAATTCTGGAGCTCTGGAGTATGAGGAGTACCCCTCATCTCACTTCTTACAGGTCTTCTCTGACTTGGAGCGATAGTACCATCTATGAGTTAAATAGCAAAAATGAGTTTAAAACAAAGGTGTTTAAAAAGTGGGTACCTATCACGAATGAATAAAATAAAACGTCTTCGGCATAAAATAACCCAACTAGGGTTGACATGCTGTAAAATCCAGCCAACGAACCCTTACGAATCTCGACCCGATTTAATTAGCGCGTACACAATCGTGTTCACGTATATGTGTGTTTCAGTTGTATTCTTTATATTATATACTATTTATATATTATATCAATATTATATTATGCATACTTCTAACAACCTAGTATTATACAAAAATTATCGTATTATACAAGGGAATCTTTTAGTAAAACAGGACTTAATAGGAAAATAAAATAACCGGTACTAACTTCCACACCCGCTCGTATATATATATATATATATATATATATATAATATATATAATAGTCGAAATGTAGTTTCAGGCGAGTTTGTTAACCATGAAAATGAATACTAGATTGAACAGTTGAAAGCACATAAAGCATGGAATTATAAATGTCTGGAATAGAATCATGTTAAATATATATATTAAAAATTAAGAGAGAGTACTATTATCTACGTATCTATCTCCTATCTATCTATCTATCTAATATCTATATATATATATATATATATATATATATAAACTAGGTAATAATGAAAAATCCTAGGCCGAGTTGATTACGGATGATATTACTGTTTTGTGAGAAATATACACTCAGTTAGTTACACTTCAAAAGAGATTGCTTTTAACTTACTCACTGCCAAAATCACACACACCACACACACACACACACCCACACACAATTTATTATATATATTATATTATTATTGTCAACTCTGCACGGAGATTGCATTCAAATATTAGTTTGGCATACAAATACACACATATATATTAACCAACTCTTCGCACTAGCAAGATGTCACCACAAGTGGTTAATAGGTTTGAATTCAAAGTTTTTCTTTCTCCAAGGTGCTACCAAACTAAAGTTAAAGAGCCAATTCTGCTCTAACTTGCTGGAGGAGAATAGTTATATGCATACCTTTCCCAAGTTTATTAGCGCTTATGGGAAATGCAAACGGCCTCGGAAGGATTTGATGCGTTCGGCAACCATTTCCTACGATTCTAAACCATCTTACCATCACATAGGCATGGGTATATTATATATATATATATAAATCATCGTACAGGCCCACGTTTTCGGCGTTCATGCCTCTTAAGTGGCTAGGGCACAACAACTTAACTCCCACCAGAAAGCGAACCCCGACTGAACTTTACCCTATTCCGATCCGTTAACCTCTAGTCCAATGCAGCTTGGTTAGAGCGTGTTTAACTGTTTTAGAAAAACATTTGTGTATATACTTTTACAATCACCAGGAGATCATACACGACATATTATAAACACAACCACACACACACACACACCCGCCCACATATATTTTTCTCGGTGAATATTTAGAGGCGCTTGTTCTTAACCGGTGTAGTAACTTTTATTTATTTATCAGTTTAAAAAATCTTTGAGGATATTGCGAACGGAATTAAACTTCAGCCGGCTTCATTTGTCTCGTTCCATCGAAGTTGCTTAAAAGAGTTACTACACCGTTAAAGAACAAGCGTCCTCTTAAATATTCAAACCAGAAAAATATATGTGTGACTTGTGGGTGTGTGTGTTTGGGTGTTATATTGTGCTGTGTCATGATCTCTCTGGTGATTGTAAAGATTAACACAAATGGTATGTATCTAAAAGTTAAAACACCGCCTCCTTAAACACCAGCTGCAATGGGACTTAAAGGGTTAACGACTGGATTAGCCCGTATAAGTCAGTCCGGGGTTCGCTTCTGTGGAGTTAGGTTTTGTGTCTATCCCCACTGAGAGGCATGGAAAGCGGCCAACACACGGCCTGTAGATTTGTTATTATATATATATATAATAGCATGGCCTTGTGCTTAAGATTTGTAAATCGTTAGGGAAAGAACCGCCGTGACGAATTCAATCCTTCGAGGCGTTTGCATTTCCCAAGCGGCTAATAAAACTTTGGGAAAGGTAGATATACTATTCTCCGCCCAGGCAATGTGAGCGAGCTTGGGCTTTTAACTCTGTTGGTAGCCACTTCCTTGCGAGAAGAAAAAACTCTGAATTCCAAACCTATTAACCTTCATTGTGGGACATTCTGCTAGTTGCGAAAGAGTTTGTAAATACTATATTGTACTGTTTTGTATGCCATCAATATTTAATGCATCTCAGCGTGCAGAGTTGGACACATAATTATATATATCATATTATATTTATTTGGTGTTGTGTTGTGGTTGGTTTATTTATGCATAGTGAGTATTAAAAAAGCCACTCTTTAAGTTGTTAAACGTTACTGAAGTGTATATTTTCTCACACAACAGTATCTCCGTACATCAACTCGGCCTCAGGATTTCAATTATACCTATTACATTATTATATTATTAATATTATATATATATATTATAGAGGTAAGAAGATACGATAATTATTACTTCTCTTAATTTATAATATAATTACACTGATTCTCTATTCCAGACATTTATAAAATTTCCATGCAAATTTATGTAAATTCAACTGTTCAACATCTAGATTCTTTCATGGTTTAACAAACTCGCTGAAAACTCATTTCGGACTAAATATTATATATATAATATAAAATATATTTTATATTATACGTAGCGGTGTTTGGAGAGGGTACCGTTATTTATTTTCTATTAAGATGCCTGTTTTACTAAAACGATCCCCTTATTGTATAATACGATAATTATGTTATAAATTACTAGGTTTTAGAGTATGCATTTATATATATATTAATATATATATATATATATATATAATATATATTATCATTAAGAAAACAACTGAACAACACATATACGTGAACACGATTGTGTTACCGCGCAATTAAATCGGGTCGAGATTCGTAAGTCGTTGGCTGGATTTTACAGACATGTTCAAACCCAGTTGGTAATTTTATGCCACAGCGTTTTATTTTAATTTCATTCGTGCTAGTGACCCATTTTTTAAACACCTTTGTTTTAAAACTTTTTGCTATTAAACTCATAATGTACGTATTCCGCTTCCCAAGTCAGAGAGACCTGTTAAGAAAGTGAATGACTGAAGGGGTCTCACCTTACTCCAGAGCTCAGAATGAAACTCATCATCAGAAGAGTTTTAACTCTACCCAAGAAACCGAGTAACCCCTCAGGGCACCGGCCCTTTAAAACACATATTGATAAAAAATGTGGTGCTTGCAATCAGAACAAATGAGGTTTTGAGGACTCATAAGGACTAGGGTACGTGACTAGAGCTGGGATGATCTTTCAAAATGTGCAAGGAAAAAATTTCTGAGTGTTGGTTCATTCCAGGTACTTCAGGATACTTAATAACTTATGTTTGCCCCTGGCCAAATGTTGATATTAAAAACTGAAGAAATTCGAAAATAACTCTAATCATCAACGCCTTAACCACGAAAGAGGGATGGCGTACCGTGATTCCAACAATACACTTATCAAAAATCAAGTATGATGGAGTTTTTTATTTGGCTATTATTGTTAATAACAAGAATATGAGAAATTTATATATGGGGTGTACAATTCTTGCTGCATGGTGTATGTGCACTTTTTCGTGTGAGGCTATGTGGTATGTCGCCGCGTGGAACTGTCTTGCAACTTATTCAGTCCGTGTCGTATTTTCAGGATCAAAGGCATGCTAGGGACAATACACTTCGTTGCCAAATAATCCAAGTAGTCTTTCTCTCTCTCCTTCCGTCTCCTCTCTCTTTTCGTCATCCTCTTCTAATAATTATATTATAATTAAAATAATATATATATAATTTAAATTGTCGCAAAAGCCATTCCAAAACAACAAACCGTTGGTTTAAAACTTAATAAAATATTAATTTTATATATATTATATATATATATAAAGTTTTGGAAAATATTAATAAATTATCAAATATCTTTGCCCGAACAGCAGTTATTACTAACAATTTTTTATATTTTTTCTATTATTATTTTATTATTATTTTATTAATTATTATTAGATTAGTTTATGTATTCACATAATAATAGAGGATACATTTTTACAAGACTCCTTCTCGGCCGAAAACACGTGCCGGCACCTTCCATTACAAATTTTTATCCATTTCAACATTTCTTCCTATTTTATTTATTTCTCACATACACACGACCACATCACCACACGACCAACACACCACACACTATAATATATATATATATTATATATATATAATATATGGAGGGGTTGATGTATTGTTGTATCTGATAAGCTATTACTGAAAACATCCATTATTTCTTTTCGATATTATAATACAGTTTTATTAATCGAACGCATAATCCTTCGGAACGAAAGGTTGGAGTAGGTTAACCAAAAAGGGAGAGAGAGGTGATTGTGAAAACCATATACAAATCTATCACAACTTCCCAAATCGTAAGTTCAACATTTGATCCACATGGCAGGTACTTGTTCGATTTTCATTGAAACTCGATTTCTCAATTCTCTTCTGTGTCTAATTTGTCCTAAATGACTTAACACAAGCCCCCACACACACACACCACACACGCACACTTGTTGCTAAAATCTTGTTACAAATTTCCAGTTTGAAGTTCAAAAACTTTTTTTTTTTTTTTTTCAGTCAGTTGTATATTGAATTTCCATCTACTTATTTAGTTGGTTGAACTTTTTTTACACACCAAGTAGCACCCAACCTGGTGTTTCTTTCTTTCTTATTGGCGATTTAAAATGATTGGAAAAGGAGAACACCGATAATCATTAGAGATATAAGCCTTCTTGTATGGAGGCGCGATGTTTTTGATTTTGCCGTCAGGAAAATGGGAACCACATTGACGAGTCAATTCCTGCGGTATTAAATTCATATTAGCGGCAAATTCTGTATGATCCAATATCTCCATCCAGTATGTAATATTTATGGCTGACTAGAATCTTGACCTTGCGTTAGGCACCGTCGGGTAGAGGAAACTCTGAATTCAAACCTGTTTAACGCGACTGTTAAAGAATGACCCGGTTGTCGCACCGACTTTCATATAGACGGGTTGGGTAAATATATAAATTCTGTTATGATTATAATTATATAAACCGAATGTCCTTATTTAAAGCCATTTTACTCATAAGAAAGAATCGGGGTAAGCAAACACCAGAGTAATCAGGATTTACATTTTTGCATTTCGGGCGATTGGCTGTCTATTTTATAACCAGAGGGATTTGCAATGATACGGTCGTACTGAACACGGTATTATATGTTTATTATTCCCCACTTTCCTTTTACATTTCAAGAACTGGCATATCGTGGGACTATTTTCATTACCGGAAAGAGAACAACGTTTTCATTCATTTTAGTCGATAGGCCCAAATGGGTTTTTAAAAAAGTGATAGTTCAAAGCTCTGAAGCCTCTCAAATTTTACATTTCTCTGTTCGGTCATGATAAACTCACCGTAGATCAATTTTCATGAATTAACTAAAACAAAAATTTCTTGTAATTTTGTCACGTGGTCATTAAAATCAATCAATTCTTTATTTTCTTATAAATTCGTTTTTTGTTCGGTTCTTATATATTGCTTAGGCGATATGAACGCTTTGATCACTAAGCATGTCAATCATCTTAAGGCAGGTGTCAAATAGAACCACTTGCATTGGACATTTTTAGCATCATTTTTTTACACAATCAATAAAAGCTAGAAATAAATAACTAGAAGGATATTCTTGGGTTTCGTCTTAATATTAGTTCCCATATATAAAAAGTTATTTGTGACTTAACACGCATATTTTCAAATCTCTCTAAACTAATTATCCCGATTGAATATATAGACTGTTCACAAGTATAATGAGGATATAGAATTTTTCCGTTACTATAATAAAACCTAGTAAATATTTACAGCCACAACAAGGGGAACAGATCGTGCACAGTGTGCCTAGTATTTTAAACTCAATAAAAGTTTTTCCGAATCTATTAAAACTAGACTTGAGTGGCTCGCGAACTTTGAACATTTTGTACCCCCCCTTTCAGAGGCAAGATAAATCATAACAAATATCAGAAAATGAGACTATCTACATTTGAAACATGCAAGTACTTATTGTGAAAGTCTCCACCAAATGTGGGGGGGGGAAAACAATTATTTTGTAGCAGTGAAGGTACGTTAAAAGGCGCCAATAAGGGGGTCACTTGAGGATTTTCTCCGACGTCTTGTCGTGGAATGGAAACACTTACAAGCTGTAATTACAGACCTGACAAGTTTGGTACGCTTTCATGAGCATTAAATGAAGGAAACAAGTTTGATCCTAAGAAGTACTCTATCGCTATTTCTTTGAAGATGTCATGGTTAGGGCTTCTCAAATGAACCAAGTGACAAAACCCTTGATTTACAAAAGTTAAATCGAGTCGGCACCACCCAACCCAACCAGCCACCAACACAGACGACCACCATAAATTTATATTTAACATTATAATGTATATTATTTTTATTGCTTTTAGAATGTGGAAGAAGAGAAGGAGGGAAAATTAAAAATAAAGTGTGAATCTTTCGTTCAAGTATAAAGGTGTGTGATGGTATCCCCGCTGCTTACTTATAGACTAGGGGCACGGGAAAACTATGTGATTCTAACTCTTGGCATCCGGCTCTCCATTCTACCTGGTATGTTACAATACTAAACCCCAGGACCCTACGTCATCATTATACATGACACTCTCTTGTACGAATCATAAATTAGATATATCACTTGGACCGTCCAATACGCAGCGTAAGAGTTATCGATCACCAAAAAGATTCCACACGGACTCTTTAGCCCCTATCTAAATGGCCAAGGATGCCATTTTAAAAACTTCAAAAAAGCCATTTCTCGAAGTTTAGTTTCTACAAGATGTGAACTCATGCAAACCAAACCTGATGGGGAAAGGGTTGAAATATGAGAAGCAAATAGCACGGATCGTAATGAATGAAATCATTTCACAGCTTAAAGGGCGCCGACAAAGAGTAGAGTGCGGAATATATTAATGATATTAGGCTTAAATCAAATTGGAAATACAACTTGATTATCCATAGGATGGATTCACATTGAAAAGGGAGATAGTCACTTGACGGTATTGAAAGAAAAGACCACCGGCTTTTTTAATAGTTAGCATTGATCATTGGAACTTAAAATGAAAATAAGAAACTTTTTACCCAGAAATTAAACCAATAAATATATATTAAGTGTCAGGACTTTGTCTATTGTATCAGTCTATAACTTTCATAGTAGATTATTCCTCTTTAAACCAACAGCCAAGAGATTGATACTAAAATATACACAAAAACTACGCAATTTGAGAGTAATTCTATATATACATACAAATAGTGAATTAATCAGAAAGAAAATATTGGTAATAATCTGGTCTGTAAGAAAAATTATACATCTACACCCCAACGTTTATCTCATTAATATTCTACTTATGTTATTTTACGTTGTACCTTATCTCAAGGATTAAATTAGCATAAATTATCTCAATAGTTCTCAATTTATTACAAAATTGCACCAATTACGTTTCCTAATATTCCATAGTCGTTAAGGCTGAGACTAGGATTATGCCTCCAAAGAGATTTTATACATGCCCCTATCAATAACATGAGTTTTGTTTATAAATTTTTGTATTATAAGTCATTAAAAGAATAAAAGGATCATAGCCTGATATGAATTGTACCGTTGTTTTTAAAAATAATCTAACTACATGTTTAATAAATAATAATAACTTTAGTATGATTCCCATTGTTGATTTTATACGTTCTTTTTATAAATATGAAAGGCAAAATCTCCTTATATATACTTTTTTATCGATATCTCTAAGTTTTTTTACCACACTTTTCTAGGATAATTGGTTCTTTCCAAACATTACAAATAAGATTATAATTTGAATCATATCTAAAATGTAAACTAATTTTGGAGCGAGCTAACCGTATGCATTCGAGGCGACACTAGATTTTCTGTGTATTTAGTGATGAATATTTCTCTTAGAAGTAAATTCATAATTTTTCTTTCAATTAAATTCAGGCAAATAGGTTTTATCGTCTTGAAAATCTCCAATATACCATAGGTAGAAAAATCGGTAAATTTTCTCCCCTGTAATAACCAATGATGGCACATTATCTGGTGGCTTTTCTTATAAGAGGAACTTATTCTTATTGCTCAAGGAAATCAATTCTTACATCGAATCATGTTCAAAGCTACTTCTTGAACCGCCCCTATGCTCGGCCGCTTTGCCGCAAAGTTTTGCAACGACGTCCTACGACCCAGTCTAAAATGAGAACTGGTGCGGGGAGTCCAGTGAACGAGTGGCTTCTGGTAAGGGATGAACTTGACCAATACCATCTACAAAATACCAGTACGCAGGCCTTCTACCTACTTTCATGTCGTGGATACCATTAGGCGTACTGCTTCTTAAGTGATAAGGTTTATGTACAGCGAGAAAGCTATCTGATACCTATCTTAGGAGGACGACTTTCACAAGCGATGGGCACGGTCAACCAATTGGCCCTACTGGCTCCAGTCGTTCCGCCCCTCAAGGGATCCGTGCACACAAGCGCTCCTCACCACTTACTTACCGATATCCGAAACATATTACCTCTATACTCCACGAGAGCGTGTGGAGAGCCCATTTTATGAAGGTGGAAGACAACCCAAAAGCCCTGCCCCAATAAGAATTTCCGACTTAATTAAGTACGACTTCAAATAGAACTAAAGCTAATTTTCTCATCGGTACCAGAGAACAGAATGGATGGATGATATTATAAACACTACCCCAGTAGCGATGCGTGAGTATGTAGAGATTCAATATATATTCATATTACGTGTGTCGTAGTAGATTGAGGAGACCTCTTTTCATAGATAGGATGCTGAGCATTAAATATGAGAAGACCTTGGATAGTTAGATAATATGTGCAAATTGAACTATTAGAAGAAAATATAGAGGCTCGGATATATATAATATATTTATAAATATTACTTTAGTATATATCTTATTTACTCTCGCTCAGACTAAGAATCTTGTGGCCCTGAAGGAAAGCATTAACAGGCGACTAATAGTTAGGGTTTTCTGAACAGCCTCATTAAGCTTTACATTTATATATGATTACTCTTGGGTACACTATCGTGGTATTTTTTCTTTTTTTCCCAAGTAAAATTTTTTATTCCCGTGATGTTTCGTAGATATTGTTACAATTCAACTATTTTGCTGGTGGATTTTTGTGGGTCTTTCACCCGAACTTTACCACACCGGTTTTTGTATATTAAAATAAACTTGATATTATAAAATATATAAATATCCTAATAATATATAAATATATGAATTAATTAGATGCATAATAAAGATAATGATCATGAGTAGGGGACTTGTAATGATAGTTAATAGTGCCAAATCGATTGATGAAAACGTAAATAGAATGAAGCTGCATATATATATAGTATAATTGTTGATATTAAAATAATATATAGAGGAGAGAAGAGAGAAGGAGAGAGGGAGCAGAGAACGATAATAGATAGTAAAGATAGATAGATAGATTAATATAATAGATTAAGTAAGATACGAGCGAACTCCAAAGATAGAGATAGATTAAACAGAATGGAAGATAGATAGATATGTTAGAGTAAGATAGATATGAAAGCTAAAACTTGGTAAGATAGATACTAGGATATTGTTTGGGCAGTCTGGTAAGATGATAGAAAGCATAGATAAGAATAAGTATATAATTATAAATAAATTCCTTTATATATTGCTCTGGATAATTCTATGCTGAGGAGCCTTTTTTCCCTTGATTCTCGTCTGAAATACATTTTATCTCACTATTGCCTTTAATTTGTGGAAATAAAAGATTTCGTAACAAGGATTTAACGAATCAATAAGCAAAAACCTGGATAGGAACTAAAACCCAAAACAAAAAGAAATAATGGGAAATTCCAACTGGAGACAGAACCATGCAAGCATAGCTGGAGAATGAACACATTAAATGAAAAAAGGAACGCATTTTCCATATGTTTTCAGTGGAGATTTCTGTAAATAATCTTTAGACTATAACAAGATAACGTACCCTGACATTTAGCGATCGGCTTACTTGGTTGTTTAGTGTTGAACATGTTTCACTGTCAGGCACGCAACATAACTCCATACATTACACAACAGGATTCATATAGATTATGCCAACTTCTTATGGTTATTACCCCAATCGGAGGAATCTTCGTCAATGTGTCCATTGTTTTAGGTCAAGCTTAAGGGTTCAGTAACAGAGAAAGGAGATAGGGACCTATTCTTGCTCCTCCAGGCCAAACCTTTAAGACCGGGGAGACTATGTTTTGTTTTGAGTGGGACTGCCACCCACCAATCCCGTTCCACCTCCCTGGTGATTTTACCGTCTTCAGATTCAGCTTACCCCAAGCATTGGTCTTACTTTGGAATTGCGCTATTAACGGGAGACTGGTTGATCAACCCGTAAGAACCATTGCCAGAATATCTCCCATAAGGTGAATGGCTGTTCTCTGATGAGCTATTTATCAGACACAGAAGTTTCATTTCTTATTGAGGTGTGATTATTGCCCTTTATACTGAAGGTTGCATCTCCCACAATCTGCCCCTGCCCACATGTGCTGAGTTTAGGTGATGTCTACCTGAAATAAGGGGGATACCCTAGTGGTCGAAGTATGCGAGAGAGGAGACGTAAAAATACAACTTTGAGTATTATTCTTTTACCACTTTTTTATTATTACAAGGTGGCGGAAAGATTTTAGAATTCTAGCATTCTATTCTCATGTATAATTTTAACTGTTAAATATTCTAATCTTAAAATTTTTAACACCAGAAAAGAGCAGAACTCTGTGGATAATTAATATAAGTATATTAAATATAATATATTATTATACATACTTAACACAATTTTACTCTTGTTATGTTTAATTGGGCACGGATGACAAATTTTAAGCAAAAGCTCGCACACCGAATAGAACTTAAGTAATTGTAAGACAGCACGGTTAGCCTCACCTCGGTCACCTGTCTTCGTAGCCCTTCAGGTCGATAAATTCTGCATCTTCGATTGAACGGGATCTCTAATTGCTGGTTGGTTAGGTTACGGCGCATTATCAATTCCTATTTCTGGTCATTAATTTTGTCGCAATCAAGCTAAGCAATACGGTAAATCGTATTCGGAATCGAGTTAGTTAATATTGTCAATGCTTCTGGAAGCAGAATTCAGAATAAGCGAGCATAGATATGATTTCGATTGGATCACGTTTTCACATTACAAGAATAGCGATCTACGGATTAACGGAATCTCACCGAATGATTACCTAACCCTTACTATTATCTAAACACTAACACTACACTAACAATACCCACACACCCATACACAACACTAAACCAATTACCCACACCCTATCACAGTAACTCGAATCTTAACCTTATCCTAACGTCTTCAATAGTTTCGGTAGTGTTTAACAAAGAAATGAAAAACACACAAAGGGAAAGAAAAAGAAAGAAGTTGATGGTTGAAAATAATAACTTAACGGACCTATAAATTCCACCCTCTGTATGTCCACTCCACCGAAAGACAAATACCAAAAAATCGGGAAATTACCGAATTTAATGGAATGTATTCGATATGTTGATTATATTACATGAATTAATAGATATTTAATGAAAGTAGATATCCTACACCAGTTATTCATTTATTTAAAAAACTTACCTTTTTTCTGGTCAGTTACTTTGAACACTTATCTTTTGATGTGTCGACAGATCTCAGATCATTGTTCAAAGTAAACTGACTGAAAAACTATAAAAGTTTTTTAAATAAATAAACGTAGATGCATAGTATATTGTATCTCTTTTACATTCACTTTCGAAATGTTTTAAATTTCTGGTTATTCCGTTCCTGATTTTGTCACAATTTTCTTTCAGGTGGCCGATTGTGTGGAGCTTAAGCGTGGCGAATTCGGTCTGGTTAAGTTCGATTTTTAACCCGATTATTATCTAAGCGCGGGTTTTTATGGTCCGAGGAAATTAACAGATACTCACCCTCTACTTTTGTGCATTTCTCATTTCCATTTAATGAACTGTTTCTATCAGCTGATGGATTCAGATTTTCCGAACTCTCCTGGCGGGACCGGTGCTAACAAGGTACCGGAAACCAGCCTCTTCTTACCAATTCTTACCCATGAGTTGAAGGGAAGAAATTTTGGTCATTTGATTACCCTTTCAAAAGGGCCATTAGCGCTTCTGGAACTGACAAACCAGTCTCGGTCTGGGATTAGTGAACTCCCCCGAAAAAAGAGACATGCAAATTTTATCTTTTTTTTATTACTTCGAATTTTTTACCGAGAAACAATTTTCCATACCATTCGTTTAAAGGTCCGCCATGGGGGGACTAACTACAAAAAACAAAGAGAAAATTTAAATGACCATCTAATCCAAATTTTTAATCTTGGTTGTCATTTTCCTATTTCTTCTTTTTTGTAGTTTTAATTTTTCTTTTTTGTCTCTTTTATATAAAACGGATTAAGGGCATTTTATTCTGATTTACCCCACCGTTCCGCACAATGTCTTCTTTATTATTAATTATTCGAGTAAAGATTTTTTCTTTTATCTTAGCAGGAGCTTATGACAATGTTGCTGTAAGTTTCGTTCCAAAATTATTGCATACCGACCCCCTCCGCAAGAGCAGGAATGTCGCCACCAGATTCAATTTTCTTAGCGAATATATTTTTTCCCTCTTCCTAGACGGTTGCCTATTCAAAGTGGTTAAAGAGCTTGTCCGAGTTGCCCTTTACTATATTTACCATTAGCTGGGAGGTTATCAAGTTTTTTCCTCCAAGTTATTAGCGCTAGATGAATTTGGATTTGAACTCGGGCGACGAGTCATTTTCCTATGACATACATTACCACATCGCGCTTTCTAACCATTATAAGCCAAGATAGGCAAACTAAACGAATTTTTTTGCTGGTAGAGATTTAATTTCAAAAGCATCTAGACCTTTTTATAATTTTTAGTTTGATCGCGAGTTTAGATTCCTACGGCTGAATTGCCCATTAAAATTCTCGACTGTAAAAATAGAACCAGTCTCCACTCCCAGGGTGCTCAATCCCCTCTCGAGTCACTTTCCCTAGCCCTCCGCTTTCTTTCTTTTTCTTCTTTCTATTTTCTAGTTTTTTCAGTATTAGCATTTCCTTTTTTCTGTCCTTTTTTTCTTATAATTAAAAAAGGATCGTTCCATATTAGCGTGACGTTTTAGTGACGACACCCACTAAAAAGATAATTAAAATCTGGGCGGAACACCAGTTTTTAATTCGGATTCCACATTTTAATGCATTTCATCTTTGGGCCTTTTACGGGTACATTTTCGTAACCGCAGAGACGTTGGTGCAAGATGATAGACGTGTTACGTTTTTACGAACCAAGTATTAGCTAGTTTGGGGTTCATCTCTCTGTGTTATTTGTCCATCCATTCATACGTACGCACAAACACCTTCTCTTTTATATTATATAGTCACATTTCAAGCCACCATCCTCTAATACTCAACCCCCAGCCCCCACCACTCGTTGTTTCCAGTTCATTTAGTCTGGCCCATGCGGTTTATCCCGTAGTCTTATTAATGTCCCGGGAGAATGTTGACTCCGATTTTTATTTAAACCGTCGTTTGAGAGATCCGCGAGACCTTTTCCCTGTTTTATTCATCTGTTTAAGTTATTGTGTGTGTCTCTGTTGGGTTATTGTTCTTATGTCTCTTATTGGACTCATATATGGCGATATCCTGGCTCCCACTACATATCCATATCTACCTCGCTGGGCTGTTTATTTCCAGGTCTGGGACACAGTCCTTGCCTCATATGTCTCCTCATACAGACTAGTCAATTGTTCCAGCGGAGTCGGTCCTTCCTAATCGTGTGTGTGTGACTACCGCTGTGTGGTGGCCCTCGTGCGCTCATCCACTTCACTGCGTTCAGACACCCTTATCAGAACACCCACCACCACCACACACACACCACACACACCACCACCAATGCATTTATATTACATATATTTATTTAATTAAATTGTTCGCCATTAAGTACACGAGACGGGCTCTGATAGAAGCCAAACCAGGAATATTCTGTATGTTAATATAAGATTTGTAATTATTTCTAATTAGTTTCCGACTATTTAATATCATCCGTCAGGAGAGACAAAAATTTGGTTCTGACAAACAGTTTTAAAAAGGTTTCGTAATGTGCTTTGACATGTCCCAAACCATTTCCGGGGCAAAATGTGATTAGAAAAAGCTAAAATTGTTCGGTTTGATAACCCATTTTCCTTTTAGTTCACCGTTTGGTTTTCCTATATAAGATCTAAATCACTATTACTATCTATAATAACTAGGCTTTCCTCATTATAAAAATAAAAAGTACTATAATTAGGACTCATTATTTATTGTGTCTGGTATTTGATGCTTGCTGCTGATGGCTGTTGTGTATATTAATCACAGTACCTATATATATTAATATACGACTATTAATGTTTGTGCCCGCTGCTGGTGTTGCGCGCTGATTATGTGCTGTGGTATTTGATTGTGTCTGTTATTGAGGTAGGCATTGCCCTCGATGGGTTTTCTTCAATTGAGTGGGTTTTGTGTCTTTTTGCTACGGCCTAGTTACATGTGATACCGATGTGAACACCCCTTCGTGGTACATGTAGAGGCGGGACTATTATATATATTATTACTATTTATTATTATGTGTCTGTGCTGTTTTTGTTGGTGTTGTTGTGTGTGGGGCGTGTGTCAGTGTGTTATGGGTTTTTAATATCGGAAGTTGTTCCTTGATAGAGGCTCCAACCACCGTTGGTAACTCAGTGGTACATTTAAAGATTATTGCTATAATTATCATACACGGGTTTATAACACAATGAGACAATTGAAAGCTGTTTCAAAAAAGATAGAATTATTTCCGTGGTATCTTTTATTTTTTTGCCTCCTTCTTTCGCATTGTTCTAATTCCGAATTCTCCAATCTCAGCTGATTTTGTTCTTTGAATTTCCTTTCCCCACTTTGTAATTAATTGGTGCCCTTCTTCCCATTCATTCATATTATAAATAATATACCTTCTCTTGAGTACCACCTGTTGGTAAATCCTCGCCCCAGTCGAGAAGAAACCACGGCACGATAGTTGTTTTGTAAAAATTACCTCCCTCACCCGGTGGGAAGAACACTGGTTGGAAAGAAAGAAAAAAGGACCAAAGATATCGTTATCACACACTCACGCAAATCTCATTCGGATTACATATTTGCCACACAAGTTCATATCGTTAGAACTGTATAGATATATTCTTATATATATTTAGTATTATATTAACCTATATTCATTACAAGGACACTACAAGATAGAGCAAAAACCAGTGGCTCCATTAGCCGACGGAGAGCATAGTAAGAAAACTATGAGTCTGAATAAACCTTACTAAAAGTTTCGCTTTTAGTCTCTTCAGGGCTGCAATTACCGATTGTGCCACTAAGCCCCAATAATTCTGAGAGAGGTTTCATCTACTTCATTTACGGTTCATATATATACTATAATATAATTAATGATCAACTTCATATTTGACGCTCACACATTGTCCACTCATTACCAAATGTCCTTCTATACTATAGTTCCGCGCGAGGTATGTCTGCACACCCATTCATTTAGAGTATGATTGGCAGATATGTCACTCGTGTTTTTGTTTGTGTTGGAACAATATGTTGTGCCAATGAGTTGACGAGCTGGACGTATAACTTCAGTATTTAATATTGTTGATGCCGGCGTAGTTCCTTTTAAACGAGCATTTAACTTGCTTCACCAAATGGCTATTCATGACCTTCAAGAGATAATACAACACAATCTTAACCCCTTCATATCCTGGCCTAACTTGAGGAATATAATTATGTCACGAGGCGAAGTTTGTTCTACATTTCACTTAGGAATGTATTAATATCCACTGTATCTTTTCATCAGCTATGGTATTCCGGGGCTTTTCCATTGCTGTACCCCAACCAGTCATAGGAAATATAAATTGAATTCAGAACATTTTAATCACACCAAACAAATGATTTATGCCCGCTTTATTAAAACCTTTTTATTGTGTGTTTTTTTCCATTTTAATTTAATTTTTTTTTTCTCTAGTTCTCCGCCCTTCCATTTTTTTTTTTTCTATGGAATTGCGGCTAATTAAAAAACACAACTAAATACTGCAGTACAACTCACCTTAAACTAGTAAAATGAACACATTGACTCTTGATTTACCAAACTTCTAAGATCCATTAATACTTGATATGTCCAGGTGTCAGCAATTGAGTAGTCTTGGTATTATATTTGAAATGTAAAATACGTGTTGTTCAAGAGATATTCACCCCTTTAGCCTATTGCGCCTAAACAAGAATTTAGCCTGTGGCGTCACTCTTAAACACTGGATACCTAATCGTTCCCAATTTTTCTCTAGCCAAGATGCCCACCATGTGGCATGTTGTTGATTATGGCCAGTTCGAAACCTTAGGAAGCCTTTTTTTCTACATTAGTCTCGCGTTTGGTATATCTTATACCTCTATCGAGAGCAGCACTAGTCGCAGTAATAGCGTCGCCGGTAAACGAACCGCTATGATATGCCGCTGTCTCCCTCCGATTATAGATCCCCTCCACCTATCTAAAAATCCTACATTGTAGACAATTTTCATGAAATTTGATGATGAAAATCCACCAGGTAGACTTAGTACGAAACCATACAATGATCGGGGACAGAACCTTTTGAACAAAAGCCAGATGATTTGCTTTTGCGTTAGTATTCTGTCACAATGAATAACTATAGGTTTTTTTGGGGGGGGCGGACGATTAAATTGTAGTTTATTTAGAATAAAATGCTTTCAATCAGAATTCCGTAAAGGTATAAGGTATGATTGATGGTAAAAACTTCATGCGCCTCTTTACCAGGTTTTCGACTGCTGGAAACGGAAATGTCAGAGCTTAAGTCGTTAGTGATAGATCGCTAATAGACATGAAGGCATCGTGTGTCCCACTCGGACTCCGCCGCCCGTTGGAATCTACAAGATATATGAATCACATAAAATATGTCGCTTCTCGTATTGTCTCT
The DNA here is from genome assembly GCA_023376005.1 of Doryteuthis pealeii. Taxonomy (NCBI): domain Eukaryota; kingdom Metazoa; phylum Mollusca; class Cephalopoda; order Myopsida; family Loliginidae; genus Doryteuthis; species Doryteuthis pealeii. The sequence continues at coordinate 68,459,586 of CM042142.1, forward strand.
GTAATGCGGCCCTTTGCAAACCAGCTTTTTACATGAACCCAGACCAATTAGAAAATGAGAGAACGAGACAGCTTAAGAAAGGCCACGCTTACTAGAAGGTCCCACCTACCAAGAAACGAAAGTACGAGCTTACTAAACTTACCAAAGAGATAGGACTTGGAGACTGGGGTCATGACCATGGATACGTCTCTCATTGTCAGGCATACCTCAGGATCCTTCATTAATGTCAAGTAAGAAAGACTAAAGAGCGGCAGGACCATATACAATGCCTCATTTCAATCTCTTCACAACCCTCCTAGAACTTTTCCGCCCATTAAATACCACCGGGTACATATATATCTATAATATATTATTATATATAGCTATTAATACATTGTATAAAAGTATTGTTATGTTTCCAATGGGAAGGAAAAAAGCATTTTTATAAAAAGAAAGGTTTCAGAAAAAAGGAAGTGATGTGTTAAAAGAAATTGGACTATTTTAACTAATATTATATTATCCGCTGTGTGAGTGTTGTAATATTTATATAGTTTTCTGTATATAGTATTATAGTATAGTATAATGTACCAAAGCCTAGTATGATATCTAAACCTTAGAAACTAAATTAAGGAGGAACTTCACAGATGCTGTGTGGACGGATAAAATTTATGCACAATTCCTCCTAAGAATCAACAATCAATTCTCCCGAATTCATAAACATTACCTCTTCTCATTTCGAAGCTTGATCTATAAGAATATGAAGAGACTCCTCGAGCTACCTCGATTTACACATTCGCGTAAGTGTGTTCCGAGCGCCGCACGTCTCTACGCCCCAGACATCATGGCTGCGTTCGACGATGGACCCGACTCTGTTTGGAAGAGAACATATTCGCCGTCTCAAGAATTAACGTGAGGCCTCGTGTCGGCACCTCAATCTATCAGGTTTCAACTTTTATCTGTAGGGAACATATCTTGAATAAAAGGAGCTTTACTTCCCGTTAGCAACCGCGGTCATTCCAGAAAAATCTAAAGAATGTCTCATGAAAAATTGAAGGATTCTATTTACTACGGACAGTGTGATGGGGAAACGACTTAAGAAAATGAGTACCGCCGTGTCACAGAAGAAAAGCGGTGCCCATTAAAGGGTACCTTCAAATATAAGCCGATGTAATACCAGATTTTATTACAGTGCTATGAGTGAGTGTGTTTGTGTGTATGTCACCGTATGTATCGAACCAGCCAAACAAAACAACTTAACACCAGTAAGTAAATTATTATATGCAACCTATCACCAGATCTGTTCTGAACAACAATAATATGTTTTCTTCTTATGTTCGTAGGATAATTGTTTAAAAAAAAAATTAAATGTTGAATAATAAAACCCAATGGGTATATTTCTTTTGTTGCATGTAATTATTCTTCAAACATTTTTGTAGAGGCTCTGAAACTAAGAGGTGGGCGTGGAAGCGAGTGACGCATTGTTTTCCTAATCGAAATATATGAAAATTGAGTGATATTTTTATAATGTGTTCACACGAAGAGTTAAATGAAGAATTGTAATAATTTGTACATATTAGAACTATTTGGTTCTACCTCTTAATGAAACATATGATCAACCTTTAGTCAATATAATATTTCATTTACTGTGTATAAGACTAAAGATTACTTTAGCTGGGACTGAACCGTGTCTATTCAGGAAGCTTTCTTGTGTATATATTATGGAATGGGGGATGGGCGTTTTCGTTAAGTATCCCACAAGGGTGATTTGAACTTAAACAGGAGATTTTTTCCGTCAATTATGCTCGTGTGTCTTGGAGTTCATTGGTTATAACAGTTTCCCAATAGGCAATCGGGCTGGAATAGTATAAACAAAGTGTAGTAAGAGTTTAAAGAACAATCCGCAGGGGTCTCCGGTGAAACTCCTGAAAATGTAAGAGTACCTTCATCTAGCCATACCACTGGCAATTGGGGCTGATGAAATAGAGTGGATTCTAGCGATGAGCATTGAAATTTTCTGGACAATATGTATCAGACTGGCTATTAAAAAGGGTGTGACATGTTTTAATTCCCTGATCCAATATTTGTAAATGAAACAGGGAGTACATTCTCCAGTCATGAGAATTCTGATTGAAAAGTGATTTATGAGTGCGTGTGATAGCCAATGTTCGGGCTGATAGTGACTTCCTCCACTAATTGTCAGTGTGTTTCTGAGAAGTCTCAGGGGTCCGCAATAAATGTTGAGATATGAACTTATTATTTAGGATTATGGTTTGGTATTGGTTATTGTTTTATACGGATATCAAATTCAGTAGGGATATTTAGCCGATACTACATCAGTTTTTGAAATAATCATTTCTAATGGTAGAACAATTTTATAAATATCATTTTTCTATTTAATGCACCTATAGATGGGTCCGTTAACGGTACTGTAGGCCGACGGGTCAGAGTTGACAGGGAGTAGGTGATGACAGGACGGCTCCACATTCCCCAAACTCCAAAATGGAACTACATAGCATCAGAGTTTACGTCAATTCCAGGGAAATGTAGAACTCCGCAGCCACCCCTTCTAGCACCCATATGATAAAAGTGGTTGGGGCTTGCTATAAGGCAATAGGATTGGGGCAATGCATATAGGTTGCTAGGGCTTGACGTGACAGCCGATTGATCGGAGGGGGCCTCTCCGACCGACCGTCCTAGCCTAAAGTAAGGTTTCCTAAGTGGAGGTGTTGGCAGGTCATGGTGCTCATCCAGGCACAAAGACTCCGTCCTTAAACATACGGGTCGCCCACCCATGGCAACAGGTGGCCCCATTTGGGGATCTCTACCCCTACTGTAAGAATTGCGTGCTTGCATATATAACGCCCCCAGCCGAAGGGTTGGATAAGATTTATTTGTGGAAATGAACATGATGATTATATTTCATTAATAGCCACTTTGTTCGTCTTTTAAATATTGAAAGCACTTCTCTTTTCATAAGGGAAGAAGCTAATCTATTAATAATGGATGATTTCGCTCCGGTTTTGTCTGTAACAAAAACTGCGTCACTGTTACGTCACTTCCCACACAGTAATTCCATGTCATAACATAGGAATACATATACTCAAAAATGTAGCTGTACAGTTTAGACATCTCATTGTTTCAATAAATAAAATGCCCCGCGTTTATGATAATATTTTAGTAGATTGTTTTCTATTCTAATATAATATTTAAAGTTTATCGGAACTGTTTCCATTTCAGGAGGTTGTCTTTTCTTTTCTTTCTTTTTAACTCCTTTAATATTTGACAGATTTTTCATACTATGGTAGCTACACTCTATGGCATTTAATTTTCAGATCCATCCTCAGGCAATATCTTCAACATTATTTTTACATCGCCCGGAGGGTGCCTTTTTAATTTTGCTAGTATGTGTAATGTTGATAAAAAACGGGATTTTTTAATCGTAGCGATCATGAAATTTATGTTAGAATTACTGGGAGAAACGGATATTAGAAATTAGATGATTAATAGAGAAGGTATTTTATAGGGAACGATTGCTCGCTCTAGCTAAGCGATAAATATCAGTTTGGAGAGCAGGCTCTTTAGGCCTTGCTTGGGCAACTCAGACTAGGAGAACAGAACCTCATTTAAATAGGGTTATATCAGGTATTACTCTGATGCCGGTACATGTACTTCCAGTACAGATTGCAGCATGTTACTTGGAGAGGTACTAGAGCACCGGCCAAGTACATCTTATCAATCTGAGAATAGGCTATGAAGAGAATTATTCAATATTGGTCACCACTATCTGATAGGTCATGGGAACAAAACTTTACAAAATAATGTTAAAAAACTTTGAAACTAGTAATTTTGAAAACAATTTTATGAGAATCTCTAGAGGCATTGAGTCTTTGCTTTGTTTTTCGGTGATAAATTTTGTTCGTCACGTGGTGTAATAGGTGTTCAAAACCGCAGTGAAACAGGCAACGGAAAATTTTACTCATCGTTATTGTTTTTTTTTTCTTGAAATTTATAAAGATGTTGAAATTTACTTTTTAACATATAGAGAAAATTTAAGGCAAGTTATCTCCCTGAATCATAATGAGATGACATTTAATAGAATAAAGAGATATCATTATTGATTCTTTGTTTTGTTGTTTTTTCTTAGGAATAAAAAAGAAAAAAAGAAAAAATAATTAAAAAATCTTTTTTAAAAATAAAAAAAGGTTTGAAATATAGAAATAGAAAATAAGAAAATAAATCAAATCAAGAATTCTTTAGAAATAAAACCGGACAGCCATTCAACTTGTGAAACAACTTTCGTTAATCTTCTTACGCGTGGGAGAATTTGTTGTTTCGATTTTTACCGGAATCCGAAGGGTGTGATAGTCATTTCGAGTGAATGGATATTTAAACATTGTTATTTCTCTAGTGAAGAAAAGACAAAATGGTTTTTCAATAAATATAAGGAGTTGATGAATGTGGTAATCTAGTTTATATATGTAATAAGTGATTTGAAGGTAAATATACGATGCGTATAAAAAGATAATAAACAAAAGATGTTTTATTTTTGTCTTATCGATTTCAAAGCAAAAACTTTATCTTCAGAGATGATATCAGAAATGTAGCGTGCTTAAGTCTTTTTTTTGTGGTGGTTATATTTTTTAATTTTAATTTTTTAAATTTTTTAATTTAATCTATAATTTTTAATCTAATTTCTGTATTGATAATATTATGTATGTATTTATGTATGTAGTATAGTGAGAGATTTGAAAATTTATATACACAGGTTTAAAAATGAGTGGTTAGTTTTTTAACCTGTGTTTTTTTTCAAAATTTCACTATACTACATACCTTTTGTCGGGATTCACTTCATTTCTCTCACACACACACACACACACACACACGCACACACTTCATATGTATATACAGCTTTGTGAATAAAAAGGCCTTAAAGTACGCATGGGTATTCGTGATTATGGACGCATTTCCACTTGTGAGTATGCCACGAGCTTCTTCAGACCACTGATATTTTTATTTGTATTTTTATTTTATTTCTATTCATTTTTATTTATTTATTTATTTTATTTCTATTTTATAGTATACTTATATATATATATATATATTATATTATGTATCCATTGGGTTCTTTAACCTTCTGATGCACTGCGTATTAGTAATTTATTCAAAAAAGCGCTCATATTATTAGAACGTAAGTAATATAATACTTGATAATATAATAATATACTGGGATAATAATAATGTAATGTATAATGAATAATTTGAATAGTATTAATGGTAGTAGAGTGCAACGCGCTTAACTCTTCCCTCAACTACTATTCTACTCATAACACACTTTCACACCACACAACAACACACACACACACATATATATTTATGAAGTTACTATGATATATATTAGATAATTAATCAATTAATATAGTGATGAGGGGTGTCGATGGCGTGGGTGGTGTAGTGTTGTGGGGTGTGTTGTCTGTGATGATGTGTAGTCATCCGTCTAAAAACAAAATAATAGCATATTTGATTAAAAGGCACACAATAAAATATCACAATTTTAATAGTGAGCAAGATCGGTAATAAAGAAACATTTATTATGATCAAGGATATCGTAGAATTTATAAATTAATTTTCCCTTATTTTTCTTATCGATCAAAGATTCTATCTTTCTTCTTTAATTTACATAAACGCCATAATCCTCAGAGTCTCCGGCAAATATTTGTGGTTTTGTAAACTTTATCTTGGATTTGTTGAGGGTGAAGATGAAGAAACGCTACACATACGCCATGTTCCATAGAGAGAACGCAAATTTTCTTGAACTGTTTATAATAAATAAAGGAGTTCAGGTATATAAAATCGTATTTTTAAGTATAACAGACTTGATGTGACACTTATTATTAATTAGGTTGAACAGAGTTTCGAATTCGTACTTTCTCCAAATTGAGTCACAGTTTCATTTCTCCCTTGTTCTTAAACAAAAAAGAAAAAGAAATAAAATTAGAATATTTAGATTATTTATCGAATTATTGGTATTTAAGTTAATGATATCTCAGAAATTCACAGTGGAAAATAGAGGATAGAGGGAGGGTAAGGGGATGTCTGTGGACAATGCTTTCAAGGTATCATTATGTGTATGGTTCAAGTGTTTGAACAGAGATATAAGATAAAGGCACAAGATGTTTGGTGGTTTATGTGCAAATGCTTCGTTGATAGGTAAATACCTTATGAAAAAGTGTGCAACTTATTAAAATATTAATCTTTTTGGAATTCGTAAGCATCCGTATGTCGCTAGAACGCACAATCGGAATTCTTATATTGGGCATCTTTTTTCTGCTTTGTGTTTGTGTCTGAGTTGAGTGTGCTTGACAGTGCTTTAGAATCTCTTTTTTTTTGAAAACAAAGAATAAAGATAAAGACGCACATTAATGTCGATAATAAGAAGTACCTAAAGCATTAAAATTAATGGAAAAGATTTTTAATGCTAGCAGAAATGAATTTGAATAAGTAATGCTAAACATTTAATGTTGTCAGAATATTATTAACGAATTGTCATATGAAATTGTCGAGTTGGGTTCTGCTTTTTCTTAAATACAATTCGAATTAATATTATAGTGAAGTTAAAGTAAAGCACCAAATGTCGTTTATATTTCTTGTATGGTTTAACGATCAATTTTTGGAGGGAATATGTGCTTAACTCTTAACATCTCTGTTGGTGGTAATTTTTTCTAAGAGTCCAAGGAGTTCAATTCGCTATAAGGATTTTCAAAAAATGGCCTGAATGGCTTTTCTATTGTAAAGTTACTGCTTATTTATTAAACCATAGACTTTTTTTTAATATGTCTCCATAATAAGACTTAAATAAAGGTATTATTTGGGAGATTTGGCATGATAGGAAGCTCAAATGTGATGCGCGGGTGGAATAAGAGATGTTAGTCGGATGTTAAGAGTTAATTGGAAGTTCATTAAAGGTGGGCAGATTGGTGAATTAGGATGTGACAGCTGGCTCGTTAATTAATTAATGATATATAGGGCGAGGTATAGTATGGTTCAAATATGTAAGGACTACGATCAGAGGAAATGTCAATATTAGGGGCTTTGTATCTCGTAGTCATTTCACCGTCGCATTTGATATATTTATGGTTATCGATCTCGTTTAGCCTTGACATTTGAACATATATGCTCGCTAAATTCATTTCATTCAGCTTAAGAGGGTATTCAATTGTGTCTCAATATGTCGCTCGCTACTGATCTTATTGATTTTTAGTCGACTTGTTCAATTATCTTAGGTCTTAGGCAAATCCAGCAGTGTCGGTTTCTGTTTACAATCATCCGTTTAAGATTTGGTAAGTATGATCGTTTTGAAAACAGTCGTGGTGTTGCTAAGAACTATAGAATATCGAAAAGAAGCTAATAAATGCGGAAAAATTGATCTCGCCTGTTGTATTTGTTGTGGTATTCTTGTATCTTGTACTGCTGCTCGCTCTTGTTAGGGAGTGGTAGTATTGGTTTATTAGTCGTCGATCATGTTGTGGTGTGTTGTCTTATTGGGTGATGTAATTTGCTTGGTGTGTGTTGTTTGTGTGGTGATAGATTGATCGTGTTGAAAGTGGATGTAGCTCTCAATTTAGAAATTAATGATTTAGAGCACTGTACGATAGAAGACAGAGCAACTCAGGGCTTGGTTAGAATTATAACGGTAGTTCATTCAAATTATGGAACTATTTGAAGGATCGAGGAACTGAGCCTCAAACGAAGGAGCGAAAAACACACTCAGTATATGGACCTTTATTGAATAGACTTTTACTTATATATCCATTGGTAAAATTAGATTCACTAGTTTCACGAGTAGTAAACGGGAAAGTGTAACTTCATCCTTAATGTTATTAGCTGATCAGCACATGATTCTGATGAGGATATTAATATATATTTCTCTAAAGGGATGTGGTAATATGTACGTTTGTAAGCACGTATACTAAAACATAGTGTTTGAATTTTCCGTTCTCGTTTAGACACACTACGCACGGCTGCAGTTACGGAAACTAAAAATGTTCACCCAACACAGGAGACTTGACATCGAGAAAACTGGAATTGTGCATCGCCCACTCGGTAAATTGACGAGTTCATATATAGTGATATGTAACTTTCTAATAATTAATAAATCAATTCATTGGTGCGCACTTGATGCATTAAAGAACAGATAGAATAGGTAGTATGTATATGAGTCGAGTGATTATTATAAGATCTCAGACTTGTAGTGCAAAGACTAATTTGTGCATTATTTATACTGTACTGTTTTGAGACTGATAGGCTTTGAAAGTATAATGCCGTATTTTTTGTATTTGCCAGTTATGGTGCGGCTTTATTGTTGTGCTCATCATATATTCATTGTATTTGTAAATAATTAATTACACTATATTATCGATTGCTAATAATATTTAATATATAACTCTACTTATAACATATCCTACAATCTGGCTCTTATTGGTTTTCTTAAGCTGGATTGTGAAAATAGGAATTAACCACTGTGGGATATTTAAGGGCGTTAGGAGTTTTCAATATTTCGCGTGGATTGCCAGTGAATCTATAGAAGGATAAAACGCGCTCACGACAGAGAAAGTTCCGATGTTCGATTAAAGAATGGTATACCGAGATGCAGCGGAGAGGTTCCATCTTCTGTAGGCCATTTTTTTTGTGGAAGTAAATCCTTATTAGGTTAATGGAACTCTGGCTTAGAAAATTCCTCAACAGTGATGTAAGAGTTCTAGCACATGTTATGGGTCATTGCTTCCAAAATTGTACGGGCTTAATAGAAGCCAGTGATCACAAAATAGTAATAAACACATTTTGTTCTTTGGGGTTTTACTTAACTTACATATATATGATTATAGTGCGAATTGTATTAGAAGCAGGACCCACGCTACGACAATTTACATTAGATTTCTAATATTAATTTGTACAAAATATAGTTGAATGAGTTGTGAGCAGTTGGTTAATTTATTTTTGTATTGCATTTCGGCTAAGCATTTTCTTTTTTTTCATGATTTTGGCTTGGAGAATATTGGTATTGTGTCGTGGGTCACTTGATATTATGGCATTAATTTGTTGGCTCTTTTTGCTTTTTGTTCTTGTTTTTAGAGAAGAAGGGATTCTTTAAAAGCTACAATAGTGACACTCAGAACTCATGCGCCACAGACAGGTCACGGCAGAAAAGATTTCTCACGTGCAGAAATTGGCTGATTGTCTGCTTTCGGCCTGATGCTTATGTCTTTCCAAGATTAAATTATTTTAATTAAGTGCACACTTTTTAAGGTTTCCGATCAGGAAGAATTTTGGGGACAGAACCACAAACATATAGATATAGCTGTTTTAATGCTTCTGTTCAAACAACTTGAACCATACACATTGATACTTGAAAGCAATTGCCGGGGAGCACATCCCTATACCCTCCCTATCCTCTATTTGTTTCTGATGAGGATTTCTGAAGATATCTTCATTAACTTAATAACAATAATTCGATAATAATCGTATAATTCTTTTTTATTTCTTTTTGCTTTTTATGTATCTTTTAAGAAGCGAGAAATACGGAAACTGTGACTTTCTGAATTGAGAAATTCAGAGGGGAATTCCCTTCGGTATCGGAACTAATCTAATTAAGGTTTCAGACAATCAAAGTTTTCTGTCACTATTAAAATAGAATTTCTGTAAATGAAATTTGTTTAAAGTCCAAGGAAAATTTGTTGCCTGTGTGGTCTCTTATGAATGGCGTATGGTTCGTTTAGCGGGTTTTCTGTCTCTTCTTACAACCAGATTTAGTTTACAAAACGGCACAAATATTTGCGAGATCTGTTAGAGTTTGGGCGTTTTAATTGGGTAAATTTGAAGAAAGATAGAATTTTTTATTGCGATAAAAAAGGGAATAATTTATAAATTCTACGATAATCCTTGTGGCTCATTAATAATGTTTTTTAGCTAGCCGGATCTGTCATTCTATAAATGTTTGATATTTATTGTGGCCTTTTAATCAAATATGCTTTTTTTTGCTTGTTTTTAGACGGATGTAAGCTACAGCATCACACGACACATTACAAGAACACACAGCAACTCACACACACATATATATATATATACGATTTATAATATATATATATATATATATATGTGTGGTGTGTGTGTGTGTTGTGTGTGTGATGTCGTGTGTGTGGTGTATGATGTAGTAATGGGGTAGTATAGTTGAAGGTGAAAGAGTTAAGGGTCTACTACTTTTATTCCACCAGTGATTCATTATTATTATTATTATCATGTATTATTATCCATTATATTTATTATTAGTATAATCGATTTATTTATTATTATTACTTTTAACTCGTTTATTTTAATTTATATGGAAGCGCTTTTTGAATATATTTACTAATGACGCTCTGGCATCAGAAGTGGTTATAAGGAACATTTATTGGATCTATATATATATATGTAAGAATGATATATGATTATACTATATATATAAATAGAAATAAATAAATAATAAAATAAAATGAATTTAAATTAAAAATAAAAGTAAAAGGAAAATAGATATCAGTGGTCTGAAGAAGGCTCGTGGGCATAGCTCACAGTGGAAAAATGGTTCCGATAATCACGATATCCCATGGGTATTTTTAAGGGGCTCTTTGTTTTATTTCAACAAATTGTAAAATATATAACATTAGGTGGATGTGTGTGTGTGTGAGTGTGTGATTGCTCGCTGTGGTGTTTGTGAAGGGAAATAGGAAGTGAATAAGACGGTATGTAAGTAAAGTGTGAGGGCAAATTTGAAATAAAACGGGAACGAGGCTTTGTAAATAACTATACCAGCTCATTTTTTACTGTGTTTTTTTCAATGTTTACCGACTGCGGGACTTATATACAATACATAAATACATAATAACATTACTACATATAGCAACTTTAGAATAGACTTATAAATTAAAGACTTAAAAATTAAATTTATTAAATTAAAAAATATAACTCAACGCAAAAGAGTAAGCACGTACATTTCTGTATGTCATCTAGTGAACGATATTCTGAAGTCTTCTTTTGCTTTGGAAATCGATAAGAGACACAAAATAAACTCTTTGTTTTATATCTTTTATACGCATCGTAAATATAACTACTTCAAACTCAGCTCTCGTTTTAGAGCTTATATTGTTGTCTGATAATAAGAGGAGTTGTGAAACTGGTTCTATTCAATTTTAATTTTATGAAAACCTTTTTTTTATTTGTCATTTATGTATAGGAGTTGAAATGTTAACTTATCGTTAAGTAGGGTCCATTCTGAGCTCGAATGGATATTAAAGTTCTGGATTCTCGGTAAAAAAAAACAGGTATGCTTGTTCTCCACACGCGTAGGAAAAGATGCGAAAAGTGTTTTCATCGAAGGTTTGAATGCCTTCCGGCTTTTATTCTGAAGAATTCTTGGATGTTGAATTTATTTTCTTATTTTTTCTATTCTATAGGTTTAAACCTGTTTTTTTATGTTTTAAGAAAGATGTTTTTAAAATTTATTTTTCTTCTTCCTTTAAGAAAATAACACAATTCTAAAAAATCATAATGAACCTTTATTCTATTCTTATATATGTCATTCTCATTATGATTTTCAGGGGAGATTCATACTTGCCTTATTTTTCCCAAGTAAAACAGGTGAATTTTGCACATTCTTTGATTAAATTTCAAGAAAAAAAAAAATAACGATGAGTAAAAATTTCGCGTTGCTGTTTTCAACTTGCGGTTTTGAAACCTATACACCACGTTGCACGAACAAATTTATCACCGAAAAGACAAAGGCAAAGACTTCAATGCCTATTAGAGATTCTGCATAAAATTTGTTTTTGGTCCATATTACTATTCAAATTTTTTAATAACATATATTTTGTAAAGTTTTGTTCCTGACCTAAATCCGTATTGTTGGGTACCATAATTTGAATAATTCTGCTTCATAGCCTATCTCAGATTGATAATAGAGTTTTATTGGGCGGTGCTCAGTACCTTCTTCGCACGGTAACATGCTGGCAAGAGTCTTGTACATGGAAGACATTGGTAACGCGGCATCAGACAGTAATACCTGATATAACCTATTTTAAATTGGGGAGGTTTTCTGTCTCTAGTTGGTTGCCAAGCAGGCTAAAGAGGCCTGCTCCTTCACTGGATATTTAGCTTCTGCTAGAGGCGAGCAGATCGGGATTCTGATAAATACTTCTTCTACTAATCAATCTAATTTCTTTCGGTTTTCCAGTATTCTACTAAATTGTCCACATGATCGCTTTACGATTAAAAAATCCGTTTTTTTAATTCATAAACATTGACCATACTGGCAAAATATAAAAGGCACACCTCGCGGGGCGCGTGTGAAAATAATTTGTTTTGAAAGAATATTGCCTGTAGGGGATTTGGGAGCTGAAAAATTAATTTTCCATAGAGTGGTGTACATAAGTTATGTAAAATCGTTCAAAATTTATTAAGGGGTAAGGAGGGGTTTTAGTGTGTGTCGGTCGTGGTGGGGTATCTTTGTGTGGGGTCTCTGTGTCCGTCGTTGTAGGGGGAGACGTAGCGTGGGATGTTGTTTGCGTGTTGCGTTTTCGAGTAGTTATCGAGTTTCCTATGCTGATGTCATGTCTGCGCATGAGGATATGCGTGGGTCGCGTATCCTGTGTCTAGCGAGATACCATGGAGAGTCAGCTAAGGATAGCACACTTTCCTCAGCGACATACACAAGTCACTTCTTTTTTACTCATGTAGGGTGTAATTTTATAGATTCCCCCAAGATCATCAATTCCGAGACAAGGAAATATCATTTCTGCTCCCGTTTAACGTGCACCTCTCTCCCAGATTCAATTCATACTCTGATCTCCCATTCTCCCCATTCCCGTCCTTATCAAACCATGGCATGTGTTCTATGCTAATCATTCATTTAATTTTCTGTTCTTCTCTAACTTCAAAATTCTTGGCTTACAACTTTCCGGTGCTAATTTACATATAAAGGTTACTCTCATGACCCAGTCATGCCATTACGTAACACATGAAATGACCGGGTTCTTTTTCAAAACAGTATGCATTTATGCATTAAAGAAAAGAAATGCTACCCGTAGTCAACACACACACACACACACACACACACACATTCACACACACATCACACATATATATATATATAATATATAATTATATATATCCCTAGGCAGTGATCCGACGGAGTTAGGGTATTAGGATATTCCAAAGGTTGGACCTTATTTCCAACAGCAGGTATGTTATTAGTTGTTTCAGGCCATTTGAGAGCATCGATGTTCAAATATTATTGGAAAACAGGAGGCAATCATAATGAGGTGTTGAAGGAATGTTTCTTGAGAAAAAAAAAGAAGGAACGTTCACTGGAAAATTAACGGATAAAAATAAAATATTAATAAACCGCCGGGGAGCAGGTGGGGCCGAACCCCTTTGATAAGAATTTCGGAAGGGACAAAACACCAGAATTGTCACCATCACCACCACCACCACCCACACACCACCACCCACCTGGTTATTACTCTCCCAGGCAAAAACATCGGTCCATCTAAGGTGATGAGAAAAAACTGATTACGGTAAGGCCTTTTTAGAAATCCCCAGAATAATGTAATTATTGCCCCTTCAGTTTCTGTTTACCATGTTAAATAAAGTTAGTGGTCTGATGAAACTCTTAGGTATACACAAATACCTGGGGTAGAAATAGATTTAAAACTTGCAAAATGGCCGATTTTTAATCCTTTTTTCTTTATCATATATTATATATATATATATATATATATATATATATATGCATGACGAATCTAAGATCGAAATTAACCCCCATAGCCAACGGTGCGTAGGCAGTTTCAATACGACATAAGAAGGGGGCATGATTAATATTTAGGATATTGTTTTAAAAAGTGTGTGAATGCTCGAGGCAAGCAGGAAAGATGGGAGTTAAATGAAAGGAGATACTCATTGGATGTATGGATTTTTATTCATTGTTGGATTTTTTCTTGCCACATAAAAAAATTAATAAAAAGTGTTAATAAAAAAAAACAAGGGAAAATGCTGTTAAAAATAGGAATGGTTTTTATTGATAGTAATAATAAAAGATTTCAGAATGAAAAAGTTATAGCAATGACTATAACAATAAGTGTATATAGATTAGCGGGCGAACTGGGGGAGTGAAATTCTTCTTTAGCACTCTGGCTCTATTCATAATGCTTTCGCCAAAACAATCTGATTCAGCCAAACGAGCTTTCCCGCTGCTCTGTCCGCTTTTAACTGAAAAAAGCTGAGAAAAAGAAAGTTCAGAAATGTAAGTCAACTTAAAAAGCAATATACATACATGGTAAATATCCGAGACCAGGTATCATATTGATCATGTACAAAATAGTGGAATGGTCCTGGATTTAAATATAGCAATTATTCAAAGGGTCAAGATTAACTTTTTCTCTGATTTTGAGATATTGAATTATTTGGATTATTCGGACTAGTGTACTCATTTTTGTTTTGATACAACGTTCCTGGCTTCTTCAGGTAATTCTGGTGGACTCGGGAAATTCGATAGAAGGTCTCTCCGAGTCCGACAAGAACACCTGAAAGAGCTGGAAGGGCACACCGGACCCAAAAGTTTGTGTAATAACAATAAAGATGGAGTACTATAATCCGAATAATCCAAATAATTTAAGAATAACTATTGGTTTAAAAGGGGAATTACTATTTAATTATGTTATTTGAAATGGCGGCTAAATATTATTTCATGACAGTCTTTTATTTGTTCATCACATCAATTGGAAAAGTTCCAGGAGAAGCCAGGTTTTCCTAGCTTTCTGGACAGATGTATGTTATATAAACGTTTTCTCTATTTTATCAAAGAATATTAGTATTTAGTATTAATCAAGGTCCGATGTCATTTCTGTTCTTTTAAATAATAATTCGGAAGTTATATTGGTAAATCGAGAGCCGATTTACAAACAACGGTTAGAAAGATATCTATGTATGTTATCGAGGTGCTCGTTACTCTAATGGGTTATCTTTGTAGAAAGTTAAATGCTATTCGAGTTCAACTTCTATACTCAGCCTGCTTGCATCTCACATAACAATAATACCATAAATAAAATACAAATAAACCAAAAGGTTGAACCCATATGTTTCGCCTCGCAGCTATAGGTATATACCTTTTTTATGACAACACCAGTGCAAGGGTGAGGAAAAACTCAATTCTGAATCAAACACCAGTTGTAGACCTGAAGATGGATTGCCTCCGATTGGCTCTTCTTGGTCAAGGGACTTTACAACCCAAATTAGGGTTACCGGATAAGACTTTCTCTTTCACATTTTATATGGGTTACTCATCAAAATCACGTCACACAAGAACTTAGAACTTTCTATCTTCATTATGTGAGGAGGATTACAGTGGCCGAAAATTTTGTGATACATTTTTGGACAGCATTTTTTTTGGATCCAAATACCATCAAACCAGCACTATTCCCAGGTTGGTACAATACGCTGCTTCCAAAACTGCAGAAGGAGGAAAGTGAGTTACCTGAGGACGCATGAACAGTTTTTATTATAACTAGCACGACATCCCATTTCATACCCGGGACTACGCTAGCGCGGGCATAATGGAAGAAATCTCGGACTTCCTTCAGTTTTATTCGGTATCATTGTAAATATTACATTTGGATCTTGAGGGTCTTGGGTAAGGTCTTTTATAGGAGGGGATTTGGGGATATCACTCAATCCATCAAATATCTGCATCCTCTAAGTGATTTCAGATTTCCTCACGTGGAACATTATTTGGATTCCACGGTATGTTAGATAATTCAATTCATTGTTGTTATATTCATAATGGATTAGATATTGCATAATATATAGTGATATTACAGGATTTAACCATTGAATTCTCCGGCGTTTAATTAGATTAAAATTCGGAAGTTGAATATTTTCTCTTTCAGTTACCATTTCAACACGAGCTGTTATTTTCAACTTGTGGGATATCTGATCAGGTGGATTCAGTATACATAGAATTGCTTATTTAGTAGATATCTCAAAATTATCAGAATGAAATAGGCTCAAAAAGAATGTGTTACATACTAATTGGCTCCTAATTATATATTTAATATTCATTTAAATGGTGCTCCTAATCGGGTCCTGATATAGTACTATTTATTATCGCTTTCATAATTGGTATAGATTAATATTCATTCACTGTTATGCTTTTATATAGTTAAAATTTATATATTGTGGATCATAAGTTTACAGTTAATATCTATCTATTATTGATCATAAGTATCTTATTATAATGGGAGTTGTGTGTTTTTCTGTCTTGTTTATAAACCGAACTATTATATCTTATTATAATGCGAGATGTGTAGTTTTTTCTGTGCTTTGTAACCGAAACTATATTACTAATGAGTCACAATTAAAACTAGTTATTTTTAACATCACATTCTCATGTTTTAATTTATATTTAAACCTCATTATTAATAAAATTCTTCTCGCCTTTTTATTAGTTTGTCCAATATCTACAACAACAAGTAACATGCTATTGTATTATATATAGCAAAAATAGCGGGGTTTGCAGGTGTGAATGGTTTTCGAAGACTAATTTTGCATATTGATATTATAAAAAGTGATTTTATTAATATGTGCTTAGTATTAATGTGATTTCTAACTGTTGGTTTTATTTTAATGAATATAAGCAAAAATCTCTCAATGAATCTTAAGAAATGAAAAGGGCCATTAACAAGACAACATATGTAATTTTATTCTTAATTTCCTAAATTTAACTAAAATAGTTTAAATAAGTAAAATTAGCAATGAAAGACGGCCAGTGATAGAAGAGGGTAAGTTTCATTTCTATTTTTCTATGATACCCCACTCTGTTTTCAAATCTTTTTTATGCCGCATTCTTATTAGACTTTCTACCATTTAATACGATATTTCATTACATTAAAAACTTAAATACTTGCACCCGGAGGTGCATATATTTGCTAGTATAGTTAATATTCATTAATGCGGTATAATTATATAGTTGATATTTATTTATTGAGATTATGTGTTTATATAGTTCCTGCGGATTGCAAAACCCATATTCTGGCTAGCTTTAGTGAAAATGGGATAGATTCCATCACTGGTCCGACTAAGTATCGGATATCGGTCAAAATTGAACTCCTAATTATACAGTTAATACACTTTTATTGGCTGAATAAACTATATATTTTTGTATTATTTAACGGTGGTTTAATTATATATTTACTATTTAGGTAATATAGTTATAAAATTATATGCTAGTAATAGTCTATGTATCAATACTCGTGTCCTAATTGTAAGACCGTTAAGTCATTTTCAACACCCACTGAGTGTCTTAAAAGTGAGGACCGCGCCAAAATTCCAAGTGAAATGCAAAAATGTAAAATCCTAATGTTATGTGGTGTTACTTATTCCGTTGAAGATCTTGTTCTTATTGAGAGTCGTCGAGATTCATCCTCAGTCTCTGGACCCATTTGGACCCATGTCTGTTTTTGTAATAGAGAAGAAAGAAGGACGGAGAAAAGACACGACACAGAAACTTAATGAGAGAGAGAGAGAGAGAGAGAGGAGGAGAGGAGACGAGAGGAGAGAGGAGAGAGAGAGAGAGAGAGAGTAAATGATGATTATTATACTTTTTACAGTATAGAAATATAGTATAGATCTTAATTAACATATCAAACGTTGTAACTAATTAATTAGCATATTGTGTGATTCCCCATGTTCTGTTAGTATATTCTTTAATGTGGTGCAAAACTATATATCTAAGTATTTTATTTAATGTGGTTATAAATAATATAACTTAACGTATTGTTTACACCCAATCATCTGTCGATTCAACCCACCCCTTTTTTTGCTGTATGCGAAAATATTAATGTGGTATTTTTTTTTCAATCTTCGAAAATTCTTTGACATCTGTGTTGTCTTTGTACATTGTCAGATTCCGCTCAAGAATTTCATTGCATTTGGAAAGCAATCCCCGGTCCCAGCACATTGTTATCATTCGAATAAATGGTCGGTTGATTTAACCCTTTGTCATAACTCGTGCAACACTCTCCCATAGGGCATAATATTATAATCTCACTCCCATTTTCTATAATTACTTTTATGGGAATTGTTCCATCAAGCTTCTCAGCTTCACAATCCATAATTTTTTAAATCTTGTAAATTAATGCCACATGTGCTTTTAACGGATCATTCCTCCTTTTCTTCGCAGGTTATTCGTTGTGGTGGGTTGGTATTTTACGGCATGTCACATCTTATTGGATTATTCTTGCCAAAGATGTTTGTTTTATTCATTCTTGATGGATATTTAAGATTTTTTTTAGAAATTTAAACTTTTAACAACTCATTACTTTCTATTATCCATAGATTGGAGTCTAACAGGTACTGCTACTCCGGGGTCGAGTGGACGCTTGAGAGTAATCACTAAGGAGGTGGGACTTCCACACTTTCGAAAGCACGATATTCTGGGAACTTCACTATTAGGAGCAGTTCTAGACGTCATACCCAGGATGTGTTTTCTTTCCCATTTAGGGTAAAATGTAGACACAAGCTCCTCGTGGAGTAACTTTCAGTGGAGGCGTTCGACACTAAGGCATCGTCGTCTTAGGAAAGGGGCTCTGTGAAACCGAGTTCCCCATCCTGGACGAGCTTGTTGGCATTTCACATATCACTTGGGAAAGTTTATAAATCCAAACTGTTCTAATCTCTAACTACGGGTTAATGTAGGACATGCAGGGGCTCTTTAACTTTGTAAGAGACACCGGTATAGAAGTAGGAAAACTCCTTAATTCAAAACCAAATGTATTCCTCTTAAAAATTACCTTTGTCTTACATATGTCCATGAATTTTCAGCATATGTCCATATCTTTATGCTCTTGATTAATGAGTATCTTAACAGGTAATATGCGCCTCCCGGGTGTTGAGTATTAAAGATTTAAGTAACGAAATATATTAAATTATAAAGCTAAGAAATTAAACTAGATGCATATAAAAGATTTACCCTTATAATTTATTACATTTTAATTGGTTTCTACATAAAATCATTCATGGGGATTGATTTAATACTTTTGAGGAATAAAACACTAATATAACACGCAAATTAATTATTTATTAAACCCGGTTTGTTAAACCAGTATGCAAATTAGCCACACCATACTCTATTGATACCCCATTTTTTCTTTGTGATAAATTAGAACACATTAACAAGGATTTTTTAAAACGGCACAAATAACAGGCTGTTTTGAGGCAATCTAAAATCAGATTTTTTTATAGAGAAATCGCGAATAATAAGATTTATTCTATGTATTAAATGATTTTTGACTATAAATTAAGATACTCATTGATAAATTTACGCAATTATGACGTAAGCAGTGACGTAGTTTCGGTTTACTGACTGACCGACACCGATCTTCATTATAGGTAAGAATATCAAAGGTGTATACGAGATTTCATGCTGAATTAACATCTGTTTTCTGAGTTATAGAGAACAGGTGTGTAAGCATAGCATTCCTTTATTAATAATTATATATATACTTATATATATATATATATATATATATATATATTATATGTGTACTTTTCTCGCTGATGAGCATTGATGAGAAAAAAGATCAATTTGTTTAGATTTTAAATTTAATAAGAGTACTCAAGTTTTCTTTTAAAAAAAAAATTCTTTTATCAACATGCATTTTGCTTTTACGCGCCTTTATATATATATTATATATATATATATTATATTATATACAAGGTGTGTCAAATAGTATCGAGATTTTTTTTGTACTTTTTAAACCACACCTTGTATTCTGAAAAAAATTAATGTTCCATTCATTGTCATTTCTATCTTGGTAAATAACTGCTTCAATCTCGATACTTTTATGAAACACCTTGTATATATAAATAACGGCCTGGTTACAACAAAAACACATGTATTTATAAATAAAGGAATAAATGTTAGTAACTTGTAATAATTAAACCGAAAGAAAAATAGATTTTACATTATTTTGTAGTTCTTTTTCTTTTCAATTAATCGTGTCGGCAACAGTTGAGGAACGTGAAAATGAATTAAAGGCATTGGAAGCATTGCATGGTAATGTTGAAGTTAAATCCACAAGTGTACAATCGATCAGAGTAACTTTGCTGTTCGAATCCCATTGCAAGCATAAAAAGTCAAGGCTTGTCCGTTGGCAAAGAAGCTGCGACGTTTATTGCTCGTCCTCTATTAAATCAAGGCCCAGTAATTGCGTGGCTGACGACAGCGTATTATCACTCGAATTGATTTTTCACGCTTTTTCGACTGCCTTTCATTTAATGGCCACATCAATATGTGCACACAGAAAATAATGAAATTTAAACAACCAGAGACAAAGACACAAGAAGTTGGAGTGGCTGACGATTGGACTCATAAAAGCCCAAGTTGACCAGAATATTAGCCTGTTAAAACCTTTTCATTGGTTCAATTCACGTTAAGCGATTAAAGGAACTTTCTTCTGGAAAGTTTTTCTGACTGATTATTAATTCAAAAGTTCCTGATATTGTTAACGGTCAAAATCTAAAAGAAAATATGTTGAATTATTCTTGAACTATTGTCAGGGTTTCTTGAACTGGGTTCCACATATCCATTAGATTTGGCATAATATATCTTTTTCAACATTAACATCGCTTTTTTGTATCAATGCACGTTTAGGGAGGGCATGGTCTGCTAAATAACAGATTGTCAGTCATATGGAAATCTGATCTCACTGATAAATTAAAGTGACAGTTCCTCCAAACCGTAGTTGTATGGCTGCACCACTTACCAAAGCGGCCAAGAAAGAATGGCTTGATGGGGAAGTTGCCCATAAATGCTGGCATACGATAAATCGTGAAACAACACCTCACAAGGAGCAGCTGTACGGCTACTTGCCCCTATCACACAAAAACCATNCAACATCTGAGTGAGCCGAAACAAGATATGCTAGATACTACTGGAGAAGCAAGGACGAACATATAAGTTCTTTGAACAGGGTTTCGCATATACTTTAATATCAGTATAACATACAGCCATTTCATATAGTCTGTGTGCATTTCAAAATCTATTTTGCTGAACGTGCACATGGACTTTATGGACAGCATGTATCTTTTTAGTTCCATGGCTAATTTTGAAAAATAAACCTTGCGCAGTTTCGAATTAAATGCTATCTAACATTGTAAGATGCAATTAATAAATGTGCATTCATTGTACCAAACTTCAGTAATTGAATTTCATTAAGAAATCTACAATTAATGTAGAAGTAAGAATAACTATAAATATGAAGAGTAAGTTATCTTTTAAAATTCTATCTAAAACATATAGTAAAATAATTGAAAAAACGTTTCTGGTCTGTTTGATTTTAGATTTTATCGTTAACAACAAGAGAGAATAGGGTTTAGGCACACACACACAAACACACACACAAACACACACACACAAGAACGAAACAAAAGATGGTCTATTGTATTTTTAAAAACAGGTTTCAATAAATACATGCCCGATATTATTGAATTATATATATATATATTTTTCACTTTGATACATATAAAGTTATCTCACGTTTAGAGTTTTACGAAAAACTTATTTACAAACATGAAATTGTCATATATTCTTCTTTGACATTGACTTTCAAAAAGTTGCTGTATCCTGTTATGTAACTCTCTGCGCATGCCCGACGCTAAGGTTTGTTTGAATTTTATTATGAAAAAGCAATTACTACGATAACATCCAGATAAAATTTAACAGAAGTATATTTTTAATAAACTATAATTAAAATATTCGTTTAATTTTAATAAAATTCTGTAGTATAACGTAAAAATTGGGGTTAAATAAAAAAAAATACGTAGCCGTTTTTTTCCCGTGCCTATACGACACGTCGGTCAGAAACTGTTGTCTGATAGACGTATCGTATCGATAACTCCAAATCGATGTGTAAACTTACCCCACCCCGTATTTAACATTATGAAAATTGCATAAATGTTGATATTATTGTCAAAGTCTTTAGACCATTCAAAAGAAGAAACATAAAAAAAATCATGATAATTATTTTTTTAAAATCAGCTTACGGAAAAAATAAAAATCATGAACATAAAACAATGTTTACATTTTCGGACCAGGTAACTTTAACATGGCCAAATACAAGTTACACCAACAGACTTTAAAAAAAAATATGAAAAATTAATTCAGAGTAAAATTTTCACAAAAATTTAGATACTTATTCACCTTTAGATGAATTTATGTTTGAAATAGGTATTTTGCTAAAATATATTAGGGAAATATTTAATTTTATGAAATCCAAACGAATATATTTTACTCGTTTGATTTTTAAATTTTTCTCTAACGATAAGAGTCTGAATAATTAAATCATAATTCTTAGAAACGTTTGGAGGTCCCTACTCTTGTAAAACAAAACAAATATCTCAGTGGTGTTACAGTTTGCTTTAATGAATAATCAACACAACAATGTAATCCAGTTGTACATGAGTTGGTGGAATAACCACGCCCGCCTTTTTATTACCACAAGTAAAACATGGCTGAAACGATACTTCCGTTTCCTAGAACAATGGCCGAAACTTTACTTCCGTTTTGTTAAAACCAATATAAAACAGTGGATTGGAGTGAATATGATACTTTTAAAGTAAGTAATTATTTTTTTGGTTTGGTTTGTTTTGTTTTACGGCATATCAACCTCAGTGGGTTATTTAATGCCGATAAAGTTTTGAAATAAATCAATTCTTAATGGATAATACAATTTTTTTATAAATACATTTTTCTATTTAACCCATAGATGGGACCCTAACAGGTACTACCACTCCGGGTCAGAGTGGACCAGGGAGCAATGGTGATGAAGGGGTGCTCCACATTCCCCAAACCTCCAAAACTGGAACCTCACCATCAGAGTTTAACGTCATTCCCAGGACATGTAGACCCGCAGCCACCGCCTTCTAGCACCCATATGATAAAAAGGGGTTGGGGCTTGCCATAAGGGAATAACTTTTTAAAAATATTAAATATTTTTTCTCTTTATTTAATTCCCATATAAGGCAATATCCTTTATTTTTACACCACCCGGAGGGTATCATTCTTTGCTAGTTTATTGAATTATCATTTATTTGATTCATATAATCCATAATATTATAGGTACACATTTTCAGTGAAATAATTCTAAACTTTTATTCACTACAAGAGTTATATATATGTATGTGAGAAAGATTTAAGCAGTAGACAAACATCTATATATCAATGCTCGTGTTCCTTAGTGGTACGACCGTTGTGATCTGGCAACACCCTCTATTTAAAAACATCAATGAATAAAACAAAACGTTTTTGGCATAAAATAACCCAACAAGGATTGACATGATGTAAAATCCAACCAACCAAAAAGCATGTTACACACATTTACGAATACAACATGTTTATCATATTAATTTGCGAACGGACGCATAGATACCCTCATCGATGAACATGGCGTCAAGCAACTGGAACCATCTTTGCATCTCTGAAACAACAGGTTTATCTGTGCGGAAGTATTTCCCTAATGAATATTGTTTGAGAGGCCCATACAAATGATGGTTTCAAAGACCCGAGTCAAGACAATACACTTAATACCAACTATATCAACCGAGGAGCTAACGAGCTGACACTGTCCAATAACATGGATGAGTTCCTTGTGCCGTCTATCATCCTAAATCAAACTTCAACGCGTGCATTATAAATCAACTAACAGGACCAGAGTCTGAGAATTCAATTATTACAGCGTTTGATAAGTTTGCTTAAAATCTATTGTAAAATACTTCAATATGTAAAAAGTATAATAATCCTGATTTAACTCACTCTCACTCTTTCTTTCTTACTTTCCTTCTTTTCATTATGTTCGATGGAAACAGATTAGCGTTATCGCCGCCCCCTCTCTCTATCTTTACCCCACTCTTTCTTTCTTTCTCATATTCTATTTCTATGTAGCATGGCGTTTTCTTACCTTTCCCTATAATAAAAACGGATTGGTCCATTATTCAGCTGAGGTGACGACATCCACAAGAAAAAAGAATTCTGTAGATAAGCAACACGAGTTAATCGGGATTTAAATATTTGCATTTCATCTTGGACGATTTGGACGGTCTGATTTTTAACTAGAGGGTCTTGAATGATTATAACGGTTGTAAGTTTAAGGAACAAGCATATTGATATTAATGAAAGAAAATATGAATATAGACGCCCTAAAAATTTTGTTGATTCGTGAACGTACTTCACCAAAACGCTATCCCCTTCTTACTCATTATATATTCCCTATAGCAAGCAACATGTTCACAGTGAATTTCTTTTTGGATTTTTGTTCTTGGCATCCAAATTTATTATCACCCATTGAAACTGTATATCTGCCATTTTTTCTATGACATATCACATGGATACGCTTAATATCACGGCCATTCTTACCATTGCAGGAACTAGTGCTGACTCGTGTTACGTTGTGTATGCTAGTTGAACTATATTTTAAGACTGGTCAATGTATGCCTATCATTAGCGTATTTTTGGAACACCTCTTTTATATATATATATATATAAGTAAAATCGTCGGGTATCAGCCAATCAGCGAGGGAGTCTATCCCCTTTTCACTAGCGCTCGACCAAGGAGATTGTTTTGGCATCTGGGGTGGAGCCATACACCTACCATCAGCTCCTTACTTTACCGCACAGATCCCTGTGCTACTCATACGCTGAGTTGGCGAGGACCGGAATCGAGCTAGGAACCATGTGGTTTCTAGCTGAACACTCTACCGACTGAGCTAATATATATATATATATATGTGTGTGTGTGTGTGTGTGTGTGTATGGTGGAATTGTTACCATCGTAAGAAATGGACACGGCAAGACGATTTGAAATCCTGGATGAGGCTGTTTCCATTTCACATAAAGCTTCTGCTCGTGGGAAAAGTATTTTCCACAGCTATGGGTAAATAGTAGGGACGATATTTTGTCTATCAGATTTAACTGTAGTTTCATATGTAATTATAACTGTTACGATCTACCTGATTAATTAAGTGGGTTTAGTACAATCGATTTACTGATATATTCAACTATCTCTATCTCCGTCACTATATATATATATATATATATATATATATATATATATATATATATATATATATATTAAAGGGTACCCTTTTCCTTTCTTTTTAAGAAAAAAAAAAATTTACATAATGCATATGCTTTTACG
Source organism: Doryteuthis pealeii (assembly GCA_023376005.1). Lineage (NCBI taxonomy): Eukaryota > Metazoa > Mollusca > Cephalopoda > Myopsida > Loliginidae > Doryteuthis > Doryteuthis pealeii. Next base: position 68,484,836 of record CM042142.1, read on the forward strand.
CGTCCTCATTAAATTTTGTACTACAAATAAACTTTTTATATATATATATATATATATATATATATATATATATATATATATATATGCATACATTGTCTAGAGGAATAACTTTTTTCTAAAAGTACTGAACATGTCTGGATATTTGGTGCGTAACTTATATTTCTGCCAAGGAGGGGAGGTGTTATCTGCTGATCACGTTATCCTCGTCTCGAAACGAAATTACGCGTGAATTGGGAAGAGACGAGACTACGTGCAAAGTTAGCTCTAAAAATGTAGATAATGGTGAGCAAAAAAAAATGTAATTAAGGCGGGAAAATAGGCCAAATCAAAAAGAGGATGGATACGAACAGACGACAATAACGAAGTA